>CM077346.1:56002682-56382102 GCA_039655645.1 Ammopiptanthus mongolicus | reverse complement strand
AAGATGTGTATGAAGTGTGGCAAGAACAATCATGTCACCAAAGAATGCTCGGTCAAGGGGATAATATGCTTCAGGTGTGGAAAGCCGGGGCACACTTCACGCGACTGTGTGCAATCAAAAGCTGGACATTCTGTCAACGATGTGCATGCCGCGAAGCCTAAGGCAATGAGTAGAGTTTATACTGGGGATGGTGCTGAGACTTCTCAAAATAAAGATCTGATTCACGGTCAGTGCGTCATGGAAGGTAAAATCTTAATTGCGCTGTTTGGAAGGGCTGACATGTGACCAGTTGGTGATTCTTCTGTGTCGTGGCGAATCCGTGCAATACACTGATATCCTCTACTAGATGCCGTACTTTTCATGTTTGGTCGAGAGTGTTACCGCAATACGTGCACGTTACGAATGTTGTAGCATCTTGCTCATGGCTGGCAGAAACCGGAACATGTTCTCCCATTCACGCTCTCCAAATGTTTTGTTAGCTCCATGGAGTAGGGGTCAGAGTTGTACCTAGTGACATTGACATTGAGTCATGTACATTGCACTGCATTGCATGGCTATTGATGTTTACATTTACTGTTATACATCGCTGTATTGTTTAAGAATGCCTTATATTAGCCTGTTAACTGTTTAACATGATATTATGCTGTTAATTGTTTAACATGTTTTATATTGAGAATTCGAGTAAGCATGTTGGGTACGCTGTTACCTGGCGAGTCGTCCCGTTTTTTCTCCAGCCCTCATTCACGTAGCCCAGCCCCCCAAAGAGAACCAAGAACTTCGCCTTCTTCCTTTGAGAGAAACCACCATTGTTACCTTGAGAAATCCTTGAATCTTTGAAGAAAAACCTTGAATCTTTTATCAATCTTCATCCATTCTTAGGTAAGATCACTTCTATGATCTCCTAGCTTCTTGAATCTCTCTCAATCTCATGATCAAAATCCATTTTCATGAAAACCCATTTTGAGATCCAAATCTTTGAAAATTCATAGAAAATTGTAGAAAAATCCTTTTAATTGGAAACCAATTTCTGTGAACTCACTTCATCATTCTCTACCTAAACCCAAGAGCTCATGATTCAATTCTCATCCTAGCTCTTAATCCCCAATATGGCCGAACCCTAGACAAGGATGATGAATAGTGTTTTGATCAAATTTTTGATTTCTAACTCTTGATTCCATCCTTAGCTTTCCTATTGTGCTTGAATCCAGGTGATGGAAAACTAAATCAATTTCTAACCTCTTTAGCCCAAAATGGCCGAAACCTTCTTTTGACAAAACCTTGAGTTTTGTTTCATATTTTTGAATGTTAAGACTTGCCTTAGTGTTAACCAAGTTCATGAACCAACCATCCAAAAGTTTGGAACCAAATGAGATCCCTAACCCTTTTTACCTTTTCATGGCCGAACCCTATACCTTTAAGGGGAAGAAAATTTATGTTTTGATGTTATATTTTGATGTTGATTTGCTGTTTAAACTGTATTGTGTTTGATTGTCTTAGGCGACGCGGACAAAACCGGAGCCGGAACCGATAATCGTTTGAGTTTTGGTTGAGCATCCTAGAGAGGTAAAGGGAGGTAGTCATTTGAGTTTGATAGTTGCATGGTATATGACTTGTTACATGAAATGTGGTAATGTTAATTGATGATTGGTAGTTGTGAATGATTGACTTATATACTTGATGGAGTTTGTACTTGAGTATTTGTTTTAGAATTGTGGCATGGATGCCTTTGATGAATATTATTGTGATTATGGACTGTTTAGTATATATACATATATTTATATCCTGGATGAGCATATGACTGGCAATGTCTCGATAATTATTAAATGACTCAAAAATCCAAAATCAAAGTTTTGCATAACGCGTTTTGAAATCCAAAAGTGGTTTTTCGAAAACATATTGCTTTTCAAGAAAAGTTAAGTTTCCTTTTTGAAAAGTTATGTCCTTTTGAAAGGAAAAAGTGGTTTTGTGGAAATTCGTGCAAAACGTGTTTTGTTTCAGTAAAATGTTTTAAAAAGACGTGAAACCTTAGAAAACGGTTTTTGTTTTCAAGAAAGATGTTTTTCCCGGAAAATGTTCTCTTTTATCAAGAAATGTTTTGTTTCAAGAAAACGAAATTGAATTTTATTTTCCAAAGTTGTTTTGAGAAAGTTTGACCGAAAAGGAAAAATGATGAACCTTTGAGATGAACCCAAACCTAGTGACCGAGACGTCGGGCTAGTGTTTTGTGGATTGAGCACTCGGACTTCTTGTCCTGTGTTTTTGATTTGAATGGGCTTAATGTCCTTTAAAACAAGTCATGGGCTTTATGTCTTGACAATTGAAAGAATGAACAAAAAAGAAAACAAAAAACTTTCTGTGTACATGCATGAATTGGCAGACGTGCCATTTGGAACCGAGCTACAACTTTCGTAGTTGGGAATTCAGCCAGTTAAGACCACTGGGTCTATAGGGGCATTCTGTGTTCGAGATCCAACAAGTGGCCAGTGGCATAGCAACCCCGTGCCGTGGTAAATCGGCTACCAAACATGAATAAACTCGATCAGAGACTGGAGTATTCATGATACGGGGAGACGTGGTACCCTTGAACAATTGGAGTTTGGACCTAAATTGAGAGGCCGACTCATGGGGACAATTATGTTACGGGTGTTACTACGACCTATTGCTCGATGTTGGGAAGTTAGAATCTCCGGAATACATGAATTAGAAATATGATATTGAAGTCTCAGGCATTATTATAACTCATGATGGTGTTTGAGATACTATATTGTCTTATATAGTTAACTGTTCTTATAACTGTATTTATCTGTGAATGTTTATGTTGTTTGTCGCCTGTGCGGCTATCGTGATAAACTTTATTTGAGTATCTCACCTTTGCTTGTACATGTTGGACACCCTGTTGTGTTTTTGGAACACGTGTATGGATGTTGTTCATAGGTCTCCGCGGGCACGTGAGGACTCGGATGACGGAGCCTGTTGAAGAAGTTGACTTTGGGTTGTATCCCAATGGCTACTTTTAGCCGACCAGCTTAGGAGTCTTTTATTTTTGAAGCAGTTTTATATATTCTACTACATATATGTTGGATTTATGTTCTTAAGTCTGTAATAGGATATATTTTAGACCTGAACCTATGTTTATGTTTTATGCACCTTAAATATTAGTGTGTGTTATGAAGTTTATTTCTTTGTCTTGAGTTTGTTTTGCCTATGCAGGCAAAAAAATTTTAGAAACCGCGTATCCGAACGTAGCTAAATAATTATGTTATTTTTCGAAAGTAACCAGCATTTTATTTTCTTGATATTTTCTGCATTTTGAGTTCGAGTACGTAGCACTCGTGAGGGGGTGTTACAACAAACATCCTCAACGGGCTTGATACCGGACCTCACGCCTAACCCTCAATCAGCAATAAACGATGCCACCGTATCAGTACGCCCACAGCCCCGATGTGACACCCGCTACCCCGCATATGATAAAATAAAATAAAGCATGCAAGTTAAATAAAATTTTAACATAAAAGGTAGCAAGTACCACATGATCCGAAAACATTTTAAACATAAAACAACAACGGAAAAACGTTAACATAAACATAACCCGAAACCCGATGTCACATGATCAGAGTTGGTATACATATAACGATAACACATCGGAATAAAACTAAACAACTGAATATAAATCCTATCTACTACTACTAAGAGAGATCTCCACGGGATCACTCCTCGTCAGCATGCTCACTCTCCTCTGCACATGCAACATCATATGCACAAGAACAACAAAAGATAGGGGTGAGAAATACGATCATAAATATATGTAAACGGAATGGAATAGAAATTAAGATGACATACAACATACATCAATCAATACATGTATAATCACTATATATATATATATCAAAGATGCATGTCAATGCGAATGCAACATCACTACTCCGTATGCATGTGGCCAACAACTCTAACTCTGGAAAGACAATTAGGAGTACATGTTTGGTTATCAGCGTGGATGAAATGCCAGACCATTGGCCATCCCCGAACACTCTCACTAATCCTGATAACGTATAGTGGCTAGTCAGGGTACTCAAGCTTATCCTTTAGGTCACTCCGACAATAGGTAGCTAACCCATGTCACCTGGAATTTCCCTACCCAATGTACCCGCAAGGCCGGGATAACACCCATCGTGGCCTCCACTATAGCGATTCATCGTTTGCTTTCCACCCAACATATCAACGTCAACGTATGATGCATGCTATGCTCAACAACATGCAAACACATGTCTAACCATCCACCATCATGCCATTAAATGGCTATCAACTTTGACCAACAAGCATCAAAGATGATTTATCAACATCAAACTTGACTAATAAGCATCAAGAGTGATTTAACCAACGACATTGATAACAGTACGTCGTTACCAATAACATCATCGTCTTATTAATTGTTCTCTTTTGTTAAGTCTTAACTTAACATTATCATTATTAAGTATTATACTTAATCTTATTATCTAAACCCTCAATCCATATTTTATTAAGATTATAACTTAACCTTAATTTTTACACCTCAAGTCATATATTTATTAAGAATATAACTTAATCTTAATATCTAAACCACAATTCATATTCTATTAAAATCATAACTTAATCTTAATATCTAAACCACAATTCACATCTTATTAAGATTATAACAAGCCTACATAACACTATCTATCAAGCAAAATGGGTCAAAACTGCTCCTGGGCACGTGAGAATTGATTTCCATTCTCTGGAATCGATTTCTCAAGCCTTCAAATCGATTTCCAATCTCTGGAAATCTATTTCAACATGTTCAAATCGATTTCCCCAATCGATTTTGAACAAGGGAAAATCGATTCTAGAAATCGATTTCTACAAGGCCAAATCGATTTCCATACCTTGGAAATCGATTCTTGGTCAAGTCAAATCGATTTCCATGTGCTGGAAATCGATTTCTGGGTGTCATATCACACAGCAGCGGGTTTCCTCCGCTATTGGACCAGTCTACGTTCTCTAGTTAACATCTCATTCGAGCCTAAGCTATTTTTCACCAATTTGATTAGTCCAACACTCATGAATCATAACCTAAGGGTTCTCAAACTAATCCTTGGTCATCAATCTCACATTGCCTATTTATTTCCTCCCTATAACTATGTTCTAATAGCATAGGATTAACAAAACACCATATCATGGCATAAACAACATGTTCATCATGTAACGCCCCGATTTTCACGTTTTCTAATTCTTCAGTATTTTAATGTCTTTATTTTATTCGAGGTCTTAGGAATAGAAATAAAATATTCCGAGACCATAGTCATGCTCGACGATATCGTAGGAAGCTACGATTAAGTTTTGAGTCAAAAACTCAAACGGAGTCCGGTCTGCGTTTTTACACTGACAGTATGATTTTACTGCTCAGAAGACCTCAGATGGACCCGTGAACGAGACAGTAAGTCTTAGAATTCGATTATCTACGTTTTGGTTAAATTTCGTAAAAATTTCAGAAAAATCATTTCCTGACCTTCGTTCGGGCGGAATCCTCAATCGGGTGACGAACGGAGCCACATATGGAGTTACCGAGACTCGCCAAAGGATAATCTTGATATCACAACATCCCAGGACACTTGGGAGAGTATGCCAGAGTCGTCATGACGATCGGGAAAATCTAGATGCGAAATGACCAAAATGCCCCTAACCTTAGCCTTTTGCACTTTTACCATTTTACCCTTTTGGCAAATGACCTTTTTGCCCTTAAGTGACTTGTTTTAAGGCTGAACTCAGCCCATCCAGCCCCTCATTCACGAAATTTCTGGCCAAAGAAGAACACCATTGTTGTTCTTGAAGAGAAACTCCATTTTTCTTCTTGAAAAGCTTGAATCACTTGTTGGATTCACTTGATTCCTTGAGCAATCTTCCTTCATTTCAAGGTAAGATCACTTCTATGATCTCTTAGCTTCTTGAATATCCCTTTATTTCAAGATCAAGATCCATTTTCATGAAAATCATTTCTTAGATCCAAAACTTTGAAAATCCATAGGAAATTGTAGAAAAATCATTTTGATGTGAGACCAATTTCTTTGAACTCACCTCATCATTCTCTATCTAAACCCTAGAGCTTATGATTCAACTCTCATCATAGCTCAAAAAGCACATTAGGGCCGAACCCTTCTTGATGATGATGAATAGTGTTTTCATCAAGTTTTGATTTTTAACACTTGATTTCATCCTTAGCTTTCCTAATGCCTTTGAATCCATGAAATGGAAAACCAAGATCAATTCCTAGCTTTATTCTCTTTAGGGTGGCCGAAACCCTCTTTGTGAGAATTGTTGAGTTGGTTTGATTGTTGTTTAATGATTGATTGTTTGGTTGTTTGTAGTTGGTGTTAATTATCAGAAGGTTCACAAACCGATCAACCGACTTTGATCCGGGAATCTGCTCTTCAACAGGTATGGGGAGAAGAACCTCATCACACCAAGATGGTGGTGGTGAAGATGGTTGTTTACTTTATGTGTGGGTGAAACCCTTTAGTTTGGGTTCACTTTTAGTTGTTATGTTTTGTTAAGTTCTCATGGAGAACAAGAATGTCATGATGAGTTTATGCTTTGGTATGTTGTGTTGTGTTTTAGTATATGTTGATGATGAGATGATTGAATGAAAAACCATTTTCATGTATGTTGGAAAACCTACTTTGATCACTAGATCAAGTATGGACTTTTATTGTTGATTATGAGACCATGATGTGTGATGGACTTGGATATGTTGATTATGATGTAGTAATGTGTATTATTGCTATCATGATTGTGTAAGTGTTGTGAGCTATACTTTGATTAGTTGATGAAGTAAAACCTCACATTGATTCCTAGTTGGCTATTAGCCATGACCTTGAGGAAAGGAAGGATATGAATAGTTGTTGGACAAGTTAAGTTTTGATGTAAAGAAAGTGTTTTCAATAACTTGTGTTTTTCAAAGAAAAACCCTAAGTGACTTTAAAGGGAATTTAATCTCAAAGTGCTTTCACCAAAGTGAAACATGTTTTATACCTTATCCTTAGTTCATCTAGCTAATCAAGTAACTCAAAATGAGAAAAGAAGTGGTTTCATGAAGAGAATCAAAATGGTTCCCTAAGGTTGATGTCTTGTTTTAAGGCAACATTTCGCTAAGCGAAATTACTTTCGCTACGCGAAAACAGGGAAAAGTCTTAGTTGGGCATCACTGCCTCACTTTTGCTAAGCGAATTCATATTCGCTAAGCGAACCCAGAGAACCCAGCAAATTTCGCTACGCGAATTACATCTCGCTGAGCAATCCAGAGAAGTCTCCAATAGAGGTGTAACCGTCTGAATTTTCGCTAAGCGAAATCATTCTCGCTAAGCGAATAAAGTGAAGTTTCGCTACGCGAATTCTGTCTCGCCGAGCGATCCAGAGGTGTTTCTAAAGAGGTGCAACCGTCTGAACTTGCGCTAAGCGAATTCATATTCGCTAAGCGAATCCAATATATTTCGCTACGCGATTTGTGTCTCGCCGAGCGAACCAGAGGAGTTCCAAAGGAGGCATTACTGCCTCATTTTCGCTAAGCGAATGAAATTCCGCTAAGCGAATTTCATGTTTCAGAAAATGCTAGAAATGAAGTAAGTAGTTCAAATGTTGTTTTAAATCAAATGAGTTTTCAACTGTAAAAGTTGTTTGGTTTACAAAAGGAGTTTTCTAACTCAATCTTAAAGTTTTACGGGTGAAAAACCTAAGTTAAGTAATTAACTTAGAGTTGAAGACAAGGGTTAATTAATTATGGTATATGGTGGAACAAGACCATGTACTATACCATTGATGACTTAGTACATCAATGACTTCATAAGACTTAAGTGAAATCAACACTTGTTTCCTTAATTGAAAGACAAGGGATTAATATCTTAGAAAGGCTTAAAGACTTATCTAAGAGGATTCTCAATCCTTATTCATAATGCTTAGGACTTGAGACTTAATTCATAAGATGTAAACACAAACATGAAACGTTTCGGTTTTCGAAACAGTAGTTCGATGACCGGCCGATGATTCAGATCTAGGTTAATCGTTCAATTGTTTTCGTCTTGTGATAACTGGAATGAGAGAGAGATCCTGAGGCTGTGCAGGTATGGGACTGTACAGTGGAAGGAATCCTGAGGCTATGCAGGTATGGGACTGTATAGTTAAGGGAAGGCATATAAGAATTGGTTGGTACTACCCATACCAACAAGATTTATCTTCTTTTCGGGAGCTTAGAACATAAGTACTTTATAGTTAAGCGTGCTTGACTTAGAGTAATTATGGGATGGGTGACCTTCTGGGAAGTTTCCTAGAAAGCGTGTGAGTGAGGACAAAACACGCTGAAAAGGCTTGTGTTGGTTTGTGGGGACAGTCGACGATTCTGAAAGCAGTCTGGATCATTCCAAAGGAATCACGAGATAATTATCCGATGGATAAATGTTTTATCCGATGGATAAATGTTTTATAAAACAAAGATATGTGTAGTTTCTAAGGAAGAGAACCTTAGTGAACCTTGAGGTTTATCAAATGGATAGACATTGCTTTATCGCATCTGCTTTGTGTAAGCATTGGCATTTCATGTGCATAGTTGTAAGGCCTTGAGCCTAGGAGTTGAGCTTACACCTTGATGCGGGTGCGAATCTTACGGTGACGATCTTCAATGGTCTTTTTGGAGGTATCAGGGTTGGAAGGGCTGACATGTGACCAGTTGGTGATTCTTCTGTGTCGTGGCGAATCCGTGCAATACACTGATATCCTCTACTAGATGCCGTACTTTTCATGTTTGGTCGAGAGTGTTACCGTAAAGCCAGATACGTGCACGTTACGAATGTTGTAGCATCTTGCTCATGGCTGGCAGAAACCGGAACATGTCCTCCCATTCACTCTCTCCGAATGTTTTGTTAGCTCCATGGAGTAGGGGTCAGAGTAGTACCCAGTGACATTGACATTGAGTCATATACATTGCATTGCATTGCATGGCTATTGATGTTTATGGCTATTGATGTTTACGTTTACTGTTATACATCGCTGTATTGTTTAAGGATGCCTTATATTATGCTGTTAAATGTTTAGCAAGCTATTATGTTGTTAACTGCTTAACATGATTTATATTGAGAACCTTGTAAGCATGTTGGGTACGCTGTTACCCGGTGAGTCGTCCCGTTTTTGCTACTGCTGTTTTGTTGTGTTGATGACGGGAATCTCACCCATATCTGTATGTTTTCTGCTGGTACTTGCTGTTGATGCTTAAACAGATGGACGCGACGATGGTTCGGTTCCGCAGTCCCTTTGAGTTCGGAGGTGGACTCTTTTTCTGTTTTAGCTTTGTTGTCGGCCAGACTATGTCAGTTTTTGTAGTACCTTTTGGGAGCTATGACTCCTAGTACTTATTGTATTTCTTATGTCAGTCATACATTAGACTTATGTCTGTATACAGTAATGTTGATGTTTCTGTTTCCGTTTTCTGTTTTTGTATTTATAATACTGTATGTATGTCCTAGTAATGCATGGTGAACCTAAGTTCACTTATTAGTATTATTTATTACCTTTACTAATCCCAGTACATCTTTATGAAAAGAAAAGAAAAAGAAAAATCATATTTTCCGCATTAATAAATATTTTCGGCCTTATAAACGTTCGGGAATGTGACACTCGGGAAAGGGTGTTGCATTATTTGGTATCAGAGCTGGCCGAGTCTTTTGGGGTTTGTAGGTTATGGTCTGTCTTGTTTGTGTTGTGTTTTCTCTGATTGTCTTTCTGTGCTATTGTTTCTGAGAGAAAACAATGTTGGAGAGGATGATGACTTTGGTCTATCCTTTTGTATTGTTTGCTCTCTGTGTTGTGTTTCTGTGAAGAAGACAACGATTGTTTGTTACTCTCTGCATTATTGTTTCTGAAGGGGAATGATATTGGACAGGGTAGTAATGTTTTTGCTTTCTTGTAAGTTGTCGCTCGCAGAGTTCTTTAGAACGAGTGCTTTTCCGATGAGTTGAAAGACATGGAGTTCCTGCAGCTACGTCAAGGAGGAATGTCTGTCAAAGAATATGCTGATCGTTTTGAGTCCCAGCTGAAGTCTTCGAGGTATTTCCATCTTCATCCCGACGAGGAGTGGAAGTGTACAAAGTTCGAAGAAGGTTTAAGGGACGAGATTCGAGGAGAGGTGCTACCTCTTAAGGTCAAAGAGTTCTCGGTTTTGGTAGATGAATGCTTCGTAATCGAAGATCTGATGAAGACTTGTGGAGGAAGGCAACGTAACTCTGGACCGACTAGGTTCCATAAAGGCACCAATGGTCGTGATGATAGATCTCGATCAAAACCATATGCGAAACAGCAAGGTCAACAACAACGTTCTGTAGGAGGAAGCAGTGGGAGTATTAGTCAATCTGGAAGCGCCCCAAAGAAGTGCATGAAGTGTGGCAAGAACAATCATGTCACCAGAGAATGCTTAATCAAGGGAATCATGTGTTTCAAGTGTGGGAAGCCAGGACATACTTCACGCGACTGTGTGCAATCAAAAGCTAGACATTCTGTCAATGATGTGCAAACAGTGAAGCCTAAGGCAATGAGTAGAGTTTATACTGGGGATGATGCTGAGACTTCTCAAAAGGAAGATTTGATTCACGGTCACATCTTCGTGGAAGGTAGAACCTTAGTTGTATCTTTCCTTACCCTTAGATTTGGTGATTCTTGCACTTTCTGCCAAGCCTGTTATAACTGTGAAAGTCTGTTTGAACTGTTCTATTTTCCGTAGTGGATAGAACATTTTTGATTGATTTAATCTATTTGCCTCTTTCGCAAATGGATGTGATCATAAGGATGGATTGGTTATCTTGTAACTATATCCTATTAGACGGTGCAAACGAAACCTTAGTTTTTCCTGATTCGGATAATTCTGGATTTGGATTGCCAACCAAGAAAACGTTCTTTGAGAGGAGGAGCTCAACGAATACATGTTACTAACGAGTTTCCGGAAGTCTTTCTTGAAGACATACCAGGTGTACCGTCAGTTCGAGACATCGAGTTGTGATCGATCTTGTACCAGGAATAGGACCAGCGTCTATGGCACCTTATCATATGACACCTGCTGAGTTGGAAATCTTGAAGGAACAGTTGGTGGACTTATTGGGGTAACAGTTCGTTAGACCTAGTGTGTCGAGAACGCCTGAGCTGTTGGTGAGAAAGAAAGACGAAACATCTTGCTTATGTGTGGATTAGCGCCAGTTGAACAAAGTTACCATTCAGAACAAGTATCATCTTCCGGCAATAAATGACTTGATGGATCAGTTGAGGAGAGCGGCAGTTTTCTCCGAGATTGATTTGCGATTGGGTTATCACCAGATTCATGTAAAGGTAGAAGATGTACCAAGAACAGTGTTTCAAACACGCTATGGGCACTACGAGTTTGTAATGTCGTTTGGTATGACGAATACTCCTCTATATTCATGGATTATATGAATAGGTTCTTTCGTCCATACTAGATAAGTTTGTCGTTGTTTCATAGACGACATACTCATCTATTCGCGAAACCAGGAAGTACACGCTGAATACCTTAGTGTGATTCTTCAGGTTTCTGAAGGAGAAACAGCTGTATGCAAAGTTGTCCAAGTGTGAGATTTGGCTCGACGAAGTAAAGTTTTTGGGTCATGTGATTTCAAAGGAAGGATAAAGCGTTTGAATGGACTGAAGCCTGTGAGGAAAGTTTGCAAGGATTAGAGAGAAGGTTGACTACTTCATCTGTGTTAGTGCTGCCTGATCTCAAGGGAACATTTGTGTTCACACTCCTACATATTCCTCAATGTATTAGACAATTGAGTGAATTGGTAATATGGTGTCCATTGGTCTGGACATTTTCGTATTACTTCACTGAAAGTTTTGTTATTACTATTTCTTGAGTTATAACATAAACAACTTCTCGATACTGGAAGTTTCTTGATGAAACTTAGTCTAATCACTTTTACTTTTCGTGAAGGTGATCCAGTCTGATTTTTGCCAGACTGTTTATCTTTTGATTCCAAAGTTATTGGAAGGTTCTTATGAAAGAAGGAACTTTATTAGAGTCATGGATGTAAACATGTATTAGCTATGCATTTTTACACTCACGAACCTACTGAAGAGTCTTTTTGCATACTGGATATTCCTATATTCATTCCAGATTGGTAAAATTCTTTTGTTATTTTCTTTTGAGACCAAGACCAGGAAAAAATTTCCTTTGTTGAAAATTTCTTTCCTTAATCTTCAGCGATCGAGTAGGTTTAGTTTTAAGTCACGGAATTTCGAGGACGAAATTCTTTTAAGAGGGGTAGGAATGTAACGCCCCGATTTTCACGTTTTCTAATTCTTCAGTATTTTAATGTCTTTATTTTATTCGAGGTCTTAGGAATAGAAATAAAATATTCCGAGACCATAGTCATGCTCGACGATATCGTAGGAAGCTACGATTAAGTTTTGAGTCAAAAACTCAAACGGAGTCCGGTCTGCGTTTTTACACTGACAGTATGATTTTACTGCTCAGAAGACCTCAGATGGACCCGTGAACGAGACAGTAAGTCTTAGAATTCGATTATCTACGTTTTGGTTAAATTTCGTAAAAATTTCAGAAAAATCATTTCCTGACCTTCGTTCGGGCGGAATCCTCAATCGGGTGACGAACGGAGCCACATATGGAGTTACCGAGACTCGCCAAAGGATAATCTTGATATCACAACATCCCAGGACACTTGGGAGAGTATGCCAGAGTCGTCATGACGATCGGGAAAATCTAGATGCGAAATGACCAAAATGCCCCTAACCTTAGCCTTTTGCACTTTTACCATTTTACCCTTTTGGCAAATGACCTTTTTGCCCTTAAGTGACTTGTTTTAAGGCTGAACTCAGCCCATCCAGCCCCTCATTCACGAAATTTCTGGCCAAAGAAGAACACCATTGTTGTTCTTGAAGAGAAACTCCATTTTTCTTCTTGAAAAGCTTGAATCACTTGTTGGATTCACTTGATTCCTTGAGCAATCTTCCTTCATTTCAAGGTAAGATCACTTCTATGATCTCTTAGCTTCTTGAATATCCCTTTATTTCAAGATCAAGATCCATTTTCATGAAAATCATTTCTTAGATCCAAAACTTTGAAAATCCATAGGAAATTGTAGAAAAATCATTTTGATGTGAGACCAATTTCTTTGAACTCACCTCATCATTCTCTATCTAAACCCTAGAGCTTATGATTCAACTCTCATCATAGCTCAAAAAGCACATTAGGGCCGAACCCTTCTTGATGATGATGAATAGTGTTTTCATCAAGTTTTGATTTTTAACACTTGATTTCATCCTTAGCTTTCCTAATGCCTTTGAATCCATGAAATGGAAAACCAAGATCAATTCCTAGCTTTATTCTCTTTAGGGTGGCCGAAACCCTCTTTGTGAGAATTGTTGAGTTGGTTTGATTGTTGTTTAATGATTGATTGTTTGGTTGTTTGTAGTTGGTGTTAATTATCAGAAGGTTCACAAACCGATCAACCGACTTTGATCCGGGAATCTGCTCTTCAACAGGTATGGGGAGAAGAACCTCATCACACCAAGATGGTGGTGGTGAAGATGGTTGTTTACTTTATGTGTGGGTGAAACCCTTTAGTTTGGGTTCACTTTTAGTTGTTATGTTTTGTTAAGTTCTCATGGAGAACAAGAATGTCATGATGAGTTTATGCTTTGGTATGTTGTGTTGTGTTTTAGTATATGTTGATGATGAGATGATTGAATGAAAAACCATTTTCATGTATGTTGGAAAACCTACTTTGATCACTAGATCAAGTATGGACTTTTATTGTTGATTATGAGACCATGATGTGTGATGGACTTGGATATGTTGATTATGATGTAGTAATGTGTATTATTGCTATCATGATTGTGTAAGTGTTGTGAGCTATACTTTGATTAGTTGATGAAGTAAAACCTCACATTGATTCCTAGTTGGCTATTAGCCATGACCTTGAGGAAAGGAAGGATATGAATAGTTGTTGGACAAGTTAAGTTTTGATGTAAAGAAAGTGTTTTCAATAACTTGTGTTTTTCAAAGAAAAACCCTAAGTGACTTTAAAGGGAATTTAATCTCAAAGTGCTTTCACCAAAGTGAAACATGTTTTATACCTTATCCTTAGTTCATCTAGCTAATCAAGTAACTCAAAATGAGAAAAGAAGTGGTTTCATGAAGAGAATCAAAATGGTTCCCTAAGGTTGATGTCTTGTTTTAAGGCAACATTTCGCTAAGCGAAATTACTTTCGCTACGCGAAAACAGGGAAAAGTCTTAGTTGGGCATCACTGCCTCACTTTTGCTAAGCGAATTCATATTCGCTAAGCGAACCCAGAGAACCCAGCAAATTTCGCTACGCGAATTACATCTCGCTGAGCAATCCAGAGAAGTCTCCAATAGAGGTGTAACCGTCTGAATTTTCGCTAAGCGAAATCATTCTCGCTAAGCGAATAAAGTGAAGTTTCGCTACGCGAATTCTGTCTCGCCGAGCGATCCAGAGGTGTTTCTAAAGAGGTGCAACCGTCTGAACTTGCGCTAAGCGAATTCATATTCGCTAAGCGAATCCAATATATTTCGCTACGCGATTTGTGTCTCGCCGAGCGAACCAGAGGAGTTCCAAAGGAGGCATTACTGCCTCATTTTCGCTAAGCGAATGAAATTCCGCTAAGCGAATTTCATGTTTCAGAAAATGCTAGAAATGAAGTAAGTAGTTCAAATGTTGTTTTAAATCAAATGAGTTTTCAACTGTAAAAGTTGTTTGGTTTACAAAAGGAGTTTTCTAACTCAATCTTAAAGTTTTACGGGTGAAAAACCTAAGTTAAGTAATTAACTTAGAGTTGAAGACAAGGGTTAATTAATTATGGTATATGGTGGAACAAGACCATGTACTATACCATTGATGACTTAGTACATCAATGACTTCATAAGACTTAAGTGAAATCAACACTTGTTTCCTTAATTGAAAGACAAGGGATTAATATCTTAGAAAGGCTTAAAGACTTATCTAAGAGGATTCTCAATCCTTATTCATAATGCTTAGGACTTGAGACTTAATTCATAAGATGTAAACACAAACATGAAACGTTTCGGTTTTCGAAACAGTAGTTCGATGACCGGCCGATGATTCAGATCTAGGTTAATCGTTCAATTGTTTTCGTCTTGTGATAACTGGAATGAGAGAGAGATCCTGAGGCTGTGCAGGTATGGGACTGTACAGTGGAAGGAATCCTGAGGCTATGCAGGTATGGGACTGTATAGTTAAGGGAAGGCATATAAGAATTGGTTGGTACTACCCATACCAACAAGATTTATCTTCTTTTCGGGAGCTTAGAACATAAGTACTTTATAGTTAAGCGTGCTTGACTTAGAGTAATTATGGGATGGGTGACCTTCTGGGAAGTTTCCTAGAAAGCGTGTGAGTGAGGACAAAACACGCTGAAAAGGCTTGTGTTGGTTTGTGGGGACAGTCGACGATTCTGAAAGCAGTCTGGATCATTCCAAAGGAATCACGAGATAATTATCCGATGGATAAATGTTTTATCCGATGGATAAATGTTTTATAAAACAAAGATATGTGTAGTTTCTAAGGAAGAGAACCTTAGTGAACCTTGAGGTTTATCAAATGGATAGACATTGCTTTATCGCATCTGCTTTGTGTAAGCATTGGCATTTCATGTGCATAGTTGTAAGGCCTTGAGCCTAGGAGTTGAGCTTACACCTTGATGCGGGTGCGAATCTTACGGTGACGATCTTCAATGGTCTTTTTGGAGGTATCAGGGTTGGAAGGGCTGACATGTGACCAGTTGGTGATTCTTCTGTGTCGTGGCGAATCCGTGCAATACACTGATATCCTCTACTAGATGCCGTACTTTTCATGTTTGGTCGAGAGTGTTACCGTAAAGCCAGATACGTGCACGTTACGAATGTTGTAGCATCTTGCTCATGGCTGGCAGAAACCGGAACATGTCCTCCCATTCACTCTCTCCGAATGTTTTGTTAGCTCCATGGAGTAGGGGTCAGAGTAGTACCCAGTGACATTGACATTGAGTCATATACATTGCATTGCATTGCATGGCTATTGATGTTTATGGCTATTGATGTTTACGTTTACTGTTATACATCGCTGTATTGTTTAAGGATGCCTTATATTATGCTGTTAAATGTTTAGCAAGCTATTATGTTGTTAACTGCTTAACATGATTTATATTGAGAACCTTGTAAGCATGTTGGGTACGCTGTTACCCGGTGAGTCGTCCCGTTTTTGCTACTGCTGTTTTGTTGTGTTGATGACGGGAATCTCACCCATATCTGTATGTTTTCTGCTGGTACTTGCTGTTGATGCTTAAACAGATGGACGCGACGATGGTTCGGTTCCGCAGTCCCTTTGAGTTCGGAGGTGGACTCTTTTTCTGTTTTAGCTTTGTTGTCGGCCAGACTATGTCAGTTTTTGTAGTACCTTTTGGGAGCTATGACTCCTAGTACTTATTGTATTTCTTATGTCAGTCATACATTAGACTTATGTCTGTATACAGTAATGTTGATGTTTCTGTTTCCGTTTTCTGTTTTTGTATTTATAATACTGTATGTATGTCCTAGTAATGCATGGTGAACCTAAGTTCACTTATTAGTATTATTTATTACCTTTACTAATCCCAGTACATCTTTATGAAAAGAAAAGAAAAAGAAAAATCATATTTTCCGCATTAATAAATATTTTCGGCCTTATAAACGTTCGGGAATGTGACACTCGGGAAAGGGTGTTGCATTATTTGGTATCAGAGCTGGCCGAGTCTTTTGGGGTTTGTAGGTTATGGTCTGTCTTGTTTGTGTTGTGTTTTCTCTGATTGTCTTTCTGTGCTATTGTTTCTGAGAGAAAACAATGTTGGAGAGGATGATGACTTTGGTCTATCCTTTTGTATTGTTTGCTCTCTGTGTTGTGTTTCTGTGAAGAAGACAACGATTGTTTGTTACTCTCTGCATTATTGTTTCTGAAGGGGAATGATATTGGACAGGGTAGTAATGTTTTTGCTTTCTTGTAAGTTGTCGCTCGCAGAGTTCTTTAGAACGAGTGCTTTTCCGATGAGTTGAAAGACATGGAGTTCCTGCAGCTACGTCAAGGAGGAATGTCTGTCAAAGAATATGCTGATCGTTTTGAGTCCCAGCTGAAGTCTTCGAGGTATTTCCATCTTCATCCCGACGAGGAGTGGAAGTGTACAAAGTTCGAAGAAGGTTTAAGGGACGAGATTCGAGGAGAGGTGCTACCTCTTAAGGTCAAAGAGTTCTCGGTTTTGGTAGATGAATGCTTCGTAATCGAAGATCTGATGAAGACTTGTGGAGGAAGGCAACGTAACTCTGGACCGACTAGGTTCCATAAAGGCACCAATGGTCGTGATGATAGATCTCGATCAAAACCATATGCGAAACAGCAAGGTCAACAACAACGTTCTGTAGGAGGAAGCAGTGGGAGTATTAGTCAATCTGGAAGCGCCCCAAAGAAGTGCATGAAGTGTGGCAAGAACAATCATGTCACCAGAGAATGCTTAATCAAGGGAATCATGTGTTTCAAGTGTGGGAAGCCAGGACATACTTCACGCGACTGTGTGCAATCAAAAGCTAGACATTCTGTCAATGATGTGCAAACAGTGAAGCCTAAGGCAATGAGTAGAGTTTATACTGGGGATGATGCTGAGACTTCTCAAAAGGAAGATTTGATTCACGGTCACATCTTCGTGGAAGGTAGAACCTTAGTTGTATCTTTCCTTACCCTTAGATTTGGTGATTCTTGCACTTTCTGCCAAGCCTGTTATAACTGTGAAAGTCTGTTTGAACTGTTCTATTTTCCGTAGTGGATAGAACATTTTTGATTGATTTAATCTATTTGCCTCTTTCGCAAATGGATGTGATCATAAGGATGGATTGGTTATCTTGTAACTATATCCTATTAGACGGTGCAAACGAAACCTTAGTTTTTCCTGATTCGGATAATTCTGGATTTGGATTGCCAACCAAGAAAACGTTCTTTGAGAGGAGGAGCTCAACGAATACATGTTACTAACGAGTTTCCGGAAGTCTTTCTTGAAGACATACCAGGTGTACCGTCAGTTCGAGACATCGAGTTGTGATCGATCTTGTACCAGGAATAGGACCAGCGTCTATGGCACCTTATCATATGACACCTGCTGAGTTGGAAATCTTGAAGGAACAGTTGGTGGACTTATTGGGGTAACAGTTCGTTAGACCTAGTGTGTCGAGAACGCCTGAGCTGTTGGTGAGAAAGAAAGACGAAACATCTTGCTTATGTGTGGATTAGCGCCAGTTGAACAAAGTTACCATTCAGAACAAGTATCATCTTCCGGCAATAAATGACTTGATGGATCAGTTGAGGAGAGCGGCAGTTTTCTCCGAGATTGATTTGCGATTGGGTTATCACCAGATTCATGTAAAGGTAGAAGATGTACCAAGAACAGTGTTTCAAACACGCTATGGGCACTACGAGTTTGTAATGTCGTTTGGTATGACGAATACTCCTCTATATTCATGGATTATATGAATAGGTTCTTTCGTCCATACTAGATAAGTTTGTCGTTGTTTCATAGACGACATACTCATCTATTCGCGAAACCAGGAAGTACACGCTGAATACCTTAGTGTGATTCTTCAGGTTTCTGAAGGAGAAACAGCTGTATGCAAAGTTGTCCAAGTGTGAGATTTGGCTCGACGAAGTAAAGTTTTTGGGTCATGTGATTTCAAAGGAAGGATAAAGCGTTTGAATGGACTGAAGCCTGTGAGGAAAGTTTGCAAGGATTAGAGAGAAGGTTGACTACTTCATCTGTGTTAGTGCTGCCTGATCTCAAGGGAACATTTGTGTTCACACTCCTACATATTCCTCAATGTATTAGACAATTGAGTGAATTGGTAATATGGTGTCCATTGGTCTGGACATTTTCGTATTACTTCACTGAAAGTTTTGTTATTACTATTTCTTGAGTTATAACATAAACAACTTCTCGATACTGGAAGTTTCTTGATGAAACTTAGTCTAATCACTTTTACTTTTCGTGAAGGTGATCCAGTCTGATTTTTGCCAGACTGTTTATCTTTTGATTCCAAAGTTATTGGAAGGTTCTTATGAAAGAAGGAACTTTATTAGAGTCATGGATGTAAACATGTATTAGCTATGCATTTTTACACTCACGAACCTACTGAAGAGTCTTTTTGCATACTGGATATTCCTATATTCATTCCAGATTGGTAAAATTCTTTTGTTATTTTCTTTTGAGACCAAGACCAGGAAAAAATTTCCTTTGTTGAAAATTTCTTTCCTTAATCTTCAGCGATCGAGTAGGTTTAGTTTTAAGTCACGGAATTTCGAGGACGAAATTCTTTTAAGAGGGGTAGGAATGTAACGCCCCGATTTTCACGTTTTCTAATTCTTCAGTATTTTAATGTCTTTATTTTATTCGAGGTCTTAGGAATAGAAATAAAATATTCCGAGACCATAGTCATGCTCGACGATATCGTAGGAAGCTACGATTAAGTTTTGAGTCAAAAACTCAAACGGAGTCCGGTCTGCGTTTTTACACTGACAGTATGATTTTACTGCTCAGAAGACCTCAGATGGACCCGTGAACGAGACAGTAAGTCTTAGAATTCGATTATCTACGTTTTGGTTAAATTTCGTAAAAATTTCAGAAAAATCATTTCCTGACCTTCGTTCGGGCGGAATCCTCAATCGGGTGACGAACGGAGCCACATATGGAGTTACCGAGACTCGCCAAAGGATAATCTTGATATCACAACATCCCAGGACACTTGGGAGAGTATGCCAGAGTCGTCATGACGATCGGGAAAATCTAGATGCGAAATGACCAAAATGCCCCTAACCTTAGCCTTTTGCACTTTTACCATTTTACCCTTTTGGCAAATGACCTTTTTGCCCTTAAGTGACTTGTTTTAAGGCTGAACTCAGCCCATCCAGCCCCTCATTCACGAAATTTCTGGCCAAAGAAGAACACCATTGTTGTTCTTGAAGAGAAACTCCATTTTTCTTCTTGAAAAGCTTGAATCACTTGTTGGATTCACTT
Organism: Ammopiptanthus mongolicus; assembly: GCA_039655645.1. NCBI lineage: Eukaryota > Viridiplantae > Streptophyta > Magnoliopsida > Fabales > Fabaceae > Ammopiptanthus > Ammopiptanthus mongolicus. The sequence continues at coordinate 56,361,980 of CM077346.1, read as the reverse complement.
GATTCCTTGAGCAATCTTCCTTCATTTCAAGGTAAGATCACTTCTATGATCTCTTAGCTTCTTGAATATCCCTTTATTTCAAGATCAAGATCCATTTTCATGAAAATCATTTCTTAGATCCAAAACTTTGAAAATCCATAGGAAATTGTAGAAAAATCATTTTGATGTGAGACCAATTTCTTTGAACTCACCTCATCATTCTCTATCTAAACCCTAGAGCTTATGATTCAACTCTCATCATAGCTCAAAAAGCACATTAGGGCCGAACCCTTCTTGATGATGATGAATAGTGTTTTCATCAAGTTTTGATTTTTAACACTTGATTTCATCCTTAGCTTTCCTAATGCCTTTGAATCCATGAAATGGAAAACCAAGATCAATTCCTAGCTTTATTCTCTTTAGGGTGGCCGAAACCCTCTTTGTGAGAATTGTTGAGTTGGTTTGATTGTTGTTTAATGATTGATTGTTTGGTTGTTTGTAGTTGGTGTTAATTATCAGAAGGTTCACAAACCGATCAACCGACTTTGATCCGGGAATCTGCTCTTCAACAGGTATGGGGAGAAGAACCTCATCACACCAAGATGGTGGTGGTGAAGATGGTTGTTTACTTTATGTGTGGGTGAAACCCTTTAGTTTGGGTTCACTTTTAGTTGTTATGTTTTGTTAAGTTCTCATGGAGAACAAGAATGTCATGATGAGTTTATGCTTTGGTATGTTGTGTTGTGTTTTAGTATATGTTGATGATGAGATGATTGAATGAAAAACCATTTTCATGTATGTTGGAAAACCTACTTTGATCACTAGATCAAGTATGGACTTTTATTGTTGATTATGAGACCATGATGTGTGATGGACTTGGATATGTTGATTATGATGTAGTAATGTGTATTATTGCTATCATGATTGTGTAAGTGTTGTGAGCTATACTTTGATTAGTTGATGAAGTAAAACCTCACATTGATTCCTAGTTGGCTATTAGCCATGACCTTGAGGAAAGGAAGGATATGAATAGTTGTTGGACAAGTTAAGTTTTGATGTAAAGAAAGTGTTTTCAATAACTTGTGTTTTTCAAAGAAAAACCCTAAGTGACTTTAAAGGGAATTTAATCTCAAAGTGCTTTCACCAAAGTGAAACATGTTTTATACCTTATCCTTAGTTCATCTAGCTAATCAAGTAACTCAAAATGAGAAAAGAAGTGGTTTCATGAAGAGAATCAAAATGGTTCCCTAAGGTTGATGTCTTGTTTTAAGGCAACATTTCGCTAAGCGAAATTACTTTCGCTACGCGAAAACAGGGAAAAGTCTTAGTTGGGCATCACTGCCTCACTTTTGCTAAGCGAATTCATATTCGCTAAGCGAACCCAGAGAACCCAGCAAATTTCGCTACGCGAATTACATCTCGCTGAGCAATCCAGAGAAGTCTCCAATAGAGGTGTAACCGTCTGAATTTTCGCTAAGCGAAATCATTCTCGCTAAGCGAATAAAGTGAAGTTTCGCTACGCGAATTCTGTCTCGCCGAGCGATCCAGAGGTGTTTCTAAAGAGGTGCAACCGTCTGAACTTGCGCTAAGCGAATTCATATTCGCTAAGCGAATCCAATATATTTCGCTACGCGATTTGTGTCTCGCCGAGCGAACCAGAGGAGTTCCAAAGGAGGCATTACTGCCTCATTTTCGCTAAGCGAATGAAATTCCGCTAAGCGAATTTCATGTTTCAGAAAATGCTAGAAATGAAGTAAGTAGTTCAAATGTTGTTTTAAATCAAATGAGTTTTCAACTGTAAAAGTTGTTTGGTTTACAAAAGGAGTTTTCTAACTCAATCTTAAAGTTTTACGGGTGAAAAACCTAAGTTAAGTAATTAACTTAGAGTTGAAGACAAGGGTTAATTAATTATGGTATATGGTGGAACAAGACCATGTACTATACCATTGATGACTTAGTACATCAATGACTTCATAAGACTTAAGTGAAATCAACACTTGTTTCCTTAATTGAAAGACAAGGGATTAATATCTTAGAAAGGCTTAAAGACTTATCTAAGAGGATTCTCAATCCTTATTCATAATGCTTAGGACTTGAGACTTAATTCATAAGATGTAAACACAAACATGAAACGTTTCGGTTTTCGAAACAGTAGTTCGATGACCGGCCGATGATTCAGATCTAGGTTAATCGTTCAATTGTTTTCGTCTTGTGATAACTGGAATGAGAGAGAGATCCTGAGGCTGTGCAGGTATGGGACTGTACAGTGGAAGGAATCCTGAGGCTATGCAGGTATGGGACTGTATAGTTAAGGGAAGGCATATAAGAATTGGTTGGTACTACCCATACCAACAAGATTTATCTTCTTTTCGGGAGCTTAGAACATAAGTACTTTATAGTTAAGCGTGCTTGACTTAGAGTAATTATGGGATGGGTGACCTTCTGGGAAGTTTCCTAGAAAGCGTGTGAGTGAGGACAAAACACGCTGAAAAGGCTTGTGTTGGTTTGTGGGGACAGTCGACGATTCTGAAAGCAGTCTGGATCATTCCAAAGGAATCACGAGATAATTATCCGATGGATAAATGTTTTATCCGATGGATAAATGTTTTATAAAACAAAGATATGTGTAGTTTCTAAGGAAGAGAACCTTAGTGAACCTTGAGGTTTATCAAATGGATAGACATTGCTTTATCGCATCTGCTTTGTGTAAGCATTGGCATTTCATGTGCATAGTTGTAAGGCCTTGAGCCTAGGAGTTGAGCTTACACCTTGATGCGGGTGCGAATCTTACGGTGACGATCTTCAATGGTCTTTTTGGAGGTATCAGGGTTGGAAGGGCTGACATGTGACCAGTTGGTGATTCTTCTGTGTCGTGGCGAATCCGTGCAATACACTGATATCCTCTACTAGATGCCGTACTTTTCATGTTTGGTCGAGAGTGTTACCGTAAAGCCAGATACGTGCACGTTACGAATGTTGTAGCATCTTGCTCATGGCTGGCAGAAACCGGAACATGTCCTCCCATTCACTCTCTCCGAATGTTTTGTTAGCTCCATGGAGTAGGGGTCAGAGTAGTACCCAGTGACACTGACATTGAGTCATATACATTGCATTGCATTGCATGGCTATTGATGTTTATGGCTATTGATGTTTACGTTTACTGTTATACATCGCTGTATTGTTTAAGGATGCCTTATATTATGCTGTTAAATGTTTAGCAAGCTATTATGTTGTTAACTGCTTAACATGATTTATATTGAGAACCTTGTAAGCATGTTGGGTACGCTGTTACCCGGTGAGTCGTCCCGTTTTTGCTACTGCTGTTTTGTTGTGTTGATGACGGGAATCTCACCCATATCTGTATGTTTTCTGCTGGTACTTGCTGTTGATGCTTAAACAGATGGACGCGACGATGGTTCGGTTCCGCAGTCCCTTTGAGTTCGGAGGTGGACTCTTTTTCTGTTTTAGCTTTGTTGTCGGCCAGACTATGTCAGTTTTTGTAGTACCTTTTGGGAGCTATGACTCCTAGTACTTATTGTATTTCTTATGTCAGTCATACATTAGACTTATGTCTGTATACAGTAATGTTGATGTTTCTGTTTCCGTTTTCTGTTTTTGTATTTATAATACTGTATGTATGTCCTAGTAATGCATGGTGAACCTAAGTTCACTTATTAGTATTATTTATTACCTTTACTAATCCCAGTACATCTTTATGAAAAGAAAAGAAAAAGAAAAATCATATTTTCCGCATTAATAAATATTTTCGGCCTTATAAACGTTCGGGAATGTGACACTCGGGAAAGGGTGTTGCACATCATCATCAATTCATCAACAATCATATAAATCATGTACTCATAGTTATAAACATGTTATAACATCAGATTATTCATCCATCAATACTCATATAGCCAGAAAACAACATAACAACATTCATAGACATACGCAGGCATACACAGGGGTCATGGGTTAACCCCTTCATCTTAACCTATCCCAAAACCCACATATTCATGACCAATTTTCTCCCCCCATACCTGGTATGACGATTCACAGCCTAAGGGAAAGAGAACAGAGCCAAGTTCTTCTACGGTTTGCAACACCCTTTCCCAAGTGTCACATCCCCGAACATTTATAAGGCCGAAAATATTTATTAATGCGGAAAATACGAATTTTCTTTTTCTTTTCTTTTCATAAAGATGTAATGGGATTAGTAAAGGTAAATAAATAATACTAATAAACGAACTTAGGTTCGCCATGCATTTCTAGAACATACATACAGTATTATAATACAGAAACAGAAAACAGAAACAGAAATAACAACATTACCATATACAGACATAAGTCTAATGTATGATTGACATAAGAAAATATAATAAGTACTAGGAGTCGTAGCTCCCAAAAGGTATTACAAAAACTGACATAGTCTGGCCGACAACAAAACTAAAACAGCAAAAAGAGTCCACCTCCAGGCTCAAGGAGACTACTGAACTGAACCATCGTCACGTCCATCTGTTCAAACAGCAAGTACCAGCAGAAAACATACAGATATGGGTGAGATTCCCGTTCATCAACACAACAAAACAGCAGTAGTAAAAACGGGACGACTCACCGGGTAACAACGTACCCAACATGCTTACAAAGGTTCTCAATATAAATCATGTTAAGCAGTTAACAGCATAAAATAAGGTACTCTTAAATAGTACAACGATATATAACAGTAAATGTAAACATCAACAAGCATGCAATGCAGTGCAATGTACATGACTCAATGCCAATGTCACTGGGTACTACTCGGACCCCCACTCCATGGAGCTAACAAAACATTCGGAGAGAGTGAACGGGAAGACATGTTCCGGTTTCTGCCAGCCATGAGCAAGATGCTACAACATTCGTAACGTGCACGTATCTGGCTTTACGATAACACTCTCGACCAAATATGAAAAGTACGGCATCTAGTAGAGGATATCAGTGTATTGCACGGATTCGCCACGACACAGAAGAATCACCAACTGGTCACATGTCAGCCCTTCCAACGCTGATACCTCCAAAAAGACCATTGAAGATCGTCACCGTAAGATTCGCACCCGCATCAAGGTGTAAGCTCAACTCTTAGGCTCAAGGCCTTACAACTATGCACATGAAATGCCAATGCTTACACAAAGCAGATGCGATAAAGCAATGTCTATCCATTGGATAAACCTCAAGGTTCACTAAGGTTCTCTTCCTTAGAAACTACACACATCTTTGTTTTATAAAATAGTTATCCATCAGATAAAACATTTATCCATCGGATAAATATCTCGTGATTCCTTTGGAATGATCTAGACTGCTTTCAGAATCGCCGAGTATCCCCACAAACCAACACAAGTCTTTTCAGCGTGTTTTGTCCTCACTCACACGCTTTCTAGGAAACTTCCCAGAAGGTCACTCATCCCATAATTACTCTAAGTCAAGCACGCTTAACTATAAAGTACTTATGTTCTAAGCTCCCGAAAAGAAGATAAATCTTATTGGTATGGGTAGTACCAATCAATTCTTATATGCCTTCCCTTAACTATACAGTCCCATACCTGCATAGCCTCAGGATTCCTTCCACTGGACAGTCCCATACCTGCACAGTCTCAGGATCTCTCTCATTCCAGTTATCACAAGACGGAAACAATTGAACGATTAACCTAAATCCGAATCATCGGTCCGTCATCGAACTACTGTTTCGAAAACCAAAACGTTTCGTGTTTGTGTTTACGTCTTATGAATTATGTCTCAAGTCCTAAGCATTATGAATAAGGATTGAGAATCCTCTTAGATGAGTCTTTAAGCCTTTCTAAGGTATTAATCCTTGATTCTCAATTAGGGAAATAAGTGTTGATTCACTTAAGTCTTATGAAGTCATCGATGTACTAAGTCATCAATGGTATAGTACATGGTCTTGTTCCACCACATACCATACTTAATTAACCCTTGTCTTTAACTCTAAGTTAATTATTTAACTTAGGTTTTTCTCGCGCAAAACTTTGCGATTGAGTTAGAAAACTCCTTTTGTAAACCAAACAACTTTTACAATTAAAAACTCATTTGATTTGAAACAACATTTAAACTACTTATTGCATTTCTAGCATTTTCTAAAAGGGTGAAATCCGCTTAGCGAGAGTACATTCGCTTAGCTAAAATAAGGCAGTGATACCCCATTTGAAATTCCTTTCTCGCAGGGCGAACAGAAGTTTCGCGTCGCGAGGCTGAGAGCTGTATTTGCTCCTTATACAAATCCTCTGTATCGCGAGGCGAATATTGTCTCGCGTCGCGAGGCAGAGAAATGTATTTCAAACCAACCTTCTGCATCGCGAGGCGATAATTGTCTCGCGTTGCGAGGCAGAAAGCTGTAATTCTTCACTGCTTAGGCGGTTCGCGGGGCGAGAACTACTTCGCTGTGCGAGGCCGAGAAGCTGCATCTTTGCTGCTCGGACTAGCCACTGTCTCGCGAGGCGAGGCGAGGTTAGCCGGGCGAATGCCTTGTTTTCCCTCTGTCTCGCGGGGCGAGACAGAGTTCGCTGGGCGAGTGCCCTGTTTTCACTTTCCCTTAACTTCTTCATTAATTCTCTTATTGAAACACTTAGTTTGATTAAGAGACCTATGGCTAAAGAAAAGACATTTTCCCACTTTGGTGACACACTTTAAAGGTTAAAACTTCATTTGATCTTTGGATCAAAATCACTTTTGTTTCTCTTGAAAACATAGGTTATGAAATCATGTTTTGTTACCTCAAAACCTTGCTAGAACAAGAACAACACATGTTCTTATATTTTCCTCTTACTAAGGCCACAAGCCTACTCCAATGAAAAATGGAGACTTTGCTTCACCAACTAAGCAAATATAGCTTAAAAGCTCACACCAATTATGACAAACCACAATTACACCTTATTACATCATAACCAAAACATACAAGTCCATCACACATCATGGTCTCATAATCAAGCATAAAAGTCCATACTTGATCTAGTGATCAAAGTAGGTTTTTCAACATACATGAAAATGATTTTCATTCAATCATCTCATCATCAACATATGCTAAAACACACTACAACATACTAAAGCATAAACTCATCATGACTATCTTGTTCTCCAAGAGAACTTAACAAAACTTAACACATAAAAGTGAACCCAAACTAAAGGGTTTCACCCACACATAAACTTAAACAACCATCTTCACCACCACCATCTTGGTGTGATGAGGTTCACCCCCCATACCTGTTGAAGAGCAGATTCCCGAATCAAAATCGGTTGATCGGTTTGTGAACTTCCTGATAGTTGTCACCAACTACAAACAACCAAACAATCAAACATTAAACATCAATCAAACCAAACTCAACAATTCTACCTAAGGGCTTCGGCCACCCTAAAGAGAATAAAGCTAGGAATTGATCTTGGTTTTCCATTTCATGGATTCAAAGGCATAGGAAAGCTAAGGATGAAATCAAGTGTTAGAAATCAAAAATTGATGAAAAACACTATTCATCATCACCTTGTAGGGTTCGGCCATATTGTGCTTTTTGAGCTATGATGAGAGTTGAATCATAAGCTCTTGGGTTTAGGTAGAGAATGATGAGGTGAGTTCAAAGAAATTGGTCTCACATCAAAATGATTTTTCTACAATTTCCTATGGATTTTCAATGTTTTGGATCTAAGAAATTCTTTTCATGAAAATGGATCTTGATCTTGAAATAAAGAGATATTCAAGAAGCTAAGAGATCATAGAAGTGATCTTACCTTGAAATGAAGGAAGATTGCTCAAGGAATCAAGTGATTCCAACAAGAAATGAAGGAGCTTCAAGAGCAACAATGGTGTTTCTTCAAGAGCAACTATGGTGTTCTTCTCTTTTTGAGAGGGCTGTGCGAAAATGAGAGTGTGAGGGGCTGAGTTCAGCCTTAAAACAAGTCACTTAAGGGAAAAATGGTCATTTGCCAAAAGGGTAAAATGGTAAAAGTGCAAAAGACTAAGGTTAGGGACATTTTGGTCATTTCGCGTCTAGATTTCCCTATCGTCATGACGACTCTGGCATACTCTCCCAAGTGTCCTGGGATGATGTGATATCAAGATTATCCTTTGGCGAGTCCCGGTAAATCCATATGTGGCTTCGTTCGTCATCCAATTGAGGATTTCGCTCGAACGGAGGTCAGGAAGTGATTTTCTGAAATTTTTACGAAATTTAACCAAAACGTAGAGAATCGAATTCTAAGACTTGCTGTCTTGTTCACGGGTCCATCTGAGGTCTTCTGAGCAGTAAAATCATACTGTCAGTGTAAAAACGCAGACCGGACTCCGTTTGAGTTTTTGACTCAAAACTTAATCGTAGCTTCCTACGATATCGTCGAGAATGACTACGGTCTCGGAATATTTTATTTCTATTCCTAAGACCTTGAATAAAATAAAGACGTTAAAATACTGAAGAATTAGAAAACGTGAAAATCGGGGCGTTACACGGTTCCTTCTTACGGGTTCAGCACTTGATCACGATCGCAACACTGGAAAGCAGAGTCGATCTTGAAGTTAAGGATTAAAAGGGAAAACAAATCTAGGATTAGAAACTCACCTTGGTTCCTAACTTAGGAGATTAACTCTAGCAGCAGGGATAGACTAGCCAAGCAACGGCGTGTTCTTGACGAAGAACACCAAAGCAGGATTCGACCTTTGGGTTTTCTAGAGCAAGAGATCAATTAGAGCTCTTAGGGATGAGAAGAGGCATAAAGTGTGTACAATAGGGTGTGGATACTAGGTTTAGGTCATACGCTATGTATATATAGCTGTTAGGGATGTTTTAGGATGAATGAGCCGTAGCATAGCCCAGTAACCCAAACGCGTACACAAGCTCTGACACGCATGGAAATCGATTTCAACATCCATGGAAATCGATTGGCCAAATCGATTTTCTTATCAAAGAAATCGATTTTGCCCTTCAAACAATCGATTTCCACTTTCTGGAAATCGATTTCTTCACCTGGAAATCATTTCCCAAATCGATTTCTTCACCTGGAAATCGATTTCCCAAATCGATTTCCCTTTCAAAAAACGTGTTTTTGGCATCGACACTTGAATAAGACTTGTAGATAATCCTCTAAGCTTTCCAACGCATCCTAGATCATCTCGATCGGATGTCTAGAATTCAAGATATGGCCAAAACTGTGAAACAGGCTATATAGACTCGGATGGATTGATTATTCTAAAGGCTGAACTATTACAACTATAAGCTTATGCACCAAAAACAAGCAAAAACAACATATGCAAACATCTATAAGCAAGTATCAACACATATATACATAGAAGTGAAAAAGCAGGGTGTTAAAATTCCACCCTCCTTATAAAAAAATTTCGTCCTCGAAATTTCTACTCACCTTGAGTAAACAGATGCGGGTAAGACTCCTTCATCTTGATCTCCAACTCCCACGTAGCACTTTCTTCTGTAGCTCCACTCCAAATGACTTTGACCAAGGGAATTTCCTTCCCTCTCAGCTACTTGACCCTTCAATCTTCAACCCGCAGTGGTAACACCTCAAAGGTCAAGTTATCCTTTAGTGGAATAACATCGGGTACTATAACATGGCTTGGATCATGAACATACTTTCGAAGTTGAGACACATGAAACACATTATGAAGGTTTGACAAGAACGGGGGTAAGGCTATTTGGTAAGCGACTTCACCGACTCTTTTTAGAATTTGGTAAGGGCCAATGAATCTAGGAGTAAGTTTCCTCGCTTTCATTACTCTGCCAACTCCAGTTGTTGGAGTAACTCACAAGAACACATGATCCCCCTCCTGGAATTCGAGAGTTTTTCTTCTCTTATCATGGTAACTCTTTTGCCTACTCTGTGCCACTCTCATCTTATCTTGTATCATCCTCACTTTCTCTGTAGTCTCTTACACTACCTCAGGTCCTAACACAACATTCTCGCCAGGCTCATTCCAACACAAGGGCGTCCTACACCTCCTCCCATACAAAGCCTCAAAAGGTGCCATCCCAATACTGGAATGGAAGCTATTGTTGTAGGTGAACTCTATAAGGGGTAAAAACTTATCCCAACTACCTGACTGCTCTAGCACACACGCCCTCAACAAGTCTTCTAAGGATTGGATTGTTCTCTCAGACTGACCATCGGTCTGTGGGTGATAAGCTGAACTCAATCTAAGCTTAGTTCCTAAGGCCTCATGCAAACTATTCCAAAATCTAGAGGTAAATCTAGGATCTCTGTCTGAAACTATGCTAGAGGGTACACCATGCAATCTAACTATTTCTCTGATATACAACCCAGTCAACTTCTCTAATGGATATTCCATGTTCATAGGAATGAAATGGGCAGATTTGGTTAACCTGTCCACAACAACCCATATGGCATCACAGCCAGCTGGAGTCCTAGGGAGTCCAGACACAAAATCCATAGAGATACTATCCCACTTCCACTCAGGGATACTTAAAGGTTGCAACTTACCTGAAGGTTTCTGGTGCTCTATCTTAGCCTTCTGACACACTAGGCAAGCATAAACAAACTCAGCCACATCCTTTTTCATCCTAGGCCACCAAAACATCCGTTTCAGATCCTGATACATATTTGTGGCTCCTGGGTGAACACTCAAGCCACTCCTATGTCCCTCCTCAAGGATCAACTTCCTAAGCTCTGGAACATCAGGTATACAAACTCTATCCTGGAACCTCAAAATTCCATCAGTCCCTTCCTTAAAACTGAGATTTCTACCTTGAGCAGTCAACTCTCTCTGGTCTAAAAGGTATACATCTATCTTCTGCCCTTCTCTAATCTGATCCATCAAACTGCTAGTGATTTTCAACATTCCTAGCCTAATGCTCTTAGGGGTAACTTCCCAAGCTAAACTCAAATCCCTAAACTCCTCTATCAAGTCCATCTCTCTAACCATCAAAGCTGAAACATGTAAGGTTTTTCTACTCAAAGCATCAGCCACTACATTGGCCTTACCTGGGTGGTAACTCAACTCAAACTCATAATCCTTAAGAAATTCCATCCACCTACGCTGTCTCATATTCAGCTCCTTTTGGTCAAACAGGTATTTCAAACTCTTATGATCACTAAAGACCTCAAATCTAGCTCCATAGAGGTAATGCCTCCAAATTTTTAAGGCAAACACTACAGCTCCTAACTCCAAGTCATGAGTAGGGTAGTTCTTCTCATGGGTCTTAAGCTGCCTAGAAGCATAAGCTACTACCTGATCATTCTGCATCAACACACCACCTAACCCTTGCTTCAAAGCATCACAGTACACTACAAAAGGTTCACTAGGATTGGGTAACACTAACACAGGTGCAGATGTCAACCTATTCTTCAACTCCTGAAAACTTTCCTCACACTTAGAGTCCCACACGAAGATCTGACCTTTCTTAGTAAGGCGGGTCATAGGCAAAGCTATCTTAGAGAATCCCTCTATAAACCTCCTATAGTACCCGACTAAACCCAAGAAACTTCTAACCTCGGTCACTGACTTAGGTGCTTCCCAATGGAGCACGGTTTCTACCTTAGCTGGGTCCACGGCTATCCCTCCTTTAGAGATGATGTGTCCTAAAAAACTCACCTCTTCTAACCAAAACTCGCACTTGGACAACTTGGCATACAACTGTTTTTCCTTAAGGGTTTCCAAGACTATCCTCAAGTGTTCCTCATGTTCCTCCTTATTCTTAGAGTATACTAGGATATCATCTATGAAGACAACTACAAACCTATCCAAGTATGGATGGAAGATCTTGTTCATGTAGTCCATGAACACAGCAAGGGCATTAGTCACACCAAAAGGCATAACTAGATACTCATAATGGCCATAGCGCGTTCTGAACGCAGTCTTTGGAATGTCCTCAGACTTGACCCGAATTTGGTGATAGCCTGATCTCAAATCTATCTTAGAAAACACACAAGTTCCTATCAGCTGGTCCATAAGGTCATCTATCCTAGGAAGAGGATACCTATTCTTAATAGTCACCTTGTTGAGCTGTTGGTAATCAACACACAACCTCATGCTGCCATCTTTATTTTTCACCAACAACACTGGCGCTCCCCACGGAGACACACTAGGCCTAACAAACTGCTTCTGGAGCAATTCCTCTAACTGTTTCTTCAACTCAGCTAGCTCTAGAGGGGCATCCTGTATGGTGCTATGGATATGGGTCCTGTACCTGGCACTAAGTCTATGCTAAACTCAACCTCTCTCTCAGGTGGCAAACTATAAATATCCTCGGGAAAAAGTTCAGGGAACTCTCTCACAACTGGCACATCCTTAACCTCAGCCTTTCTCTCTACTTCCAGGGAAGATAAGATCATGTATACTTGGGCTTCTTCTCTAATAGAAGCCTTGACTTGGTTGGCAGTCAGAAAACTCGGATCCTTAGGATCGACAGCAGTTCCAAAAACAACAGTTTTATCAAAGCAATTTAAAAGGACATGATTGGCAGATAACCAGTTCATACCAAGAATAACATCAAGTTGTTTAAGGGGTAAGCATATAAGATCAACTATGAAATTTCTATCAACAATGACAATGGAACAACCATTACAAATATGTGAGGTAACAACAAGCTTATTGGTAGAGGTAGCAACAACTAGATCATATTCAAGTTGGGCAACAGATAATCTAAGGTACTCAACACAGTCATGTGATATAAAGGAATGCGACGCACCCGAATCAAACAACACTATTAAAGGAGTCCCTTTGATGAGCACTTACCTTGAATCAGGTCTTCAGATTCTGAGGCTTCAGCTCCACTGAGAGTGAAGACTCTTCCACTTGTCCTCAGTCGATTGGCTTGAGAACTCTTGCAGGCACTCTGTGGCTCCATCTTTGCTCCACTACAATCCTTACTGATATGACCAGGCTTCCCACACTTGAAGCAGATGATGTCTGTCTCCTTGCAGTCACGAGTAAGGTGCTCCTTGCCACATTTGCCACACCTGATTGGCCTAGAAGAGGCAAATCCTCCGCCACTGGCCGGTCCCGATGTATACTGCGGTTTCTTGCCGACGAACTTGAATCCACGACCAACTGGTGCCAACTGCTGTTTTCCTTTGTCTTGTTGGGTCGTCCTCTTGCTACCTTGGGGACCAGAACTCTTGAACTGAGAAAATCTGGACTTGTAGTCTTCCTCAAAGATTCGGCACTTGTTCACCAAGGTGGGGAAAACACGGATCTCCTGGTAGCTGATGGCTTGCTTAATCTCTGGACGCAAACCATTCTCGAACTTCACACACTTGGAGCGATCATCATTACAATACTAGTAGAGTGGATAGTAACGTGACAGCTCCTCAAACTTAGCGGCATACTCCCCAACGGACATGTTTCCCTGAGTCAATGCCAGAAACTCCATCTCCTTCTTGTCGCGTATATCAGCAGGAAAATACTTCCCCAGGAATCTCTCCATGAAGGCATCCCAAGTAACAATGACACCTTCAACTTCTAAACGTTGGCGGCAATTCTCCCACCAATGTTCAGCTTCCTCTACCAACATGAAGGTAGCAAAGGTAACCTTCTGAGCATCGGTGCATGCCATGGCTCGAAAGATCTTCTCAAGCTCTCGGATCCATGTCTGAGTACCTTCAGGGTCATAAGCTCCCTTGAAGGATGGCGGATTATTCCTCTGGAACTTATCCAAACCCTGAAATTTAGCAGGTCCACCTCCGTTGTGATTCTGATTCTGCCCTATGGCATTAGCTAATGCTTCCAGGGCATCAGCAATCGCACGATCATTTCTACCTGCCATAACTTCCTGCATCATTCAAGCAAACTGCTCAATATCGGACGTTAAGCAAAGCAAGCCTAAACACTTAATACTCTATACCGTCGTCATTGACAATCATATAAGAGTACACAGAAGAGAACACAACAGACACATACCCCAGCCTGTAGGACAGACCGGCTCTGATACCACTAAATGTGACACCCGCTACCCCGCATACGATAAAATAAAATAAAGCATGCAAGTTAAATAAAATTTTAACATAAAAGGTAGCAAGTACCACATGATCTGAAAACATTTTAAACGTAAAACAACTGCAGAAAAACGTTAACATAAACATAACCCGAAACCCGATGTCACATGATCAGAGTTGGTATACATATACCGATAACACATCGGAATAAAACTAAACAATTGAATGTAAATCCTATCTACTACTACTAAGAGAGATCTCCACGGGATCACTCCTCGTCAGCATGCTCACCCTCCTCTGCACATGCAACATCATATGCACAAGAACAACAAAAGATGGGGGTGAGAAATACGATCATAAATATATGTAAACGGAATGGAATAGAAATTAAGATGACATACAACATACATCAATCAATACATGTATAATCAATATATATATATATATATCAAAGATGCATGTCAATGCGAATGCAACATCACCACTCCGTATGCATGTGGCCAACAACTCTAACTCTGAAAAGACGATTAGGAGTACATGTTCGGTTATCAACATGGATGAAATGCCAGACCATGGACCATCCCCGAACACTCTCACTAATTCTGATAACTTATAGTGGCTAGTCAGGGTACTCAAGCTTATCCTTTAGGTCACTCCGACAATAGGTAGCTAACCCATGTCACCTGGAATTTCCCTACCCAATGTACCCGCAAGGCCGGGATAACACCCATCGTGGCCTCCACTATCGCGATTCATCGTTTGCTTTCCACCCAACATATCAACGTCAACGTATGATGCATGCTATGCTCAACAACATGCAAACACATGTCCAACCATCCGCCATCATGCCATTACATGGCTATCAACTTTGACCAACAAGCATCAAAGATGATTTATCAACATCAAACTTGACCAATAAGCATCAAGAGTGATTTAACCAACGACATTGGTAACAGTACGTCGTTACCAATAACATCATCGTCTTATTAATTGTTCTCCTTTGTTAAGTCTTAACTTAACATTATCATTATTAAGTATTATATTTAATCTTATTATCTAAACCCTCAATCCATATTTTATTAAGATTATAACTTAACCTTAATTTTTACACCTCAAGTCATATATTTATTAAGATTATAACTCAATCTTAATATCTAAACCACAATTCATATTCTATTAAAATCATAAGTTAATCTTAATATCTAAACCACAATTCACATCTTATTAAGATTATAACAAGCCTACATAACACTATCCATCAAGCAAAAGGGGTCAAAACTGCTCCTGGGCACGTGAGAATCGATTTCCATTCTCTGGAATCGATTTCTCAAGCCTTCAAATCGATTTCCAATCTCTGGAAATCGATTTCAACATGTTCAAATCGATTTCCCCAATCGATTTTGAACAAGGGAAAATCGATTCTAGAAATCGATTTCTACAAGGCCAAATCGATTTCCATACCTTGGAAATCGATTTCCATGTGCTGGAAATCGATTTCTGGGTGTCAGATCACACAGCAGCGGGTTTCCTCCGCTATTGGACCAGTCTACGTTCTCTAATTAATATCTCATTCAAGCCTAAGCTATTTATCACCAATTTGATTAGTCCAACACTCATGAATCATAACCTAAGGGTTCTCAAACTAATCCTTGGTCATCAATCTCACATTGCCTATTTATTTCCTCCCTATAACTATGTTCTAATAGCATAGGATTAACAAAACACCATATCATGGCATAAACAACATGTTCATCATCATCAATTCATCAACAATCATATAAATCATGTACTCATAGTTATAAACATGTTATAACATCAGATTATTCATCAATCAATACTCATATAGCCAGAAAACAACATAACAACATTCATAGACACATGCAGGCATACACAGCGGTCATGGGTTAACCCCTTCATCTTAACCTGTCCCAAAACCCACATATTCATGACCAATTTTCTCCTCCCATACCTGGTATGACGATTCACAGCCTAAGGGAAAGAGAACAGAGCCAAGTTCTGCTACGATTCCTTCTTACGGGTTCAGCACTTGATCACGATCGCAACACTGGAAAGCAGAGTCGATCTTGAAGTTAAGGATTAAAAGGGAAAACAAATCTAGGATTAGAAACTCACCTTGGTTCCTAAATTAGGAGATTAACTCTAGCAGCAGGGATAGACTAGCCAAGCAACGGCGTGTTCTTGACAAAGAACACCAAAGCAGGATTCGTCCTTTGGGTTTTCTAGAGCAAGTGATCAATTAGAGCTCTTAGGGATGAGAAGAGGCAAAAAGTGTGTACAATAGGGTGTGGATACTAGGTTTAGGTCATATGCTATGTATATATAGCTGTTAGGGACGTTTTAGGACGAATGGGTCATACACAGCATAGCCTAGTAACCCAAACGCGTACACAAGCTCTGACGAGCATGGAAATCGATTTCAACATCCATGGAAATCGATTGGCCAAATCGATTTTCTTATCAAAGAAATCGATTTTGCCCTTCAAACAATCGATTTCCACTTTCTGGAAATCGATTTCTTCACCGGGAAATCGATTTCCCAAATCGATTTCTTCACCTGGAAATCGATTTCCCAAATCGATTTCCCTTTCAGAAAACGTGTTTTTGGCATCGACACCTAAATAAGACTTGTAGATAATCCTCTAAGCTTTCCAACGCATCCTAGATCATCTCGATCGGATGTCTAGAATTCAAGATATGGCCAAAACTGTGAAACAGGCTATATTGACTCGGATGGATTGATTATTCTAAAGGCTGAACTATTACAACTATAAGCTTATGCACCAAAAGCAAGCAAAAACAACATATGCAAACATCTATAAGCAAGTATCAACACATATATACATAGAAGTGAAAAAGCAGGGTGTTACACCCGACGCCATGGTCCACGAGCCACGACTCAAACATCACGGCCACGACTCAAACAGTCAGCACAATAACAATGGCACCATCCACGGTATCAACCCGACAACAAAAATGGTAGACAACCATCTTAACACTAACTGGCACTCCGCCACAACATAACATTACAACATTCAGCATAACAGTGACAAAATGATATCAACATCAACAATACAACAGGCATACCATATACCAGGTAGCATATAGGCATGTATATAGATAGCAACAATTGCAATCATCACCATAGTAGTCATACGAAACAGATCATCCTCAATCAACAGTAATCTAACCCAGGGTTTCCAAACTTAATAGTGATAGCCCAAAGTATGCTAAACCTAGGGTTTAGGTATTTTATCGGGGCTCAACCACTAGTAGGTTAGGGCTTCCCTACACACAACAGAAAATACAATTACACTACTCTTGCCTTCCCGATGGCAGCAATACTCTTTCTCACCACCTGAATACTGGCCGCAAAGATCAACATGGACACCGGCACGTTCTCCCACGCAGCAAGAATGCGAAGAACAGCTCCGAAGCTTCTCCAACAACCACGGTTCCCAGCTCCAAAACTCGAGCAATCACGACCACGAACTTTGCCCTAATCACGAGCACAACACGTATGCAATAGTGTTAGCCCTAGGGCAAGCTCAAAGATCAAAGAAGAAAGGTAAAGACTCGAATAACCATGAAGAACATGTGTTATGGATTCGAGTTTACCTTTAGAGAATCGAGAAACTAATCCGTCAAAGTTGTAGAAAACTTTGTCGCGATCACAACCATGCAGTCAGAATCGCGTTCGGGAAGCTCGATCACCTCGAAACCTTACTTTCTCTCTCTAAAACGCTCTGACCTCTCTCTAGACTCTCAAAACTCGAGCTTGAAGATGGTGGAATAGTGAAGTGGAGAAGAAAGTGAAGGAAATACACTTAAATCATCCTGTTGAGAACGCTAAAGCGTTAGGACTTTGCACACTTGAGCGTGGGGTTTCCTCCACGTTTGAGCGTGGAACCTCGTCCACTCCGCCTTCACCCTAGCTTGACACGTGTCGCACACGCGTCAAAAAGCACAGCAACTGGCAAACGCACTCAGCACGCTTGAGCGTACAACATGCCAACGTTTGAGCATTGACACGCTAGGGCATGCTCCCTTCCCACACTTAAGCATGATACTCAGATGGGAAGAGTCCACCAACTAGGTCTTAAACTAACACAAAACAATTCACACAAGCAATCAAAGCCCTAATCGAGATTCACCAACTCGATTAGAGTTACAGAAAAGTCGGGATGTTACACTTGAGCGTTCCAGCCAAGGTTCAACACCCCTTCTCTTTTCTTCCCCAAGCAAACACTAACCCTAAGCACACAATCAAACATATAATCAAACATACAATCAAGCACATAATCACTCACTAATCAAGGTTAGGAAAACTAGGATGTTATAGACCATCTTTCACATATTTCGTTTTGGGTTTAATTATTCAAGTGATTCATATGTATATGAGCTATTCTACGATGCGATGACCAATTTTCTTCTTCTTTAGTGATTAGACAACATGCATTATATTAAGGAATATTATCCAATATATATATATATATATATATATATATATATATATATATATATATATATATATATATATATATATATATATATATATTATCCATTCTATGACCAATCAATTTTAGTTCACTATC
Organism: Ammopiptanthus mongolicus; assembly: GCA_039655645.1. Lineage (NCBI taxonomy): Eukaryota > Viridiplantae > Streptophyta > Magnoliopsida > Fabales > Fabaceae > Ammopiptanthus > Ammopiptanthus mongolicus. Next base: position 56,343,456 of record CM077346.1, on the reverse strand, counting down.
ATTTTTACGTTTAATAATGCAACTATTTGGATTAAAGTTTACCATATGCCCTTTATTTCATAATGAACTAATGCTTAATAGGTTGTGTTTGAGCCTTTCAACATATAGAACATTTTCAATAATGGTTGTTGAGCTCCTTCCGATGTTTCCTATTCCAAGTATTCTTCCTTTTTTATTTGTCTCCATAAGTCACATTCCCACCATATTTAGGAGTACAGGATGTGAACTTTGTAATATCTTCGATCATGTGCTTGGAGCATCCACTATCAAGGTACCAATTAGTATTTTTGGCTCTCAAACACACCTACAAAACACTCAAAGATCCTTTGACTACCCATATGTATTTTTTGCCAATATGTGCAGATTTCCTAAAGTTGCATGTAGCTGCTGAATGTCCTCTCCTAGCACAATAATAGCATCTAACAAATGGACTACTTGATGTCTTAGGTTCATCAAATAGTTTATTAATGGTTTTTTCATGTATCTTTGGTCTGTGGCCAATTTCGGCTTTGACATAAACTCCTTTTTGTTATCCTAATAATGCATTCAAGTTATCTCTACCATTTGTGAACTTGGCTAGATTAATTTTTAGCTTTCCTACTTCTTTACTCAACATGCATTTTGTACAATTTGAGCTTAAGGCAAGTATTATCCAATTCCTAGCTTCTAGTTATTTTTCTTTGATTTTTAAACATGTGTAATCATTACATTGTTTTGCAATTATCTTTTTAGATGAACTTAATTGCTTTGCAACTCTATGATATTCTTCATGTAGTTCATCTCAAAACCATCTTTTATCTCATCATAAGAGGGTGGAATTTCAGTTACATCAAGTTTATCCTCACTTTGATGGCTTGCCATGAGACAATGATTAGCTTCCTCATTTTGAAATTCTTCAGAGGATTCTACATCATTGTTTTCCCATGCAATATAAGCACTTTTAGGCTTCTTTCCTCTTTTGTCTTTGACCCCATTTTCTCCTTCTTCTCTTTCTTTTCAAAGTTTGAACATTCAAACTTGATATGTCCAGCTTTACCACATTCATAGCAAATTATGGTTGAAGAGGAGTGTTCAACTTTGTTTCAATTTTTCTTTGTCAGAAAATAGAATTTCTTCTACTTCGAATTTCTTTTCTTCTTGAGAAATCTTATGAATTTTCTTACAAGCAATCCCATCTCTTCCTCGGAATCATCTTCAAAATTATCATCCTTCAAAGCTAGGCCTTTCTTTTTCTTATCATTTTCTTCATGCTTATTTAATTGGTTCAGCTGAAGCTCATGGTCTTGTAATTTTCCAAAGAGCGTTGCAATTGCCATTGTCTGAGATGTTTTTGGATTCTAAAATTGTAGTGACTTTAGGTTGCCATTCTCTACTTAGGCATCTCATTACTTTTTTTATTTGATCTTAATTGGAAATTGTTTTGCCAAGGTCAACAAGTTGATTCACAGTGTGTGAGAACCTCTTTTGCATCTTCTTCTTCCTTCATGTGGAACAATTCATATTCATGTGTCAAACTGTTCATTTGTGCCTTCATTTGTAACTTGGAAAGTATCCCGCATTTCCTTCGCTATTTTGAAATTGGAAACCCTAAAAGCAGAAGTTATAATACTTTTAGCATAAGCATTGTATCCTACTTTCTTTTTGTCATCATCATTCCATTCACTTCTTGGCTTGACAGTTTTGGTGACATTTGCAGCAACAATAAAAATGACATATGTTGGAATAGGTGGCTTCGATTCAAGAAGGGAGGGGTGAATTGAGTTTTAAAAATTTCTTCTTAGTTTTCGAAAAATAATTTTTCTCAAACAAATTTGCTAGAACAATTAAACAATTATAATGATAAGAGTATATAAATGAGTTGAAGGATAGAAGCGTGCAAACCGAGATTTTATCCTGGTTCAGTTCACCATCGTTGGTGACTTACATCCAGTCCCCAGAATACGTTTCCGGGTTTTCTCCATTAATGTCAAGCTTCTAAGGCGCTTGAAAAACTGTTACAATACAGGATACCTCACCCATATGTAAGAGACTCAAAAACCTCTAGCACTCTCCTTCGTGCCTACGGGATGCCTCACCCGCGCTTATGAGCCTAAAGCTGTACACAAAGGGATTCCCCACCCTTTTGCAACGTAAGGATACCTCACGGTTCTAACCAGAGAGATACCTCACCCTCAAACTAGGGATACATCACCCTATCACCTCTAAGTTTGAACCTAGGTTAGACAATTGTTGATCGATAATGAAATGTGTTGTATGTTGCTATGTTGACTGTTGTGATATCTGCTACTTGTCTACATGCCTATGTGTCTACTTGGCTTAATTATATGCTATGAATAGTATGCTAGCTAGTTATTGTCATTATTGTATTGCATATGTTGTTATGCTATGGCTGTGTGCCGGTTGTGCTGTTAGGTGGCTGTGATCTTCATGTGATCGAGTTGATACCATGGATGGTTCCACTGAGATGAGATGTGTTATGCTTGTTGAGTTGGAGCTGTGGCTTGTGGATGCATGGCGCCATGGTTGTGGCCGTGTTGATGCGTGGCATCATGTGTTGGAATTGCTGAGCGTTAGGCGTGAGGATCTGGTATCATCTCGTTGAGGATGTTTGCTTCATATCATAGAGGTCAAGTGGTGGGGCCGTATGATGGTAGTATGGGCTAACAATGTCATACGAGGTTAGTAGTACCTGAGTGCGGGTACGGAAAGCATAATGGACGGTCTGTGTGGCCTTGGGGATATTGTCGGACTCGGGATTGATCTAAAGTGATGGATGGGGTTGCTCCTATCGTGTCAAGATGCCTAATCCAGTCTAGTTTACCCGACTAATCCCTAAGCTGTTCCAAGTTCCAGGCTAATGTTCTGAGGCGGCCAACACACCCCGATTCCAGGCTCGGAAGGGGGATGCACTCTTATTGATCATGGTGAGCGGTTCGGTTTCTTAGACAAACTAACTCCTGCTCCGGTGTGGAACCTTGTGTTGGGAGATTCAGCTGACATGCTGCATGAGATTACTATTCCGATTTAGACGGTTGATCTGAGCGAGAGATCTATGGAGATGGATGCTTGTTGCACGTTTTGAATCGAGAGATGTTTGGTGGTGTGAATTATCTGTTGTACTTGTTATACTTGCCTTACCTGTTATATATGCTATTTGTTGTATGTGTTTCCTATGCTGCTGCTATTCTGATATTTATGACGTTGTATTCTTATCTCCCTACTATTTTTCTGTATGTATGTTTCTGTTTCTTTGTTCGGGTGAAGACGATAGGCCTACTGATACCGGATATGGACCCGAGGTCACACCCCTTCATCACAGAGGCACCGAGGATGTCGGTGTTGGGGGAGCTGGAGATCATCTATCACGATGATCGATCGAGGATAGCGGGTGGACCTCTCCACATTTTTGACGGTCTACACTGGACCGATCAGTCTGCTATTCAGGAGCGGAACTCCACCGTACGCGGATATTAACGGGCCTTAAAGAGTTGTACAATTTCCACCTGTCACCCAGATATGGCATCTGCCGAGGCGCCATGAGAGGGACTACATGTAGGCGGTGCTAGCGACATCTCATGCATCCAGCCGGAGAAGTTCGTGCTGCGAGGCCAACGGAGGAGGTAAGAGCAGTACGTGCGGACCTATAGGCGACGCATGGTGGTTATTTCCAGTTCTTCCTCAGAGTATGTGTCGTGGAGGGTTTATCGACGTACTCACGGAGAGGGATAGGGTAGTTCCAGGTGTTCCAGGTATCCACACCGCTGATGGTGTGATACTGCCATGTTTGTCTTAGGGTGTGAGGTGAGCGCCTTTTAATGTATTTTTGAGAGTTGGGTGAGGTAGAGTTGGTGAGCTGATGAGAGCTTTTATCTTCTTGGTTGTATATGTTTTTATATCTTTTATTTTATGTACAGTGGTTTATATATATACAGTATGAGTGCCCTATTGATGGGGGGCACATATGCATGGTTTATGTATATAGTTATTGTATCTGTGTTTTACTCTGATTGTTTATACCTTTCCGTACACGTGTTGTATGTTTTATCATTTTTCTTTTGCTACGCTTCCTGAATAACGCGCTAACGTTGTAACACGATTAAGGTATAGTTAATAATAGAAGTGGGTACTAATGGGATTATCCTACGTAAAACTAAATTGAAACAAAACCTAAAAACCTAAAATAAGGAAGAAGAGGAAATGAGAGAAAGCTCTCTCTAAATCCCCAATTTCGTGGCTCCAATGTATCAGCTGTTTTTAATCTTTAAAATTGACTGATTTAACAAACTAAATAATTCCAAACATGTCCCACAAGCCCAACTTCAATCGACCACCAAAATTTCTCCAATTGGACCTCAAATGAGTGAGTTAGGCCCAATTTACTATAGGAGATGAGACTTAATTTCCAAGGTAATTTACACCATCAAAACGGCATCATTTAGCTAAATGGTCTTCATGCAAGTTGTAGCCTAATCTGTTTTACTCAAAATGGTCTTGGTTTCAAGTGAATTTGACTTCTACATCTCCATAAATGGCCCAAACACCACTCTCTGTTCAAACTCATGCAACAGCACCTCTGGTCTTACTTTCAACCCAAATTTGAACCTTTTATCATCAGAATTAGAACTCAAGTTCATAATGAAAGTTGTATATATTTTTCTTAGCTTTCCTAAAAAATTAGAATCACAATTTTTCTATATCTACAACCAAAGTTATGCTCAAAATACAGAAGCAGTGTCAATGTGCCATTAATGGCAAAAAAATGCAATTAGCCCAATTTATGCCCAAAGTCATGAAATACACCCAAAGCTCAACAATTAAGCATAAATGATGGTTAAAACATCAAATATGAGGGTTAAATAATATGGCAAAACTATGTTCATCAGGTATGGGTAGCGTACTGTAGTACCCTTCCCCATACCCGCGTTTTAAAAAAATACTCGTATCCAGACCGATACCCGCGTGGATAGCAACTTTAATACTCGTACCCTTACCCGCTGGGTACCTAAGTACCCATACCCGCACCCATTATTTGCACTTAATATAAGAAATTTGTGGATGTTTGAAAACAGGATAAGAAATTTGCTTTGTCAACATAGGATAGCATAAATATATAATACAAATTAGGTTATTCTAGTATGTTTTCACATTATAGATATACATCAAGATATATCTAAGAGTGAAGTGCAAAGGTCTTTGATACAAAACATCCAATATTCTCCAAAACATTAAGTAAATACATGTCAATAACATTATTAATTAAACTCTGTAGCATCAAGTCTAAATTGAAAGCAATTAAAGCAAACAGAAATGTCTATATATGTATGTTTATTTTACTTACATATGATATGCTTATTAAATTCCATGATTCTGCGTAGTTGAAGCTAATCTCAAGCATGCATAACTAGAAAGCAAAATTTTAAAGGGGAAAAACAAATCTATCTATTATGTAACCAGAAAGCTCAGGTGTTAGTGTGCTTAAATTACTGCTTCATTTTATCAGCTAATTTCAGCTCCATCCCTGTAATGTTTTGCAATGTGACCCCCTAATTTGTAATATCTTTTGTTTTTTTCCCCATTTTCCATTAAACAGGTTTTCCTTTTTTCTAATCAATAGTTGTTGTTCTCTCTTAAATTTTTATTTATCACTATAAACCTAATTAAATATCACATCATATTCTCATATCCATTTATCTGTTTTAAAATTTGAATACATTCATTCTTTATCGCAATATTATTACTTTTTAATTACATTGATTATTGATGAACCTCAATTCTGTGCATTTTATAGGTGGTATTTAGGTTGAATTTCGATGCATTTAATGATAAATATTATTGTATTTCATCCATTCACTTATGTTTTGACAAAATTGACGTTCAGAGGCAGCTTGATGAATTTTTGGAGAAAAGTGAAGGTTTAAAAGCTTAATTGGTCAATATTTACGAGAGCACACCCGTGCCAACCCTCCAAAGCCATCCATCCAAACAAAGCCTTACGAAATTGCTTAAAGCTGATCTCTGGAGATCCAGCACGGTCGTGCCAAACATCAGCACGCCCATGCCACAGTGAAGAAAGGCCTATCTTAGAGAATCAAGGCCTGACAGAAGCTAGCACGGCCCTAATTGTAACACCCCCTTGGGTATTACATGAAGAACACGTGTAGAATTAAAATTTTAAAAGAGAATTGCTGGTTGCTTTTGGAAAAAGGATAATTTACTTTAAGTCAGAAAACTCAGGTGTAAAGATTTTTCGGCATAATGCTTCAGAAAGTAATACACACATCACAGTAATAAAATCACATTATACTTAACAACACACATGAACTGGGTTTATTCACAAACCCTAAACCATCAAATATAAGTTTTCCTGAAATTCTCTTTCATACAAAAGTTCCAAACTATACAGAGGATTTAAAAACCACATACATTGATTTTCTAAATATTGTACATTAAAATCCTAAGAGTTGGTTTAATCAAAGAACTTTACGGACAATAGAGCCTACTACCTAGTATACATCATACCAATGAGACTGGGCCTCATCGTCGACAGTCCACACATCTTCGTCGTCGGCATCGAGAAACACAAGCTACAGGGTCCTGAAGCAACCCAAATGACCATTGAGAAGTATCTATACACGTATCCAAAAACACAATAGGGTATCCAACATGTATAGGCAAGGGTGAGTAACCAATATATGGATTTAAACGCGATAACTACATGCATGACACACAAAACAGCATATGAACATATGTAGTATCAACACAGCATAATAGCAGATGTAACACAGGACAACACTCTAGGTAACAACATATCCGACATACATACCATAAATCACAACATATCATATTAATCAATTAGCAAAATAAGACATCTTCGAAAACAGAATAATGATCTACAATAAGTAAATGTAATCATTAACAGGCATGCAATGCAATACAATGTACATGACTCAATGCCATATGCCACAAGGGTAAAACTCTGACCCCTACTCCACGGAGCTAACAAATCGTCGGAGAGAGTGAATGGGAGGACATGTTCTGGTTAATGCCAGCCATGGGAAAGATGCTACAACAAATGTAACGTGCACGTATCTGGCTTTATGGAAACACTCTGGACAAAACATGAAAAGTACAGCATCTAGTAGAGGATATCAGTGTATTGCTCGGATTCACAACGACATAGAAGAGCTACCAATTGGTCACATGTCGACCCTTCCAACGCTGATACCTCCAAAGACCATTGAAGATCGTCACCGTAAAATTCGCACCCGCATCAAGGTGTAAGCTCAACTCCTAGACTCAAGGCCTTACAACTATGCAAATGAAAAGCCAGTGCTTACACAAAGCAGATGGGATAAAGCAATGTCTATCCATCGGATAAACCTCAAGGTTCGCTATGGTTCTATTCCTTAGGAACTATACGCGTCATTGTATTATAAAATAGTTATCCATTGGATAAATATCTCGTGATTCCTCTGGGATGATCCAGGCTGCTTTCAGAATTGCCGACTGTCCCCACAAACCAACATGTGTCTTTTCAGCGTGTTTTGTCCTCACTCACAAGCTTTCTAGGAAACTTCTCAGAATGTCACCCATCCCACAATTCCTCCAAGTCAAGCATGCTTAACTATGAAGTTCTTACGATCTGGGCTTCCAAAAAGAAGACGAATCTTATTGGTATAGGTAGTACCAATCAATTCTTATAGGCCTTCCTTCAACTATACAGTCCCCTACCTGGACAACCTCATGATTCCTTCAACTATACAATCCCATACCTGCACAGCCTCAGGGTCCCTCTCGTCCCGATCATTGCAAGACTGAAACAATCGAACGACTGACCTTGCTCCAAATCATCGGTCCGTCATCGAACTATTGTTTCAAAACCCAAAACGTTTCATGTTTGTCTTTATGTCTTATGAATCACATCTCAAATCTTGAGTATTATGAAGAAGGATTGAGAATCCTCTTAGATAAGTCTTTGAGCTTTTCTAAGATATTACTCCTTAAGTCTCAATTAATGAAATAAGTGTTGATTCACTTAAGTCTTATGAAGGCATGGATGTACTAAGTCATCAATGGTATCGTGCATGGTCTTGTTCCACCATATACTATGCTTAATTACCTTTTGTCTTCAACTCTAAGTTAATTACTTTAACTTAGGTTTTCACGCATAAAACTTTTACGATTTAGAGTTGAAACTCTCTTTGTAAACCAAAACGGTTGTTTTCAATTGAAAATTTACTTGATTTGAAATACATTGCACTTGCTTAAAGCAAAGTACCTTGACTAATTCGAAAAGAGTTTTTCCTTACTAACGTAGTGTAAAATCATGTTCTAAGTTAATGGAAAGGAAATGTAATCTCATCTAACTTCCTTAACTATGATTCATTTTAATCAACTTAAGGATAAAAGGTCTCCATTATTTTTGAAAAAGGAACATTGTCTTTGTTCTAAGATAAAGGAAATGCCGTATCAAACTATGTTTAACTTTTCATGAAAACACTTCTTTGTTTCACTTTTAAATCACTTGATCACTTAGATGAACTAAGGTTAAAGTAAAAGACATGTTTCACTTTGGTGAAAACACTTAAAGGTTGAAAATTTACTTGATCTTTGGATCAAAGTCACTTATTATTTTTCTTTGAAACATAAGTCTTTAAAACACTTTTCTTACTCCAAAACTTTGAATGTTCAAGAACAACACATGTTCTTCCATCTTTTTCTTGTTAAGGCCGCAAGCTATCATAAGGTAAATGTGAAGATTTTGCATCAAACTTATCAAGTCATAGCTCAAAATGCTCACAAAATTATGACAAACGATAATCATGCAACATTGTATCATAATCAAGCATAAAAATCCTTACTTGATCTAGAGATCAAAGTATGGTTTTTCAACATACATGAAAACATTTTTCATCCAATCAACATCATCATAAACATATGCTAAAACATACTAAAGCATATTAAAGCATAAACCATTATTAAAATCACAATGAAGCTCAAACAGAGCTACACAAATCAATCACGGATAACATATAGTTATCGTAAAATCCCTCAGGCAAACTCCCCTTACTGGTTCGATTACTCAATCACAACTACATACACATAATCAATCCAAACATCAATATTCTACAACAAAAATTCTTCTAATCCTACATATATAGGATTTGGCCATGGAGTTATAAAAATAGCTAGGGATGTCCAAAAATTCCTATCTATTGGATTCCATCCTTACTAGGTGTGGTAAGGCTAGATCAAAGCCTATTACACCAAAACTTGAACCAAAATCCCATTCACCAACACATGGAGGCTTCAGCCAAGAAAACCCATATGAGCTAGGAAGCTCATTTGGTTTCCAACTCTTGGATCAATGATCCTCAAGTATACACAACACTAGATTATGTCTTATTACTCAAAACTTGAATAAAAAACTCACCCTTTCTTAACATGAAGGTTTCGGCCCCTTTTAAATAAAAAGGCTAGAAAATATTTGATTTCATGCTCTTGGATAATGAAAGAGAATGATGAAACTAGATCATAGAAATTGATTTGGTATTAAAAGGATTTTTCTACACTTTTCTACGAATTTTCAAAGTTCATGAATCAAAGTTGGATCTTCATGAATCAAGAGTTTCAAGAGATGAAATAGAGAGATTAAGAGAGCTAGGATGGAGTTTATACCTCCTAGATGATGAAGCTTAAGAGAAACTAGCTTGAATCACCCAAAAATCACTAAGTTCTCAAGATCAAACTTGAAGAACACTTGAAGAACAAAGAGAGAAAATGAAGAACAAGGAAAGAAGAGAGAGAAAGAGTGATGGCCGAAATGGCGAAGAGAGAGAGTGTGAGAAATATATATTTTGATGTCATGGCAAACTAGTAAATAACCAAAAGGGTAATTTGGTAATTCCTTAAAAGACCAGGGGCATAATTATCATTTCACTATAAATATCTAGATATTTCTAGAAAGGTAATGATGACATTGGTGAGGCACAGGGTCAAAAGGGTCATTTCACAAATTCTCAAGGGCAAAACAACCTTTTCATCCTAGGGCAAATGGTAATTATGGAAAAGGTCAAGGGCATTTTGGTCTTTTCGCATCCAGATATTTTCTAAACGTAATCATTACACTGATGAGTCATGGAACGCTTTCCTAGGTGATGTGACATCATGTTTATCCGTTAGCGGGTTCCGGAAATCCCGTATTTAGCTCCATTGTTCACCCAACTTTGGTTTTTGCCCAAGAAAGTCGTGAGAACTTATTTATTTTGAATTTTTTTAAAAATCGCCGATATCATTCGCAATTTTATTTAAAACCTAACTATTTCGTTCACGAGTCAAAATTAGGTCTTGATAGTAGTAAAATACTACTATTAGTGAAAAACGCAGACCAGGCTCCGTTTGAGCTGTCGCCCAAAACTTAACCATGACTTCCGATGGTTGTGTAGGGCATGCCTATGTTCTCAGAATATTTTATTTCACTCTCTAGACCCTCCAATAAAATACAAACGCTTAAATACTGAATAATTATAAGACTTGAAAATTGGGGCGTTACACTAATCCTGAAGAGAACGACCATGCCAGATGGAGAGCACGCCCGTGCTGCAGCCCACGCACTAGAACGTTGTTCTACGAAGTTCGCACACCCTGAAAGATTTCAGCACGGCCTGACATCCTAAAGAGTATGCCCGTGCTGAATGCTAAGCACGACCATGCTGACAGCGCAGAAGACCTAATTCAAGGCCATGTTCAGATATTTTGTTATAAATAGAGGTCCTCTGTGCCACTTTAGAAACATCTTTGAACTCACTTTCAAGTTTTTATTTTCTTTGAGTACTATACTCTTGTTTATTCTTTCATTTTATAGTTGATGAGCCTCAATTCTGTGTATTTTATAGGGGGTATTTGGATCGAATTTCGATGCCTTAAAGGATATATATTATTATATTTCACCATTTTACTTAAGTTTTGATAGAATTGACGTTCAGAGGCAGTTTAATGGACTTTTGAAGCAAAGAGAAGGTTTTACAGCTTAATCTGGCTGAATACTGAACTTCTGAGGTTAGCACGACCGTGCCATGCGAGAGCACGCCCGTGCCACATTGAAGAAAGGCCTGACACAGAGAAGCAAGGCCTGACAGAAGCTAGCATGGTCCCAATCGCAAAGAGCACAGCCGTGCCATCTGGAGAACACGCCCGTGCACTAGAACGTTGTACTACGAAGTAAGTAAGCCCTGACATATTTGAGCACGGCCTGATATGCTGAAGAGCACGCCCATGCTGACGGTGCAGAAGACCTAATTCGGGGCCCAGTCCACAGATTTTGTTATAAAAAGAGGCTTTCTGTGCCCCTTTAGAAACATCTTTGAATCTTTTGCACATCTTATTATTCTTTCATCTTTTTATTTCTTTGAGTGATATACTCTTGTTTTAGTTTTTAGTTTTTAGTTTGTAGTTTTGATTTCTAAAGTAGGATTTGGCACCTAGAAATTAAGTTGGAGACAACTTCTCCCTCTTGAATTATCCAGGATGCATTTTCCAATGTTGAACTTGGTTTTCTCTATTATTATCAGTAGCTAAATTCACCACTAGAGTTGTGGTGGATCTTGTGTTATAGAAACCCTTTTGTCTATGTCTTAGCTTTAATTCAATTCTATTTGGTTTCAAAGTTGCAATTTGAATAGTATTATTATGTTGTTCTTCATCCTATACTAAGATTGTGCACCCTTTGTATGCTCTTAATCAATTGATTGACATTTTGGCTATCAAGCCCAATTAAATCGGTAGACGTATAGGATAACCGGGGTTTAATATCTAGATTTGAAAAAACGTGTATTCCTTTCAATCATCCAACCTCTTTATGCTTTATGCTTTCTAATCATTTAAACTTTTTGCCTGACAACCATTGGGTTCATTTAGGGAAAAGAATATTAATTGCCTGACAAACAATTAATAGTTTTCGTAGAGGGAATATTTGACAAGCAAATGCGAAATTGAATAGAATTAAGATATGGGGGGTATCGAAAGCACAAGTGAAACTACGACTCTAGACCCTTTTACTCTTAATTTCTAACCTCTCTTTTTATTCTTCTTTTATTATATTTCGCTACTGCTCTATTATTATTTATTTGCTAAGTTCTTGATTAGTCCGAATAGCATAAGGATTTCTCTATTCTAGTACTTGCTTTATCACTATTATATCATAATTAATCTCTTAGGTACGATATTTGCACTTCCTTCCTACATTACTTCTGTGACAAGGTACACTGCCTATAAGTGTGTTTTGAACGCAACAATAGTTTTGATTTCTAGAGTAGGATTTGACACCTGGAGGTTAAGTTGGAGACCACTTCTCCCGCTTCAATTATCTAATATGCATTTTCCAATGTTCAACTTGGTTTTCTCTATTACTACGAGTAGCTAAATTCATCACTAGAGTTATGGTGGATCTTGTGTTAGTAGAAACCATTTTCTCTATGTCTTAGCTTTAATTCAATTCTATTTGGTTTCAAGGTTGCAATTTGAATAGTGTTATTTTGTTGTTCTTCATCCCATACTAGGATTGCGCATCCTTTGTATGCTCTTAATCAATTGATTGATATTTTGGCTATCAAGCCGAATTAAATTGGTAGATCTATAGGATAACCGGGGTTTAACATCTAGATTTGAGAAAACGTGATTTTCTCGTTTCAATCATTCAACCTCTTTGTGCTTTATGCTTTCTAATCATTTAAACTCTTTGTTTGACAACCATTGGGTTCATTTGGGGAAAAAAATATTGATAGCCTGACAAACAATTAATAGTTTTCGTAGAGGGATTGATGTTCGAAAAGCAATTGCGAAATTGAATAGAATTAGGATTTGGGGGGTATCAGAAGTAAAAGTGAAACCACAGCTCTAGACTCTTTACTCTTGATTTCTAAACTCTCTTCTTATCTTTTTGTTATCTTTTACTATTGCTTTATTATTATTATTTATTACTTTTTAGTTCTTGATTAGCCTAAATAGCATAAGGATTTCTCTATTCTGGTACTTGCTTTATCACTATTATAACATAATTAATCTCTTGGGTACGATATCTGGACTTCTGTCCTATATTACTTTTGCGATAGGGTACACTTCCCTTAAGTGTGTTTAGAACGCAACAAGTTTTTGGTGCTGTTGCCGGGGATTAATTTTTTATATTTTGTGATTTTAGTGATATTGGAAGAATACAAAATTCTAGTTAATTTAGACATTCATTTTTCTTTTTATTCTATCTCTTTGTATGCTAACGCGTTCTCAAGATCCTGATATAGTTTTTTTACAGGGAAGTTGAAAGAACTTTTCATAGGTTGCGGAGGCAAGCAAGAGAGAAGAACACCATGGGTGAAAGAATGACTTTGCTGGATTACTTTACCCCCTCTGCTAAGGTGACAGATAGCATCACCAACCTCGCGGTGGATGCCAAAAACTTTGAGATCAAGCCTGCTTTGGTCTCTATGATCGAAAACTCTGGATTATTTGGGGGTTGCCAACTGAGGACCCCAACTGCCATCTGAAGAAGTTTCTTTGGATAACAGATCTCATCAAGTACATTGGAGCTTCAACAGATGCAATCATACTAAGATTGTTCTCGTGCTCATTGTCTGACCAAGTGAATCAATGGCTTTGCTCTTTGCCATCTGGTTCTATCACTACTTGGGACCAATTAACACGCCAATTTTGGGCTAGGTACTTTCCACCTTCTAAATCTGCTAAATTTAGAGCTGATATTTCAAACTTTGTGCAATATGACCAAGAATCTCACTATGAGGCATGGGAGCAATATCAGGATTCGATCCGGAGGTGTCCATACCATGGTTTCACGGTCCCCATTCTAGTGCAGATGTTCCATAATGGGCTTTTGCAACAAAATAGGTCCAGTATAGACGCTGCTTGTGGGGGATCAATTCTGAAGAAGACACCTGAAGAAGCTCAAGCTTTCATCCAGGAGATGGCAGCCAATCATTACCAATGGCCGCTCAGGGACAAACAGACCATTAAGAAGCCAATCAGTGTATATGAGGTAAATGTCATAGAGGCGATGGAAACTAGGATGGATGCTCTAACAAAGCAGATAGAAACACTGATGCAAGCTCAAGCACAGATTATGACACAAGCCAGTGCACCAGTGTCCCCATTCCCATGCAACCACTGCGGTCTAACAGGTCATGAGAGCAAGGATTGCCAACTAGGTAATTATTTTGCTCCGCCAACTGAGCAAGCCAAATTTGTGAGCAATGCCAAACAAAATCAAAATAATTTTTATAATCCTGGTTGGAGGGGTCATCCGAATTACTCTTGGGGAGGTCAGCAGAACGGTCAAGGTTCAAATTCAAACGCCTATAGACCACCCCACTTACAGAACCACGGTTCAAAACCGGAGAATAAGAAGCTCGATCCTCATTAATTGATGGCAGAATACATGAAAGAGACTAATAGCAAGTTTAAAGCCATTCAAAAAGGCCTTACCACATTGCTCTCAAAAAGGCCTCAAGGAACATTGCCTTCCCAGACTGAGCCAAAACCAAGGGGGCACGTCAATGCAATCTCTCTTTAGCACGTAGAAAAAGAAAACTCTACTTCCATGGTAGAAAACACTGCTGAAGAAGACAAGTCTGAAGAAGAGCACGACCGTGCAACACTTCTGGCATGGCCGTGCCACATGCCCAATAAGCAGAGTCAGGTAACAGTTACCAGTGAGGTACAAATTTATTTACCAACTCTTCTAAAAATTGGGAATGATAACATGCAAACTGATGAATTTTTGAAAATTCATATGAAACTGTATGTTAAACCACCCCCTGATAAAGATGAACATCATCTCTTAAAGGGGCATGGGGTAGTGCAAGTTAATGAGGAATGTTCTGTTGTCATTTTGAATAAATTACCCCGTAAAATAAAAGATATAGGAATTTTTACTGTTCCCTGTTCCGTTGGTAATTTTCATTTTGATAAAGCATTATGTGATTTGGGTGCCACTATAAATTTAATGCCTCATTCTGTGTCAAGAAAGCTTGGTTTGCATGAACCTCAAAACACCAATGTCTCATTACAGTTAGCTGATAGATCCATTACCCATCCTCGTGGAATAATAGAGGATGTGCTAGTGAGGGTGGAGAAATTCACACTCCCTATGGATTTTGTGATTTTGGACACAGAGGAAGACGAGGAGGTCCCTATCATCTTGGGACGACCTTTCCTGGCTACAAGCAATGCAAAAATTGAGGTCAAACAAGACACATTGACCTTAAGGCATAAGGGAGAAGAAGCTGTCTTCAAGGTCTCCCCAAGACCACCATGATCAGTTCCCTAAACAAGTTGTCAGGATCGTGACCTAAAACAAGCGCTGCACAGGAGGCAACCTGTATTTTTATTTTTATTTTATTTTTGTTTTTGTTTTATTATTATTTTGAAAAATTAAAAATTCTTTGGAGAGTGAAATAAGTGTGGGAAGGTTTGCAAAAATTTAAGAAGTGTTCCCTATTTTTGAACTAAAATTTAAATCTGGAAAAATTAGGAGAGCATGATTGTGCTACCTATTGGCACGGTCGTGCCACTCGTGCGACTGTTCAAAATAAAAGGGGGGAGCAGCGCACAGGCAAAGCAATGCCCTTGCCCACCCTGTGCTCCCCTAACTGCGCATAATCTTCAAATTTGTTGCATCCTTAGCTGTTTATTCACTCCTCCAAGGTAAAATCTTGCTTCTTTCTCTTTAATTTGTTTGATTAGGTTTTAGGTTAGGGTTATTTTATCCCCTTTTTGTTTTTCTTTTGATTTGTTGTTGCTTTGCTAGTTATTAGTGATGATTGATGTTTAGGACTATTGGTTTCGTGTTAATTTTTAGTCTTTGCATGTTTGGGCTGTGATTTCTGAGTTTTTGTGCATTCTGCGTGTGGCATGGGCAACAGCACGGTCATGCTGTTTTAAGAATAGGCCGTGCTGCTCATATTTATGGAATGTTGCATTTTCACTAGCACTAGCACGGCCATGATGTTCCAAGAATAGGCCATACTATTCATACATTTTGAAATTTTGAACCCTGCATTCAGTACAGTTGTGCCCCCTATTAACACGGCCGTGTCAACTTAAATTTCTGGAAAATAATTTCAGCACGGCCGTGCCACGTGTGAGCACGACCGTGCCAAACTCAGAATGCTTAACTGAATTATTTTTATCTGGGAATTTAGTCCATATGTCTTATACTGATGCTGATTATGATCATGACTTATATGCTGCATATTATTGTGATTATTCGGGATGCTAATGCTTCAATTTTGACTTATGCAGGATTACGGCTCCCAAAAGAAGCCGTACAGAGCGTGGCAGTTCTTCTCATCCTATGGGGAACGTGCTGCTGACCTTCACGGATGCTGGCCATCAGGCCAGATTCTCTCAGCTGGGTTCCTACGAGATTCTGGCCAAGAAGTACCTAGATATGTATATTCTGACCACATACGGACTCGCTGATCGGTCCATCCATCTACCCCAGAACATCGGATGGGAGCGGGTAGCTGATATTCGATGCTCGGCATACCGGGAGCCCACCCTGGAGTTTCTCTTCTCCTGCCACTACTTTGATTCTGATATTAGGGGAGAGGGGCCCAGGGTATCATTCCAGCTGGGCTGCCTAGGTTTCGAGACAGAGAAGTCAGTCTGCTCAGAGAGGTACCAGTCGGCTTTGCTGGAGATGCCCGTTGACTTTTCTGATGGGACATTCTGGGATGAGATTACTAGGGATAGAGCCTAGCCATATACCCCTCGCATGGCGAAGTCCTCTGCGTTTACTGAGATCCCACTCCGAGTGCTGCACAGATGGCTAGCTCTTTCTATCACCAGTCAATACTCTACTATCGGCGGGGTCTTTCGATTCGACTTGTTTATTCTATGGTGCATGGTTCAAGCCCAGCCGCTGAATGCCGGCTACATCTTGATTCAGACATGCCTGCATCTGGGGGACAGCCCGAGATCGAAGCAGAGGGGCTTCATCCTTGATGGTTCATTCTTATCCTAGCTAGCCCGTAATATGGAACAGTTGCATTCACGAGCCTGACAGGTGAGCCCGATGTGTACGATTGATGAGTGGATGCTGCTCTCAATGAGCATTTTGATACGTGGGCCCCATGGAGAGCTGAGATTAGCTGGAGTCAGAGTCGCTGCAGACTCAGCGCCGGATCAGGAGCATCAACATCAGGGCAAGGACCCGCATGCCGAGATTCATAGAGATGTCTCGCCAGCCCCGCCGGTCCATGAGCATGATTACCAGCACCTCACTGCCCATTTCAATCAGTTGGATGCTTGCCTAGACTCTCAGAAGAAGGAGTTTCAACAGTTTAGAGCGGGTGTCTGCAGGAGGTTCAATAGTCAGGACCAGCAGTTGGCTCAGATGCTGTAGATAATGTAGAGACATTTTGACTATCCTCTTCCACCTTAGTGATCCCCCGCTATGATACTCTAAGCGTTTGTGTTATTGTATCAGGGGTTATTTTGTAAATATTTCTTTTTTCCTTTCCCTTTTCACTTGTATTTTATGATTAAATGTGTTGCATTGAGGACACTGCATCAGTTAAGTGTGGGAACGAAAAATATATTCTTATTTTTAATATTGCTGCATCTAATTATTTGTCTTATCTTTCTTTTAAAATTAAGGAATCCCCTTACAAATTTTTTTTTTTTAAAAAATTTTTGCTTTGATAGTGTTTTAAGTATGTTTGAAAAAGTTACTCTTTTGAAAACTGATAATTAGTAGAAACTTCTTTGATTGACAATTTTTCAATAGACTTATCTTCTAAATGTGAGATTTGGGTTTTCATGGGGTTAAGTTACATTGACAACATTATTTGATATTAACCCTTTTTCTTTTATAAGTGCGATTCTCAGGTAATATGTTCTAGAACTTGTCCTGAGATCATTTCGAGGTGAATTTGACTTATGCATGTGGAACTCTGGTTGGGGCACTCTTAGGTATTTTTTATGGCCCGCATTTGTTTTGATTAAACACTCCCTCTAGTTGCCCAATTTTGAGCCTTTATAAAAATACTATTCTTTGGTCCCTATTTTGAAAATTAGAAAACTGTTTTTGGTGACCTCTTGGAAGTATAATGGAGCAACAATAGGGACGTGTGGTGGTGGATCTCTTTCCAAAAAAAAATGTTAAAAATAAGCTGGTAGTAAAAAGAAAAAAAAATGATTCTCTCTCTTCTCAAAAGAAAAAATATATTTGTTGAGAATAAAGCTAGAGCGAAGTCAAGAAAAACCAAAAGCTTATAGCAAAAGGAAAGAGGCAAAGGTTGAAGAAAAGTAGTAGATCTTTGAAAATTTTGTGAAAAAGGTGCCAATGCACTTTATGTTCTTTTATGCTTCAAGAGGTTATTACTTTATTTTCTTGGTTTAACCCTTTGAATATCCCTTTCTTTCTCTACCTCACCTGACATTAATGCTTTGGCCCCGTTACAACCTATGAAAGACCCCTATCCTTCTTCTGCATGTATGTGGTTCATATTGTGGAGATTTGGTAGATGAACAAGCCTATGGTAATGTATTTATTTGATAATCTTGAGTGCTTTTAGGTCTTTGCCCAATACACTGAGAGATTGTGAGTGGAGCGACCTTTATTCTTTTGAAAAGTTCGATTTCAAATAATTTAAAAGTTCTAATTGGGTAATCTCTTTGCTCTCTTTTGAAAATTATACTTGCTTGACTATCTTCGTAATTTTGAAAAACTCTGTTTGTTTCGGGTTCCTTTAATTTAAGTCTGAAGCTTCTTTTGAAAATTATTTTAAGCCAGATAATTGCTTGAGGACAAGCAATACTCAAGGGCACAAAGTTTGATAAACCTTAATTCTGTTCATTTTATAGGGGATATTTGGGTTGAATTTTGATGCATTTAATGATAAATATTATTGTATTTCACCCTTTTACTTAAGTTTTGACAGAATTGACGTTCAGAGGCAGCTTGATGAGCTTTTGGAGAAAAGTGAAGGTTTAAGAGCTTAATTGGGAAAAATACTGAAGTTCTGCGATTAGCACGGCCATGCCATGTGAGAGCACGCCCGTGCCAACCCTCCAAAGCGATCCATCCAAACAAAGCCTTAAAAAAATGCTTAAAGCTGACCTTTAGAGATCCAACACGGTCGTTCCAAATATCAGCAAGCTCGTGCCACAGTGAAGAAAGGCCCGACTCAGAGAAGCAAGGCCTGACAGAAGCTAGCACGGTCCCAATCGCGAAGAGCATGACTATGCCAGAAGGAGAGCACGCCCATGCTGCAGGTCGTGCACTAGAACGTTGTTCTACGAAGTTGGTACTCCCTGACAGATTTGAGCACGCATGTGACAACTTAATTGGCACGCCCGTGCTGACGGCGAAGAAGACCTAAGTCAAGGCCCTGTTCACATATTTTTTTATAAATAGAGACCTTGTGTGCCACTTTAGAAACATCTTTGAAATCTCTTTCATCTCTTTATTTTCTTTGAGTACTATACTCTTGTTTTAGTCTTTTAGTTTATAGTTTTGATTTCTAGAGTAGGATTTGGCACCTAGAGGTTAAGTTGAAGAACATTTCTCCCTCTTCAATTATTTAGGATGTGTTTTCCATTGTTGACTTTGGTTTTCATTATGATTATGAGTAACTAAATTCACCACTAGAGTTGTGGTGGATCTTGTGTAAGTAGAAACCCTTTTCGCTATG
The DNA here is from genome assembly GCA_039655645.1 of Ammopiptanthus mongolicus. NCBI lineage: Eukaryota > Viridiplantae > Streptophyta > Magnoliopsida > Fabales > Fabaceae > Ammopiptanthus > Ammopiptanthus mongolicus. The sequence continues at coordinate 56,323,750 of CM077346.1, read as the reverse complement.
TCTTAGCTTTAATTCAATTCTATTTGGTTTCAAAGTTGCGATTTGAATAGTGTTATTTTGTTGTTTTTCATCCCATACTAGGGTTGTGCACCCTTTGTATGCTCTTAATCAATTGATTGATATTTTGGCTATCAAGCCCAATTAAATTGGTAGATCTATAGGATAATCGGGGTTTAAAATCTAGATATTTGAGAAAACGTGTTTCAATCATTCAACCTCTTTGCGCTTTATGCTTTCTAATCATTTAAATTCTTTGTCTGACAACCATTGGGTTCATCTGCGGAAAGGAATATTGATTGCCAAACAAACAATTAATAGTTTTCGTAGAGGGATTAATATTCAAAAAGCAAATGCGAAATTGAATAGAATTAGGATTTGGGGGGTATCGGAAGCACAAGTGAAACCATGGCTCTAGGCTCTTTACTTTTGATTTCTAAACTCTCTTCTTATCTTTTTGTTATCTTTTACTATTGCTTTATTATTATTTATTACTTTTTAGTTCTTGATTAGTCTGAATAGCATAAGGATTTCTCTATTCTGGTACTTGCTTTATCATTATTATATCATAATTAATATCTTGGGTACGATAACTAGACTTCCGTCCTATATTACTTCTGCGATAGGGTACACTACCCTTAAGTGTGTTTTGAACACAACGATTATCGAATGACTATTGACCATATCTTCGAAATTATGTGACCTAAGTAATATAGATACGAAGATACAAAAAATGGGAGTTCATGAAGTCTAGTTATAATTTTTTTTTAATATTAATATATTATAATTATATTATATTATATGTGGGTATGGGGTGGGATGGGTACTAGAGTTTCTGTACCCGCACCCATACCCATAAAATTTTGCGGGTAATTACCCGTCCCCATACCCATTAAACGGGTAATTACCCTATCCATAATGGATAATTTTTGCGGATACCCTATAGGTCCATTACCCGTTATCATCCTTACCCATTTATACATAGATGTACAAAATAGTACATCCACGTATAAATATTTTATGAAAAACTCAAGTTTTTATATTTGTAAATATACAGGGGTGTATAATTCTTACATAGGTGTATTTTCAATTGTGACTGACACAATTTTTGTTTCATGATTTATACATGGATGTATAAATCTATAAATGATTGTACAGATGTATATTTCTATATATAGATGAATAAACAGAACTTGATTTTATTGAAAAATTGTTTGAAAATACTTTCTTTTGAAAATTATGTTTATGCAAACTTTCAAAAACTTATGTTCATGCATTTTCAAAGAGCTATATACTTGTATTAAGAGATTTTCTCTTACAGAGATCTACGACCTATTCTAATATTCCTTTATATCTGTTCTTGATGTTCCTTGTGCATTGTATAAACAAAGGTCCTCTTTTTTATCTTCACTTGATTGCTCTAAGATTATGTTTATAGTCATATCCAAAACTTGCATACAAATGGTAAAGGTTTATTTGTCATATATCAAAATCAAACCTATGTAAATAGTCACATCTTTTGCTAAGAGATTTGCAACATCAAATCATGACATGCAAAAGTTCATCATTTTTCTACAATACTTCGCAAGAATTTTATATTGAGTCTTGACATTTGAGGTTATATATGATGAACTTGATTACCATTAAGATACAAATAAATATTTCTAAAATGATATTTTTTGAATATCAATTCTTTAAAAATCAACTCTAGTAAAATCTAAACCAGACCAAACCTAAGAAGATTGTGCTCCTAAGCACTTTATTAAAAAAATTAAGTTGTTAAGAGAAATATAAAAGAGCAAATAGCTTTCAAACTATAGTTGGTTTAGATTCCCGATAAAATCATTACATTGGTTTTATTAAGTGAAGCTGGGTCTCTTGAAATAAGACTTACTCACTATCCACCATGGCGTTCACTGTAGCTGAATATACAACAATTCCACAAAATCTTGAATCAACACCAATTAAAAGATATCTAACATAACTCGTAATAATATAGATGCGGCCCTTTTCCAGCTGATTGGTGTAGTTTTTCATTATCCAACCAAACCCTTTTTCCGAGCGTAGGCAATAATCACGAGAAAAACTGCAGTAGAACATGCTCCTGCAAAAATAATTACCTGCCAATAAAGAAAATCCATTATATTCTTTATTTTCAGTATCCCACTCAAAAATTTTCAACACACACACACATATATATGGCAATTGTTTAATTGCGCACCCATTTGAACAAGTACCCATGGTCTTGATTCCAAGAAAACGGAAAATTCATGCCAAATATTCCAGTCACCAGAGAAAAGAAAGCTAGAGAAATATGTCCCGAGTTGAGAAAGAGATCTAACTGCATACCATATAGAAGAAAATGGTGACAAATATTCGAAGGCTTAGCAACCTTAAAAGCAATATAAATAACCGAATACTGAATACGGATATATGACAAGACATGCATTATGCAGAAAGCAACCTGAATTAACTGATTTCGATGGCTGTCTATCTGCAAAGTATGAACATTTTACTTACATGACAAACCATTGACCAAGTACCGATAGATAGACATAATCAGCAAATTGATAGTTACTTACCTGAATATTAATATAATCCTCTGTATCGTCAATATAGCCTCGTAGCTGTAAATGAAAAGTAATTATAAATATATGACACTTACCATAATTAAGCTTGATATATTATCTACAGAATGAAATTGAACTCAATTACAAAAGCAAATCAGGCACATCAAATATTAAAGTAAATGGCCTAATAGATCCCAATTGCTCTGACTTGGAGCAAAAGTTGAGAACCCATGAAATTCTAAATTCTCTAAGGGTCTGTTTGGTTCAAATGAGGGGAGAGATTTTAATTAAATATTGTGTTTGATTAAAGGAAGGATGAGGAGGGAGAGGAAATAACTCTCTCCTTATTTGGTTCACAAGGGGAAGAAAGAGATTTTATAACTAATTTACCGTTATACCCTTTTACATTTTAGGGTATTACAATTTACTTTATTATATTACATAGTGATATTACCTAGCTAAGAAACATTTTGATTTTCATTGTTAATCTTCCCGTGAGTAAACTATGTATCCAACAAATTTCTAAAAATTATAAAAACTGGTCTAAGATTAAAATATTCAATTAAAGAAAATAACTAATGTTATGTTTTTGAAGTCTTCAACCTACAGCAATTTCACGTCTATTTCTTATTATTTATTTCTTTCAAGACTGTGAGGTTAAGGTGGATTTTGCTTACCAAATTAACTTCAGCGATGTGGTCGATGTCCTTTTATTAATTTTATTAATAGAGTAAAGATCCAAATTGATCCTCGACAAAAATTCACGGTGACATTTTGGTTCCTGACAAATGAAAAATACCAATTTGGTCTTCAAGAATATAAAATGAGGGTCAAAATTGTCTTTGACCATAACTAAAATGTCCTTAAAAATTACCCTAAAAAAGATTAATTTGAGCCATATTTTACATTCTTGAGGACCAAATTAGTATTTCTCATTTATCAGGGATCAAAATGTCACCATAATTTTTTGTCAATGATCAATTTGGGCCTCTACCCTTAGTAATAACATAGATAGATTGCTACTTGTGCAGAATAAAGCAACTTTCAAAACAGTGAGCATGTGATTCAGTGGTTTAGTCTATTAAGTTATTATTTTTTTTTAAACAAAATAAGGGCCTCATTAAAACCTTATGATGCAAAACTCTCCTTAGGGAAAAAGCATCATGAAGGAAAAAAAGCACTCATAGTTTTATTAAAACAAAAGAAAATGAGTACAAAATAACAATGGGGGACATAAAACTAAGACCCATATTGAAGGAAAATTGCTTAAACCTATAACTAGGTAAACTAATTCTATTTCTATAAAAATCCTCATTGATGAAAGATGGAATGGTGTTTCACCAATGGAAACGTATAAAATTGAAGCCAAGAGAAGCAATTTTATCTGCACAACTATTTCCCTTTCTATAAATATGAGAAACTCTAAAAACCATCATAGAAGTTAAATATAAGCAATTTTTCCACTTGTTCCTTAAATCCCAAGGAACAATATCTAGAGACTTAAAAGCTAGAATCACTAACATAGAGTCACACTCCAACCAAAGGTTATGCCAACCTTTATCAAAAGCAATCTCAATAGCAAACATGGCACCATAAATTTCAGCTTGCAGAGAATAATTCATTCCAAGATTGACAGCAAAACAACCCATAGAGGCCCCACTTCTATCTCTGAAAATACCACCACAAGAAGCATAACCAGGAGAACTTTTTGCAGCCCCATCAGTGTTGCATTTAGTCCAGTAGCAAGGAGGGTCAATCCAAAGCACTTCTTTAGGCAGAACATCCTTCCTAGGATTTACTGAAACCGAAAAGAACTTAAGGAAGGCAAACTTATCAATGTCAGAACTAGCATGGCCCTTGCTGCAATTGCCAGATAAATTAACATTTGCAGAAATGATGTTTTGAATTGAGCTCAAACTCACCTTCTTGTCATCAAACCTTAACCTGTTCCTACAAAACCATATACCCCAAAAACAATGGATAATGGCAGCTGAAACCACCTCTCTAACTTGACATGACCACGATTTTGCACAAACTGCAACAATGGAAAGCACATTTAAGGTATCAATTTTCTTGTTCAAAGCAATACTCAGCCATGACCAAATCTGCTATGCAAAAATGCAGTCACAGAAAAGGTGCTGCACAGATTCACAACTTTTACCACAAAGACTACACATTGAAGTAATTATACACCCTCTTAGCCTAAGATTATCAACAGTTGTGATCCTATCATGGATGATTCTCCACATCATAATAGATTTGGAAGGCGGAATAATACTGCTCCATATGTATTTTGCCCACTCAACAGACTGACTAACAGGAGCAAAAAACTGATAAGCTGCTTTGAAGGACAAGTCACCCGAGGAAGATAACTTCCATCTCAAGGAGTCCTCACCCGAGTCAAATGGGATGCAAACAGATTTCAGAACATCATTGATGACAGGAAACTTATTCAACAGGGATACAGGAACTGACCATTTGCCATCAACTATAAAATCATTAACCTTGGCAACAAGTTGAATTTGAATATGAGCAGGGATATTCAGGACAGAAACCAAGGGATTAAGAAGCCATGGATCTGTCCAAATATTGATTGCCTCACCTGATCCTAGCTGCCAGGCACCATTCTCCAAAACTGCAGATAACTTTTGCTTCAAACTAGACCATATGGAGGAACTTAAGTGGTATTGAATAATAGTCTTCTCTCTAAAGACCCTTGCCCTCCACAAGCAGGCCCACTGATCCTTAGATTGAACAAGCTGCCAACATAGCCACAGTATAGCCGCTTCATTAACGTTCCTTAAAGACTTGATGCCAATGCCACCCTCAATGATAGGCCTACAAACCTTTTGCCAAGAAACAGTGCAAATTTTCCTGCAATTCACCTCACCGGACCAAATAAAATTTCTGATTCATTTCTCAACAATTTTCAGCAATCTCATCTGGCCAAGCATAAGTTATGAAGCTAAACAACATCAAGCCAAAAACACAAGACATGACTAATTCAACTCTACCAGCTATAAATAAGAGAGAAGCCTTCCAAGCAGATAATTTGGATTTAACCTTATCAGCAATGGGCTACTGCAGATGTATAGTTTTTGGTTTACCCTTGAAAACTAGAGTTCCTAAGTACACAAATGGTAATCTACCAATAGAGAAGCCTAGAGTTTCAGCAATAGCAGCCTGTCTTCTAAGAGAAATAGCACCTGGATAGAAAGTCGATTTGCTTGGGTTGATAAACTGACCAGAAGCAAACCCATATCTATAGAAAAGAGCCATCAACTCTTGTAGATTTCGTTGAGTGCCTTTACAAAATAGCATTACATCGTCAGCATAGAGAACATGAGAAGGAATCTTGCATCCCCTTGGAGCAGAGATGAGAGACAACTTTCCTTCTTGAACCAGCTTAGTGATACCTCTACTTAAAACCTCTTCAGCTAGGCGAAAAAGCAAGGGGGACAATGGATCCCCATGCCTAACACCCCCTCTTACAAGAAAAATAACCTGCAAGCCTACCATTAATAGAGATAAACAACTTAGCTGAAGCGAGGATTATCTCAATCCAGCTACAAAACTTGGTGTCAAAACCAAAAACCCGTAGAACTTTGAGGAGGAATGACTAAACCAAAGTATCAAACGCCTTCCTAATATCAATTTTTAAAGCCAAATTTCCACCAAAGTTCCTCTTGTCGATCATGTTTATCACCTCAGAAGTAAGGCAGATACAATCTGAAATCTGCCTTCCATGAATGAAACCACTTTGGTTGGGAGATATGATGTGAGGAGCAATGAGAGCTAGCCTATCAGCCAACACTTTGGATATGATTTTAAACTTTAAATTTGCCATGGCAATTGGCCTATACTGCTCAATCTTTTCATCCTCAGGCGCCTTGGGAATGAGAACAACAAGATTAGCATTGAAATTAGGCAGGATCCAGGCAGTTGTAAAAAATTGAGATACTGCACTAACCACATCATCACTGATAACATTCTAGTAAGTTTTGTAGAAATGAGCACCAAACCCATCAGGACCAGGAGCACCCTCATGATTCATACCAAAAACTTCCTGCTTGACCTCTTCAGCCGATGGAATAGCAGTCAGCAACCTGTTGTCATCAACTGAAACAGAACTGGAAATCACATCATCAACAAGGCCATTATCAACACAACTGTTTTCTGAGCAAAAGATGTCCTGAAAGTAGTTAACCACATGGTCCTCAATCTGAGAGGCATTGCTAAGAATTTGATCCCCACCCTTCAGCATGCTCATATGCTTAGCTACATTCCTAATCTTGGTCATTTTGTGAAAGAACTGAGTATTCCTGTCTCCTTCCAGATGCCATTTGATCCTGGACTTTTCATGCCAATAATCCTCCTGAAACTGTAGAGCCTTCTCTAGCTCTAGCTGAGCAGATTTTTCAAGCTCCCGAATGGAGTCTGACATACCATCAACATCAAGTTGTTGCTGAACTAAATTCAACTGCTGTTGAGCATTGGAGACATTAGTATGCACATCCCTAAACACTTCTTTATTCCACACCTTTAATTTATTTTTGAAGTTCTTTAATTTTTGGCTCAGAACAAACATTGGACAACCACCAATATTATAATTCCAAGCCTCCTTAACAATCTCTAAACATTGCGGATGATGTGACCACATTTTCATAAACTTGAAAGAAGAACTATGCACAAAAACATCTTTTTTTTAATCTAACAGTAAAGGATAGTGATCTGACCCTGATTTTGTTAAAGTGCAACAAGAGATACTTGTCCATGAATTTATCCAAAGATCATTACAAATAGATCTATCCAACCTCTTTTCAGTCAAAGCCCTCCCTCTCCTACCATTACACCAAGTAAATTGATTACCTCTTGTTGGAAGGTGGATAAGATTATTGCAAGCAGTCCACAGTTGGAAATCTTCGCAATCTATTTTTGATGGACTAACACTGCCTCTATACTCATGGGCTCCAAGGACAGTGTTGAAATCACCAATGAAACACCAAGGCAAACTATGATTATCCTGCAAATCATTCAAATCCTTCCAAAGTTGCCTCCTATTCAAGTAACATGTAGAAGCATACACTGCTACTATGCCAATATCTTGACTATCCACCTTAACAGAAAAAGCTACATGCTAAGAAGAGCTGGAAATAACGTATGGCCTCCACTTCTCAGAACATAAGCACCATAAGCTTGGACTAAAATCTTGTCTATCATTAATAGCAAAAACACTAGGGCCAAGATTTCTGCAATACCTAGCAGGAACCTTATTCAAATCCATCCAAGGTTCAGAAATGAAAACAAAGTCAAGCCCGTTATCAAAACAAAGCTGCTTCAAAACCAACCTAGTTGAGGAGTTGGCTAAGCCTCTAACATTCCAATAGAGGCACTTCATTGAGCAAGATGCAAAGATCCTGCCCTTGATCGGGTAAAAGGCACATCAGCTTTGGCAGTGTTCTTCTTTTGCTTCAATCTCTTCTTTTGAGACTTTGTCAAAACTGGCTCAAAATCTACCACATTTGGTTGAGATGGAACAACCATCTTCTGGTTGCTAGCTGCATTCATTTCCTCATTGACCATGTCATCCCAATTCCTGTTTAACACATTCAGATCTTGCTGCACAGGAGGTGGAAGCTGCTACAACTCATGTTGAATAACTACTTGAGAAGATGAACCAATTAAAGGAGACAAGGCACTCCTAATCTGAGAATCCGGAGTGTCCTTGACAATATCTGACTGAGATGGACTTGTGGATTGCAGCCTTGGAATGAGTGTCTCCTCAAACACAGTCTCGACAGAAACATCATTATCCTCATTCACCTCATTCCCCAAAGGAAGAGGGTTATCATTCATTTCCAAAACAGGAATATCAAATCTTCTAAGATCTCTATCAATCACAATATCAGGTCCCTTCACTAGATTTAACTCTGGAACCTCCATACTGGCATCACCTTTATTAACATCCTGCTCCATTAAAACACTTTTTCCTTTATTTTTGGGTCAGGATCACCTTTCTTTTCAGGATTTTTTGGCACATACCGAGAAACCAATTTCTTGGTACATAAGTCAGCCTTTGTAGTCTTTATCCTTTTACAATGAGAGTCAGTGTGGCCAATAGCAGAACAATGAGAACAAAACATTGGCAATTTTTCATATTCAACATTTACTAAAAAGGTAAACTCTTCTCTTTCCACCATAATAACGTCTCTCAATTGTTTTTTCAAATCAAGATCAACAAGAACCCTAACAAAATGACCAAAAGACCTCTTAGTTGTTGCATCATCCAAAGATAACGGAGTACCAATGCCCCGGGCAATAGCAAAAAAAATCTTTGGCCTCCAATACTCTTGTGGAAGATCAAAGATGCGAATCCAACATTGAGCATTGGATTGCTTAGCCACGTTGGGAGTGAAATCTGGGGTCCAAGAAAATAGTCTCAAGACACCCGGATTAAGGGACCAAGAACCAACTGCAAGAATTTTTCTCATGTCTTCTATTGATGAGAAACTAAACTCGTAGAAGCCCTTTCTAATCAGGATTACCTTCCATCGGTTTAAAGGCTGCCAAAGTTTCAATAACTTGTCCCGCAAGTCATCTAACTTGTATGGAGAATCACCCTTCACGAGAACCAATCTACCATGCAAATTATTTTTGCAGCTTTCCACCCCTGCGATGTATTCATCCTGAGGAATCTTTACAGCAACAACATCTCCTTTTAAACAAAGAGTAGGGAGTTGACTCAAAGGACTATCACAAGGATTGGACAAAGCTAGTGTAAAAGTTTTTAGCGGCAGAGAAAAATCCCGTAAGGAGGAAGATGGAGGAGGGAAAGGGAGAGGAGAAGAGGAAGGAGGAGGGAGAGGAAGAGGAGAGGGAGGAAGGGCAGACTCCGGGAAGAGGACCTGCCACTCACTCCGAGATGAGCAGCCATGGAATCGTAGTTTACCATGCAAACCCTAGCAGAGCATCAGCACGTCATCTCTCATTTCAAGTCTATTAAGGTATTGATTAAATGGGAAAAAATAAAAAGTGAGACACTGAGAAATGCTTCTGCCATGACAAACAAATTAACAGTTCAAGCAAAGCTTCAACGGCGGCACCAGCAAAGGTTGTGGTCGCAGAGGCAGAAATGGATTGAAGGGGTTCTAGTTGCAGATGTTTCAGGGATTCTTGTCTTGGAACTAATCCTATACGTAAAATTGAATGAGGGCAGAAAGTCATCCATTTCATGCTGGTACGTACAGAGGATAGTCACGTGAGAGCTCCTCAAACTTGGCGACATACTCTCCAATGGACATGCTTCCTTGAGTCAAAGCCAGAAACTCCATCTCCTTCTTGTCGCGGATGTCGACTCGGAAATATTTGATAGGGCCCAAAATGAATTAGAAGGCCCAAATGTGATGCTAGGTCCGAATATGCATCATAGGCCTAAAATATGGAAGGTTTATATTAGGAGGAAAAAAGGGTAGTTCTGTCATACGCTTATGTGGCAGGGGGAGAGAGAGAGAATGTGTGCCAGGAAAGTTGGTTACATGAGTATGAGAATTGGTTATTGGGAAGTGGTCCTGAATGAGGAGGGTATCTTTTTGTAATCATTAAGTATGAACATGGACGGAGAGCTCTAGCTCTCTATAGGAGCCTTTCTCTATGGCAGCTAGAGTGAATTCTCTACCGTCAAACCCCCTTCAATTCTGAAATATTATAAAATATTTCTCTCTCTTTTTATTCATAACTCTATTCTTCTTTAATTTTGAGTTTTGGTTCCCACTCGTTGGGGAATCAGTGACCTACAGTGTAGAAGGAGTGGATGCCAAAGAAGAAAACTGCTAAGGTGATGGAGGAGAAGATAGCAGCAATGGACGCTGAGTTATCAAAAGTTAAGTTGGCTCTGACGGTGATACAATGCAAGGTCGACAAGAATCAAGAGACCTTGATGGCGATGTTGGAGAAGTGCTTAAGGGAGAAGGTCCAAACTGAAGGCGAAGGTGATGGAGAAAATGAAGAAAATGAAAACAATGACGAACCTGAGAAGAGTATCGAAGGAAAGGAGACGACGTCAAAGAAGGAACCATCGACGTCAGGGATGAAGCCATTGCAAGGTGATAACTCTCTCGAGGAATTTCTCCAATCAGTGAAGAAGATAGAGCTACCGATGTTCCGTGGCGATGACCCTGCAGCTTGGGTTTCACGAGCAGAGATTTATTTCCGGGTACAAGAGACAAGTCCAAAGGTACGGGTGAGCTTGGTGCAACTTTGTATGGAAGGTCATACCATCCATTTTTTTAACTCGTTGCTGGAAAATGAGGACGAGTTAACCTAGGAACAGCTCAAGAGGGAATTGATTGAGCGATACGACGGAGTCAGAGAAGGAGATGTGTATGAGCAGCTTGTGGCATTGCTGCGTCAAAGAAGAAGTGTGGAGGAGTATATTCTGGAGTTCGAGAGATTGACTGCCCAGGTGCAAAAACTACCCAATGAGCAATACTTCGGGTATTTTCTCCATGGGTTGAAGGAGGAGATATAGGGGAGAGTGCAAAGTCTGAAGATGTTGAGGCCCATACCTCAATTACGACTAATGAACTTGACCAAAGCGGTGGAAAGGGAATTACAGGTGAAAGGGGGTCTTGGTTCTTCTTTGGCTGTGAGCGGGTCGCGAACTATTGGAACACAGAGCGGGTATGGGTTGGGTTTTCCTAAAATCCAACCCAGGTAATGTTAACCATGGAATTGGATCTGATTGGGTATATGTACAAAGGGGGAAGAGGCTGTTGCAAGAGATGGTAACAGGGGTAATAGAGGAGGCCAATTTGGGCCTAATACGAAAATGGACCCAAATGCTGAGAAGAAAAAAATGGACCCAAGGGATAGAGGCTTCTAGCACTTATCTTATCAAGAGTTAACAGAGAGGAGGCAGAAAGGCCTTTGTTACAAGTGTAGGGGACCTTACCATCCACTCCACCAATGTCCAGACAAGCAATTGAGAGTGATGGTGCTTGATGAGGATGATGAGGGAGGTACAGAGAAGGAATTTACAGAAACTATAGAGAAGGAAAATGAAGCTGATGGGGAATGCAGTATAATGGGACTCCACAACATAGTGACTGAACAGGGAGTGAAATCACAAACCATGAAGCTGCGAGGGGCAATCCATGGAGTTCCAATCCTCATTTTAATATATAGTGGAGCTACTCATAACTTCATTTCTCAAGAATTAGTGAAGGCTAGGGGGTTGCAAGTAGAAGATACCAAAGCTTTAGTGATCAAACTGGGTGATGGGCATAAAGCAGTGGCTCGGGGAAAATGCCAGGGAATTAATTTGAAACTAGAAGGGGTCGTAATAACAGCTGATGCGTTTCTATTTAAGTTGGAAGGGATAGACATGGTCCTTGGAATTTCATGGCTAGCAAATCTAGGAGAGATGACAGTGGATTGGGGAGTGCAAACAATGAAGTGCCAATTAAATGGGAGTTGGGTGGAGCGTAAAGGAGATGGCAGAGGATTGAGCAATCAGGTAGCTCTACAAAGTTTCTTTGGGAGACCAAAGAAGTTAGTGGAGGGGCTGTTTCTATCAACTGAGGTGAAACTTGCTAATGAAGGTAATTGTGAAACAGAGAATGAGGGGCTTAGCTTGTTGCAACAGCAGGAACTAGAAAAATTGGGGAAGTTCTTTGAAGTTTTCAGTGAACCCAAGGGGCTACCACCAACAAGAGGAAGAGCACATGCTATAAATCTCCTAGAGGGTCAAGATCCTATAAATGTAAGACCTTATCGCTACCCTCATCATCAAAAGAATGAAATTGAAGAACAGGTCAAGAAGATGTTGAATTCTGGAATTATTCAGCATTGCCAAAGTGCTTTCTCTAGCTCAGTCATCTTAGTCAAAAAGAAAGATGGGACTTAGAGGATGTGCGTAGACTATAGAGACCGCAATAAGTTAATGATGCCTGATAAATTCCCAATACCTATAATTGATGAATTGTTAGATGAATTACATGGGCCACAATTTTTCTTTGAATTGGACCTGAAGTTCGGATACCACCAAGTGAGGGTTAGAGGTGAGGATGTGCACAAAACTGCTTCTAGAACTCATGAAGGGCATTATGTAAACTTGGTAATGTCATTTGGTTTGATGAATGCACCCTTTACTTTTCAAGCTCTTATGAATGAAGTTTTCAGAAAGATGTTGCAAAAATTTGTGTTAGTGTTCTTCAATGACATTTTAGTATACAACCCTGATTGGAAGACTCAAATGCTCAATTTGGAAGAAGTTCTAAAGGTATTGCAAAGTCAGAATTTGTTTAAAAATAAGAATTAGAAATGCAACTTTGCTAAACCAAATGTAGAGTATTTGGGACACATAATTTCTAAAGAAGGGGTAACTATGGACCCAAGTAGAATAAGGAGTGTGATTCAATGGCCAACTCCAAAGAATGCGAAATGAGTTAGGGGGTTCTTGGGCCTTACAGGATACTATAGAAAATTTATTAAGGATTATGGGAAGCTTGCTAGACCACTTACAAACCTCACGAAGAAAGAAGGACTCAAATGGGAATCAACTGAGCAGCAAGCTTTTGAGGTGTTGAAAAGCAAATTAACCTCCTCCCCTGTGCGTACATTGCCAGATTTTTCCCAAAGGTTTGTCATTGAATGTGATGCCTCTGGGCAAAGGATAGGAGCCATTCTTATGCAAAATGGTAAGCCTATTGCTTTTTTTAGTTAGGCTTTGAGTAAAAGGAACCTTGCTAAATCTGCGTATGAAAAAAAGTTGATGGCGGTGGTCTTAGCCATTCAACATTGGAGACCATACTTATTAGGAAGGCAGTTTACTGTTCGCACGGATCAAAAGAGCTTGAAACAACTGTTACAACAAAGAATAACATCTATAGATCAACAAAATTGGGCTGCCAAACTGTTGGGTTACCAATTTGATATTGTGTACAAACCGGGAGCAGAGAATAAAGGAGCATATGCATTATCTAGAGTGCTGGAATATGGGGAGTTTCGAGCTCTCATTTCCTATCCTACATGGCTGGAGGGTAGTGGAGTCATGGAAGAAGTCCACAAGGATAATAAGTTGAGGAAAATTATTGAGGAAATTCAACAAGGAGGGGAAGAACACCCTGCATTTTCTGATAGAAATGGAGCTTTGTTTTGCTATGACAGATTGGTTATTTCAGCCAAATCTGTTTGGATCCCTCAACTTGTACATGAGTTCCATGCCACTCCTCAAGGTGGACACTTGGGTTTTTATAGGACTTACAGGCGCTTGGCTGCAAACCTGTATTGGGTGGGAAGGAAGCAGAGAGTGCAAGATTTTGTCAAAAAATGTGACATATGCCAAAGACAAGTATTTGGCAGCAGCTCCTGGGGGCTTGTTACAACCCATAAGCATTCCGGAAATGGTTTGGGAAGAGGTGTCTATGGACTTTATCATGGGGCTGCCCAAGTCTAAGGGGTATGAAGCCATATTTGTCATAGTGGATCGTCTCTCCAAAGACAAAAGTCAGCTGGTCTGTTCCGAGTGCAATAAGCCAGGCCACTTCAAGGGTGACTGTCCCATGTTAAAAGACAAGAAGAAGTTTTTCAAAACGAAGAAAAAGAACTTCATGGCCACCTGGGAAGATCTAGATTCTTCTGAAGAAGAAGAAGAAGAAACAAATGAGGAAGCTAACCTCTGTCTCTGCTCCAATGCTCAAAATGAAGACTCTTCGGATGATGAGCAACTTGCTGTTCCTGAAGAAAGAACTCTGAAAGAGCATGGAATGTTCCACCCATTTTCAATGGAACAGACTATCCTTATTGGAGATCTATTTTTCAAATATATGTCCAAGCTCAGAACTTTGAGTTATGGAATGTATTCATTGATGGAGATCATCATCCAACAATCACCCTTGATGATGGCTCAACAGCATCCAAGCCTAAGGCTGATTAGACGAATGAAGAGATTACGCAATACTCGCTAAACGCTCATGCCAACTAGTGTCTCGTCAATGCTCTTGATCGACCAATATTGGATATGGTTTTACAGTTTCAAACCGCAAGGATAAGCTGGACGCTTTAGAACAGTTGTTCAGACCAAGAAGTTCTCCTACTTCAGATCTCTGCCTGATGGCAAATACTTCATCAGACGCTAGATTAGATGAAGATGAGGTAATCTAATTCTGACTCACTTTAAGAAGCATATGATGAACTGGTTAATGATTCCTCCCTGCTGCATTATCAATATATCTTGCATAAAAGAAAATTTTCAAAAATAAACAAAGGTCTAGAAGATACCAGTAAGCAAAATGAGCAACTCATTGTAGAAAACAATAAGTTGAAAGCTGAGAATATCAGTCTAACTGACAAACTCACCTCTGAGTCTAGTGAACCTCACAAGGTAACCAGACTTAAACAAGAGGTATATGATCTAACCAAAAGCGTATCAAAGCTTGTTGGAGGATTAGAAAAGCTAAACTTGATACTGAGGTATTCTAGATCACCTCATGATAAGTCTGGCTTAAGCTATGACTCTGAGAAACAAGAAGCTTCTCACAAAGTATCAAGGACCAATCAATATCATAAGGTTTTTCAATCTCATGGAAATTAAATAAAATCAAACAACATGCATCTAATGCTTATTGCAACCTATGTGGGAAAAATGGCCACCTATTCTCAAAATACATACATAAAAAGAAAAATATTATGCATGGACGAAGACCACAGACTAACCAAAAAGGGACCAAGTCTATCTGGGTACCTAAGAATATGATAATAACTATTGCAGAGCTGCTTAGCAACACAAAGAAGACCCTTATCCTGGTACTTGGACAGTGGATGCTCACGTCACATGACGGGAGAAAAGTCTATGTTCCAAGAACTACGTGAAAAGACTGGTGGATGGGTCGGGTCACCTTTAGAGGCAACCAGAAAGGAAAGATAGTTAGAATTGGTAAGATTGGTAAACATCCTTTTCCCTCTATTGATAATGTTCTGCTGGTTGAAGGATTAAAACACAACTTGCTTAGCATAAGTCAATTATGCGATAGTGGGTCTGATGTTTCCTTCATTAAAGGTGAGCGTATGGTCAAGAACCTTGATTGGTCCATCTTATTCACTACCAAGAGGCAAAATAATCTTTATAACCTTGATTGCCTAGTGTCTGTTGAAGATGAGCGATGGATCTGGCACAAAAGAATTGGTCATGTGAGTCTGAGATTAATCTCAAGACTAAACAAGCATAACCTCATAAGAGGTCTACCAAAGATTGTGTATAGATCGGACGCTCTCTGTGATGCGTGCCAAAAAGGAAAACAAGTTAAGAACTCTTTTGAGTCCAATGACATTGTCAATACTTCAAGGCCACTAGAGATGTTACATCTTGATTTGTTTGGTCCAACAAGGACTACTTCTGTTAGTGGTAAGATATATAGGCTTGTCATAGTAGATGACTATACTAGATGGACATGGGTTAAGTTCCTTGCTCACAAGGATGACTGTATCAAGCTCTTTACTATATTCTGTAAGCGTGTTCAGAATGAAAAAGGCATATGTATAAGCTCAATCAGAAGTGACCATGGAGGCGAATTTGAAAATGAGCTTTTCCAATGGTTCTATGATGAAAGTGGTATCCATCACAGTTTCTCTGCTCCTAGAACACCACAACAAAATGGTGTTGTTGAGAGAAAGAACTGATCTCTTCAAGAGATAGCTAGGGCAATGCTCAGTGATAATTCAGTTTACAAACACTTTTGGGCTGAAGCTGTTAATACTGCCTGCTACATTCAAAACAGAATATACATGAGACCTATCTTGAATAGTACTCCTTATGAATTGTCGAAAGGACGAAAACCCAACATTTCTTATTTCCACCCCTTCAGATGTCAATGTTTTATTTTAAATACTAAGGATCAACTTGGTAAGTTTGATGCCAAAGTAGATAATGGAATATTGTTAGGATACTCCGAAACGTCCAAAGCTTTTAGAGTCGATAAATCTAGAACATTGGTTGTTGAAGAATCCATCCATGTTAAATTTGATGACAAACAGCCTGATAAGAGATTATCAGAGCTAGATGATTCTTGTGCAGATATGAGTCTGAATGATACAGAAGAACGTTCAACACTTAAAGAAGATGGTGTATCAGACGCAACTTAGGACGAGTCATCGTCTCAGGAAGTAGCTAACACCCCTCGTTTGTTGCAATTCAGGACTTACCATCCCGAGGATCAAATCATTGGTAAACCAAATGATGGAGTCCAGACAAGGTCAACCTTCAGAGAACAAGCTGATCCAACTTCATTTCTGAATTGGAACCAAAGTCTGTGGACGAAGCCTTAATGGACGATAGTTGGATCCTCGCTATGCCTGAAGAGCCTAACCAGTTTCAACGAAGTGACGTTTGGGCGCTGGTTTCCTTGTTAAAGGATACTTCTGTCATTGGAACCAAGTGGGTCTATAGAAACAAGCTGGACGAAGATGGCAAAGTTGTAAGGAATAAAGCAAGGTTAATTGCACAAGGCTACTCACAAGAGGAAGGTATTGATTATACTGAAACTTTCGCTCCTGTAGCTAGACTAAAAGCCATATGTATGTTACTTTCATATGCTGCACATCATAACATTATGCTCTATCAAATGGATGTAAAAAGTGCTTTCTTGAATGGGTTCATTAATGAATAAGCCTACGTTGTACAACCACTTGGTTTTGAAGACCGAAACCACCCTGAGCATGTATATAAGCTTAAGAAGGCTTTATACGAACTCAAACAAGCTCCTAGAGCCTGGTATTAGAGACTCAACACATTCCTAATAGAGAATGGGTTCTCAAGAGGCTAAGTGGATACAACCCTTTTAGAAAATCAAATAAAGAGGATTTTATTGTTGCTCAAATTTACGTTGATGATATAATATTTGGTGCAACTGATGAATCGCTTTGTCAAGATTTTTCTGAGCTAATGTAGAAAGAATTTGAAATGAGTATGATGGGACAACTAAAATTCTTCTTCAGACTTCAAGTCAAGCAAACATCGGACGGAGTGTACATTCACCAGACGAAGTACACAAAGGAGCTTCTAAAACGCTTCAAGTTGGATGATTACAAACCAAGGAATACCCCAATGCATCCAACGTCCGTACTAAACAAGGATGACAAAGATAGAAAGGTAGACCAAAAGGTATATAGAGGTATGATTGGTTCCCTCTTATATCTAACTGCGTCCAGGCCTGATATCATGTTTGGTGTTTATTTGTGTGCTCGATTTCTATCTAATCCAAGAGAATCTCATCTCTCAACACTTAAAAGAATCTTTAGATATCTCAAAGGTTCTACTAATCTGGGTCTGTTGTATAAGAAATTTGATGAATACAGATTAGTTGGATTCTGTGATGCTGACTATGCAGGGGACAGAATTGAAAGAAAAAGCACCAGTGGAGGTTGTCACTTCATTGGAGCCAATCTTGTCTCATGGTCAAGCAAAAGGCAAAGCACAATTGCCTTATCAACTGCTGAAGCTGAGTACATTGCTGCTGCAAGTTGCTGCTCATAACTTCTTTGGATTAAACATCGGTTGGAAGACTACAACGTGTTTGTAAGTAATATTCCAATAATGTGTGATAATACTGCTGCTATTAATTTGTCAAAAAATCTTATACTGAATTCTAGAGCAAAGCATATAGAAATCAAGCATCATTTCATTAGAGATTATGTGCAAAAAGGAATAATTGATATTCAATTCGTTGATACTGACCATCAATGGGCAGATATCTTCACCAAACCCTTAGCTGAAGATTGATTTTCTTTCATAAGAAAATATTTATAACACCCCAAATTTCTCAATCTTCTTAATTAATCAGTATTTAAGTAATTGTATTTTATTGGAGGGTCTAGAAAATTAAATAAATTAATTCGAGGCCATAGTCACGCTTTACGCCACCGTTGGAGGATATGATTAAGTTTTGGGCCGAAAACTCAAACGGAACCCGATCTATGTTTTTTCGGATGACAGTGTTTTTCTACTATCAATACCTCATTTTGACTAACGGTCAGAACCATTAGTCTTAAAATTCAATCCTCTACTTTTTTGCTAAAATGTGTCCTGACGTCCAAAAATATAAATAATATTTATATTCGGGTAGACGATTCGAGCTGTCTTAGGATTTTTCGAGAACCTTGAGCCAATGATTTTCATACCAAGACTATGTTAAATCATTTGGGGACTCCTACCAGTGTCATGGGGGTTTCTCAAAATGTCGGGATGTGAATTAATAAAATTGCCCATGGTTAGTTTTTACTAATTACCTTTTATTACTTTTACCTATTTTCTTAAGACTTAAGTCACCTAATTAAATATCCTATTTTTCACTCACTCTCACATCATTCCTTCGGCCAGAAGAACAGCTCCAGACCCCTTCTTTTTCCTTTTCTCTTTTTCTTTCTCTCTTTTCTTCTTTTCTCCATTTTCTTCATCTCCATTTTTCTTCAACTTCTTCAAGCTTTTTCAAGAAAGTTTGTGAAGCAAAGTTGCTCCTCTCATCCTCCTCTATCACCAAGGAGGTATAGATTTCATCCTTGAGCTCTCAATCTTTATTTTTGCCCTTTGATTTTCATGAGTTTCAATTTCTAGATCTAAACTTCAAAAAATTCTAGAAAATTGTAGGAAAATCATTTTAATACCAAACCAATTTCTATGGCCTAGGTTCATGACATACTTACATGATCAAAGAGATTAGAGCCAAGAAATATCTCTAGCTATTTTTTTATGGAGAGGCCGAAACCCCCTTTAGTTTAGCGTAGGGTTTTTGGTTGGTTTTTGATGTTTTGAGTTGATATCTAGGGTTATCACACTTAGTTAGGGTGTTATCCAAGAAATGATAATTTTTGGAGCTCCCTAGCTATTTTTCATATTTTTCATTCAATAGGGCCGAATCCTAGGGGTAGTGCTGTAGGAGAAATCTTAATTTTTTGAGTAAATGCCTTCATTGATTATGTATTAGAGACCCTAAGGATCATTGATCCAAAATTTAGGAATTTTTAGACATCCCTAGCCTAATTAATTAAATAGGGGCAGTAGCTAATCCTAAGGAATTAGGGAGTTTTTGATTTAACTGTTTTAATTTCTGGTTGTGTTTTATTGTATAGAATTGGACAGGAATCGAACATTCGACAGCTCACCTGATTGATTGTTGCAGGGTCGTAGCCGAAGCTGCACATCAACTTTTCTAAGGTGGGGAGAAAGAACTAATATCGTCGAGAAGACAAGCTTAGTATAGAGTATATATATCTGTGTAGGGGAACCCTTAAACCCTACTAGAGGTTGAGCCCTGGATAAAGTGCCTAGACCCTGGGTGTAGGTACTTTTGGGCTATCACCACTAAGTTGATATCATGGATGATAAAATTGATTGAGGTTGATGTGTTGGTTTGTTTAATTGATTATCTGTTTACCTGTTGTGTTAATCTGTTGGAGTGATTTACTATTATCTGGCTTTATAATGATATCTGCACTGGATGAATTACTGTTGTAGTGTTATCGTGATTTGACTGGTGGTTGAGTGTCGATGAGAGTGTGGTGAGTGATGATGTTGTTCAGGTTGATATCGTTGTGGTCCCGACCATGGAGCTGTGGCTCGTAGATGCAAGGCGTCGTGATGCTGATGTTGATGTTGACGATGGTGTGATGTTGATGTTGATGATTGATGTTGATGTTGATGTTGATGTTGATGTGATGCGATGTGTCGTGGTCGTGGATGAGTGTTTAGGTGTGAGGTTCCGATATCAACCTGCGATGGATGTTTGTTGCATTTTCATATCATTTCCTACCACAGCATTTGGTCCTAAAGGGGATGTCCAATTGGGGACGTTACTTAAAATCTCGAGGCGAGATGTGATGTGATGTAATCCCGACGGGGATGTCCAATTGGGGACGTGATGTATCGGCCGACATGCATATAGGGAAGTCAGCATATACATAGGGACTAGTATCCCTCTTACAGGCTTATTTGAGAGAATGATGCTTGAGATGATTATGATGGGTGACTTAAGAGATGGGTGATGTTGTGTTGTATATGTTATATGTGTTGTGTGATGTATGTATGTATATATATATATGTATATATATATATATATATATATGTATATGTTGTACTGATCCCCTCTCCCATATTGATGAATTATGTTTCTTATCTCCCTTTATTTTCTATATGCGTTACTTTATTTAATGGGAAGATCCCGAAGAGGAACCAACTGCTGAGGAACTGGACGGCATTCCATACGAGCCTGATGCCGGAGGACGGGCCACGGACCCTAGCCTCGAGAGGTTGGGCAGTGATCGTGGAAAGCCGGAGAGCTACCTCTCGGCCTACTCTTCGTACTTTTATTTTGGTTTGTAATAATATACTCTGTATGTACTACTTTAATACTGTAGCCCTACTGACGGGGCAATTGATGTATGTGATATATTTATTTATATTTTAAAGCTGTGTACTCTGAAGCGTGGCGTGTATTGTTTTGCTTCCGTGCTCAATTTTTTGCTTCGCTTCGTATTAATAAGGCGTGCTAACGTTTATTATGCGATTAAGATTAGTTAATATCTTAGGTTCTACTGATGGGACGGTGGGTCGTCTCAATATTTAAACATGCATTTCATCGATTGATTATGAGCCCAATGCATGCGCCTAATATTTGCTTGAATCCAACACATGTGAGTCCAATATACATGTTGATTGATTCATCCGTTACATCAGTAAAGCTGAATCTTTGTCGAAGGAAAATTTATGTCTCATTCCCTAACTGAGTCAGTTCCATTTTCCATAATTACAAAAAATGCTTTTTACGGTTTCAAAGTGTGGAACGTGTGTCAGGCATTTAATGCATGTCGCCTCAACTTTCCCTCGTTTTTTTTTATTATTTTCTTTATTTGAACGGTTTTTGGCCTATATATAAAAACACTCTCTTTAAAGGACCAACCTTTACAAACTCCTTATCTTCACCTCTCTTTCTTTCTGAAAAACTCTGTTGCAAAATATCTCCCCCTCTCTCAGAAACTATGGCCGCTTCTTAATCTGTTGCAACTAAGGGAAAAGGGAAAGCCCTCAACGTGGACAATGCTGAAATCATGGTCGAATCCAAATTTGACCAATCCTTCTTTGCTAAGAATGGAGTTGATATCCCTCCCTTCATTCAAGCCGCTGGGTGGCTAAGCTTTTTTGAGGGTTCTCCTGTTATCTATCCTGCATTGATTAGAGATTTTTAGGAAAACCCAACTATTTCTGCCAGAGAAATCAAGAACACTGTTCTTGATACAGAAGTCATTGTCTCTGAGGCTACCATCTCAAATGCCACTGGGTGTCCTCAAAGTGGAATGACAACTGAGGATGATTGGGAAGAAGCTATAGGAGGAAGTGAAGCCATTAAAGGATGTTTGTTGAAAAATCTGTCTGGGAAGCTAAGAGACTAAAAAATGACTAACCAGGCTAGGGTTTTGAATTAGATTCTCAACAAGTCCATCATTCATAAGGCTGGCTCAAAGGACTCTGTGTCTAAGTTACATCAATTTTGTTTGGTGCATCTTCTGTTAGAGAGACCAGTAAATCTGCCTCAGCTACTATTCTCAAACTTCATGAATTATATTCAAGGGTCTGGCAAGAACACCGCTATACCCTATGCTGCTCTGCCCTCAAGAATCTTGGAGCAACATCAGGTGCACGAAAGTTTGCTCACTCTCAGACCTGAACAGAACGTGAAGTATTTTGGAGTACACGGGATTGAACATTTGATTCAACCTATGTATGGAAAACAGAGTCCGATGAAGATGGATCTGGATTGTTTTGAACAATCCAAGAAGGAAAAGAAACAAAAGAGCATACAAAAGGATCAGATGCATCTGGCTGAAGAAATGTCTGATCAAATTGACTCAACTGAACATGTTGATCGTCCAACAGCTGAATCAAGCTCTATTCGTCCCTCTGCTCCCTTAGCTCAGTTTAGAAGAAAAAGGAAGTTAATTCTTCAGACTGTTGAAGAAGAAGATGATGATAGCCTACCTCTTGCCAAGGCCATCAAAAGCAAGACCGATGAACCTCGGTGCAAGCCACCTATGAGAAGAACAAGGTCCACACGATCCAAGACATAATACTGAAACTCAAACTCATTTAGTTATTCCATCTGGATTGTCTAATCCTCCATCCCCAACTTCTCTCACCCAAACACAAATACCATCTTCTGAACCTTAAGTCTGGTTCACACCATGGGAAAATCATCCCTTTAAACCTTATGGTGCACCTTACCCCAACCCTCTCTACAAAAGACAAACTTTTCCTTACATTGACCCCACACCCTTCATCCGAAACAACAAACCATTAACCTACACTGACATGTGCTTTGTCTGGCTTGTCCTATCTCTTGATTTTGATAAAGGTGTCACCACAATGATACCTACTCGCCCACACTATCCCTATCTAGAATATGACTACGAACCAGAAACTTTACCTGCCTCTCCCAGCTACACACTTCACCCCTATACTCCAACCAACCCTCTCCCCAGTGAATGTTATACATCTCTTGGACCCCTTCTCACTGATCTTGGTCAAAAGAGGTTTTCCTCAAGAAAGATCTATCCCAAACTCATCATGGACAAGAAGATCCAGTGGTGCTACTACAATGTGGGTCGCCACATTATCATTCCAAATGAGGAGAAACCAAAATGGGATACTATTGAGCAGAAAAGGTCCAGAACCTTTGGTCTGAAAAATTTCATCCTGGATAGAGACGTCAAGTTAATTCCCAGCCATCCATCTGACTGGAAAGAATACTCAGACGTCAAAGATCTCATTCCATACTACACCATAAAGAAGGAAAGTGAGATGCCTCATCAAATGAAAATTCTACACAACCTTCCTAGAAGATGTCTGAAGCTGAAGGCAGATTCCATTGTTGGATTTGTCCCTCCAAGAATTTGTCCCAGAGTTCCCATGCTTGACCTCAACAAGAACAAAGATGCTCGAAAACGTCTAAGCAAGGCTATAATGCCAACTCCAACTTCCTTTGATCCTATGTTCTGGAAGAGACCAAGGGATGATGAAGATGTTCTTAAAAGTTGCTTGGAGTAACTTGATTGGCAAAATGGAGATAATGATGCCTTATTGTTTGGGAAAGCACCATCTGGAGGTGCACAGCAGAAGCATCCTCATCTGGTTTATCTGAAGAAGAGAAATCAGATACCCCCACAGTCCATGGGAAATACAAGATCTCAGATGTCACCTTCATGATTTTAGGTAATGACATCTTTGGGATTCCTTTGTATCCCATTGACATCATTTGAGAGAACGATGCTCCCTGGATTGAGCCAACTGTTGAACAATCTCAAGCCCATCCTGCTCCAGCTCCTTCGGAAGATTCTGAAAACATTGAGGTTGTCTTTGCTGATCCTGAGCCAGAAGCGAATGCTGAGCAAGTTGAAGACTCAGAGAACAACCGATCTCAGTCTCAACCGCTCCTTCTCTCGGTGGTCCATCCTGTTGATCCATCTCCATCTCAGGCGCTGAGTGTCATTCCTGATCAGCGAAATCCTGAGGCAACAAAGGCCACTACTGAAAGTTCAGTCTTTATTGTTCCTCCAAAATTTCAAGAGTTCGTCCAAAGGTCCATTGAAGCAAACAATGCAGTGCTGCTTCAACAGATTGCAACCATGTTTCCGAACTTTCTTCCGAAACCTCCTCCTCCTCCACCTTCTTAAATAAACCTTTTTCCTTTTCAGTCTTTATTTTATTTTACTTAACTATGATGGTTTTTCCTAGCTTTTGTCTGATGACAAAAAAGGGAGAAAGGGAATTTAATTGGTTTCAATTTCATCAGTTTTGTCTATTGCATATAACTTTACACACTATCTCATCGCGTACATCTATATGCTTGCCTTTGTTCTATATCTGGATTTTATTGGACTTTAGTCCTATATGCTTTAACTACTTATAGTCTTTGTCTTAGGGGGAGCTTCTCAGCTCTCTAGGAAACTTTGTCCAATCAAATTAGTACGTTTTGTCATCATCAAAAAGGGGGAGATTGTTGGAACCAAAGTGGTTATGGTCCACTAATCCCTTAAGTTTTGATGTTAACAAAAGACTAATTTTAGTAAACAAAGGTTAGCTATGGGCTAACGCTTTATCTTGAGTGTGCAGGAAAATATAAGTCCAAAGACTATTTAGGTCCAAAGACTTACACACGTCGAAAGTAAAAAGTTTCTCGTTTCCTATGGATGATAACGCTTAAACAAATGTATTTGAGTCCAAAGACTCTTTCTTTTGTATGCTACGTGTTGTTGAGTCCAATGAACTTTATAGTTTTAGCCCGAACACATATGTAAAGCTTTTGCATTCATTATTCATTGTGTAAATGCTTGTATCCTATGGACAAACATTCTTTGTAATTCTCGTACCATCGAAAGCTAAAGCCAGTCTGGCCCTGACACAAAAGGATTTGACCTTCTCCAAAAGGAAAGACAAAAAGCAACTTTCGAGTACAAGGAAAAGATGTTAGTACTATTTCAAGCTATCAAACCTGATATCTACTTTACTGATCAGAAGCCTCAACAAGCTATCAGACTCAACGGACTAACTCATTTAATACTCAATTAGAACAGATTCTTTTCCGAACTTTGAAGACTAAAGTTGATCAAGACCAGAAGGCTATAAATATCTCTTCTCTTGAAGATACAAACCAGCGATGCACAACTAAATTTGAGATATATATAGCCATAAAAGAAAACAAGCTCTCAAGAAATAAATCTAAACTTAAAAGCTTACTCTGATCTTTAACTTTCATATCACTCTCTACGAAGAGTTTTGCTTTAGAGTTCTAAGCTTAATTATCATACTCTCACTCTTAGTGAGGTAGTTGAACAACAAATCTTTTCAAACCTTAGTTGGTTGAGCCTGAAGAGGCTTGTGTAAAAAGAATACTTAGTATGTTTGAAGAGGTGTAGAATACTTGCCTGAAGAGGTGTTGAATACTTGCAACAAAAAGGTTTTTGTTATAGTGGAAAAAGCTCTCAAGTAGAGAGGACTGGACATAGCTTTTTGGTGAAAAGTGAACCAGGATAACATCTTTGTGTTCCCTTCTTTCTTTTGCTATTGCTTTAGTTTTTTTTAACTAACTCTTGGGGATTGAATTGCTTTCTTAACGTGCTTGTTATTTTATCTTAATCCTTTTAAGTAAGTGTCCAACTGGTGTTTGGAAATGCTCTTTCCGTTCATTGTCGTTTTAAAGTCCAACCTTTGCGAAAATATATATATCTGCTTACGAAAAGTATTTAAAACGTAAGAAACACAATTCAACCCCCTTCTTGTGTTTCAAACAGGTGCCTTCAATTAACAGATGCTTGGAGACTTTTCTGCATTGTTTCATCCCTAATTAGCCGCGAAATTGGGTTCAGTGGTTGCATTGGGCCGAGTATTGGTACAACACCACTTTCCATAACACTATAGGTGTGACCCCTTTTGAGGTGGTGTATGGGAGAAAGGATCTTATCATTACACGATTCTTAATGGGTGAGACTAGGTTGGAAGCTGTACAAAGAGAATTGACTGATCGTGATGAGGCACGTAGACAGTTAAAACATCATTTGCAGAGGGCACAGGGCAAATGAAGAGCCAAGCAGACAACAGAAGAACCGAGAGGAATTTTGCAGTGGGAGAATGGGTATTTTTGAAGTTGAGGCCTCACAAACAGCAATCTGTTGCTTATAGAATTAATGCCAAGTTGCCTGCATGATTTTACGGTCCTTATCAACTGTTAGAGCGCTTGGGATAGGTCTCTTATAAGCTCCATTTGCCTCCTTGTTTAAGGATCCACCATGTTTTTCATTTTTCCCTATTAAAGAAGGCAGTGGCCAACTAACAGGTGGAACGAGAATTGCCTCTGAGGCTGGAAGGGGAGTGCTCTGATATGCTAGAACCTGCTGAAATTCTAGCATACAGAACGGGACAAGTGTTGGTCCAGTGGAATGGTAAGAGGATGGAAAAAGCAACTTGGGAAGAGGAGTTCACCATTAGAAGCCAATTTCATCAATTCAACCTTGAGGGCAAGGTTGCGGCTGAAGCAGCTGACATTGATAGGGCCCAGAATGAATTAGAAGGTCCAAATGTGATGCTAGGTCTAAATAAGCACCATTGTCTAAAATATGGAAGGTTTATACTAGGAGGGAAAAAAGGTAGTTCTGTCATATGCTTATGTGGTGGGGGGAGAGAGAGAGATAGGAAAGTTGGTTATGTGAGTATGGGAATTGGTTATTAGGAAGTGGTGCTGAATGAGGAGGGTATTTTTTTTGTAATCATTGAGTATGAACATGGATGGAGAGCTCTAGCTCTCTATAGGAGCCTTACTCTGTGGCAGCTAGGGTGAATTCTCTACTGTAAACCCCCTTCAATTCTGAAATAATACAAATCTCTCTCTCTTTTTATTCATATCTCTGTTCTTCTTTAATTTTGAGTTTTGGTTCCTATCAATATTTCCCCAAAAAGCTTTCCTTGAAGGTATTCCAAGTAATAGTTGCGCCTTCGGCTTCCAAGCGTTGGCGGCAGTTCTCCCACCAGTGCTCCGCTTCCTCCACAAGCATGAAGGTAGCATAAGTCACCTTTTGCACATCCGTATATGCCATAGCTTGAAAGATCTTCTCGAGCTCGCAGATCCAGGACTGGGCACCTTCAGGGTCATAAGCTCCTTTGAACGAAGGTGGGTTGTTCCTCTAGAATATATCCAAACCTCGAAACTCAGCGGCTCCACTATGATGATTCTGATTCTGATTGTTGTTCTGAGCAATGGCATTAGCCAACAGTGCCAGAGCGTCAGCGATCGTACGATCGTTCATACCAGCCATAACTTTCTTCATCGTCCAAAGCAAACCACTTAACATAGAACGTTAAGCCAAAACGAACACCAGACACTCAATACTCTATATCATCATCATAGACAATCATATAAGAGTACACCGAAGAAAACATAACAGACACATATCCCGGCCTGAAGGATAGATCGGCTCTGATACCACTAATGTGACACCAGCTACCCCGCATATTATAAATAATAAAATAAAACATACAAGTTAAATAAAACTTAACGCAAAAGGTAGCAAGTATCACATGATCCAAAAAATTTAAAGCATAATGTATCAACTGCAGAAAAACATAAAGAAAAGAAAACCCAAAACCCGATGTCACATATTAGAGCTAGTATACAAAACACCGATAAAACATCGGATAACAACTTAAACATAAACTAACAACCTAACTACGAGAAAGCGATCTCCTCGGGATCACTCCTCAACGTCTGGCTCACCCTCATCTTCATAAACAAAGGTACATGCAAAGAAACAAACGAAATAGTTAATAAGATGATCATACAACACACAATCATACAACACATATTATATCATGTTAAAGAATGTGTGCAATGCGATGCAACATCACTACTTCATGCACATGTGGATCCATCAACTCTAACTCTGGAAAGATGATTAGGAGTACATATCCATGTTGACCATCCTACATCAACATTGGAACACTCACCCAACCATAGGTGATGTCCGTGGATACTCTCACACTAATCCCGATATAGTATCGTGGCTCGTCAAGGTAGTCAGGTTGTCGATAGGACACTCCAGCCATAGGTTGCAAGTCCATGTCATAATGGAACCTCCTTACCCAAGTCTACCCTCAAGGCCAGGATAACACCCATCGTGGCCTTTACCGTCGCGATTCATCTTTTGCTTTCCGCCCAACCTATCATCTCTATGGTTCAACAAACATACAAACATATGTTCAACCATCTTCCATCATAACCATTAACAATGATTATTAAACTTGACCATCAATGATGATCATTATCAACATAACTTGACCATCAACGATGATCATTAACAACATCAACATGCAATAACTCATCGTTACCGTCTTAACCAACAACATTGATGGCAACACATCGTTACTGTTAACATCCTCATCTTTATTAAGCTTCTTTATTACTAAGTCTTAACTTAAGTCTTAACTTATCATTATCTTCATTAAGCGTTAGATTTAATCTTACATCTAAGCATCAAGTTTTTGTTGAAAGCATTATCTTAGTTCCATTAACTATCCTCAAGGTCACAATTATGTAATCTTATTTATCATATTATTACGCCAAAAGGTTATTTAAACTTCCTTTAACTAAGTCTGAGAAGTGCTCTCTTACTGTGAGCATAGGTGTACTGAAACGCCATTGGCGAAGCACATGTATGTTGAGCACGGGCATGCTCGTTATACTGAGTACTGAGCATGGGCATGCTCACCTTGAGCACGGGTGTGCTCAACGCCATTGCAGCGTTCTCAGTTCTGGATTTTAGAATTCTTTAGGTTCTAAACACTCAAATCAATCCTAAGGTTCTTTGATTAATCCATTGGGCTATAATATCACCCCTCATCAATGTCTCCATGTTTTATGAACATCAATTAACCAATCCTAGTTTTAGGTTCAACACTAATATCCCTATATCTTTGATTAACATAGCCAATTAACAGCATATCATTATCATCATAGCATATACTACATTATCATCGACATATTTCATCACAATATGGTGCATCAAAACAAATTATCCCATATAACCAACAATCAATCATTCAACATCTCATGCTCATACAACAAGATATACACCTACTGACACACGAACATGCCAATCAGGATTCAAACATCAAATACATCATGTGACAACATACAAACATACAACTAGGGTCATGGGTTAACCCTTCATCTTATGCTACCCCAAAACCTATATATTCATATTGACCTCTCCTCCCATACCTGGTATGACGATCTCAAAGAGGAAAGGGAAGAAGAAAGGTCGACAGGGTCACGTCTCACGAACCCTCAATGTCACGAATGCTCGACCTCACGATCACGGCCTAAAGAGATCAACATACGAGGCGAGGACCAACCACGAAAAACAACCATGGCAGCAACGACATCCCTCAAGCGAAGAACAACGAAGAACGATGAACAACAGGATTGATCTCCTTCAACAATCCTTGGAAAAGGGGTTCAGGAATCTTTACTGGAAAGAAGGAGACAACTTTTATGAGTCTAAAGTATTTGTGACCAGTCTAGGTCAAAAACTTAGGTATATAAAAGGATTAGGCGAAGTGGGCTGAACAAAAGGCCAACTTACGTTTTGCTTCTGTGTGCGAAGGACAGCCGTGCAGCCCTTTAGCACGGGCGTGCTCACTCATCAGGTTCACTAATTTGGCCCTTTTCTAAGGTCAACCACCCCAAACACGTTCTTAGACATATATAACAAGCGCAACAACTATAGATAACACACATAACAACACTTTATAACAAGAAAGCGAAAACTGGGGTGTTACAATCACCACAATGGTGGAAGCAATACAAGTGACGATGACCGTACAGTAGTTTGAGAAGAGTCGAAGAGAAGAGAAGAAATATGGAGGAAACTCAAAATTTTGTTATTATCGGGTGAAGACGTTTATTGATGGGTGAGAAAAAACGAACGATATTTTGATTTGAAGATAGTAATCGATCAAGAAAAAATTAAAGCCGCCAAGATAGTTGTCGAAGGAGAGGCTTTGTGGTGGTACAAATGGTGGGAGATGTGCGTCTTGAATCCCGCATGGGAAGATTTTCGATCCGCTGTGATATGGAGGTTACAGCTTTCACAGCGAACCCAAAAAAGAATGACAGACCCATTGCAGGCAAGAAAGAAAAATAAAAATGAAATTTTGAGTATCAAGAACTAGAAGCATGAGGGAAGAGAAGAAATAGAAAAAAGAGAAGCAAAACCAGAATGGGTAGCACTCATTGAGGAACTGAAACCCAAATTGTTAGTGTTTGAGGATGAGAAAGCAGAATTAATTCTCATACAAGAAGGGCAAACAGATTCAAGTAACGACAATAATCTGATGCAAGAGATCGAAAGGGAACAAAAGGAAATCACAAGGGTGGGGGAGGAAATCGTCAAATTCAGAAAGGGAGATGTCAAGATTGCTGGAGGAGAAAAGCAGTTTAGCGCAAGTCAACATATGTCATCATCAGTGCGTCACACTTTCGTCACAAAAGAGTAGGGCGAGTCATCGGAGCAGGTGATGGCGGAGAATCACCGGTCCGCCATAACCACTCAACTCGGCGCGGTTGCAAAGGGTTCTGTCAAGAACCACCACCAAAACAGTCGATCCGGGATGTTTATACGGTGGCAGATGATGCGCTAGCAACACTGAGAAGGGAAGTTAAGGGGGCCACACTGCATGCTTCGGTTAGAAGCACTACTGCGATGAAGAAAACCAGAGGGGCGAAGCCGCCGGACGTGAACAAATTTCTGGTTGTCGAAGCAACATTTTCCTACGAGCCGCCGTGGTATAGCATCTGAAAGGGGTATCGCTTTCAAGCATGCTTGCTTTTGTGGCTTCTATGGACTGTCGCTGTGAAGGAGAAAGGAACAAGAGAAAAGGCCAAAGGGGTAGGCTGCCAAGAAAGTTCACTGGTTGACCTAATGGGCCAAGCCCAATTATCTGACAAGAAGCATTGGGCTAATAAGAACAGTTGGGTGTGCATTGGTGGATCATAGTTCATTCAATATAGGCCCACTTATTAATTTTTTTTTTGCAATATTGGGCCATAACTCGAAAAAATGAAAGAGGCTAAGTCTACAACACTTCAAGTTTTTAACAAGAAATTGGGATCCATAAAAATTTCCTCTTATATGACCCGAGTGGAACCGATGTAACTTGGTCTTCATGCTTCAAATGGTGGGACTCAAGGATATTGTTCTTAACAGGTTACTTGCTATTCACCTTGAGGACAAGGTGAAAGTTTAGGAGGGGATTATCGTAAGGTACGGGCCCTAATGGGCTTGTACTAGGTCTTGTTATTAATAAAGTAGTTAGTTAGAGTCAGTTAGTTGCTTATAAATAAGAGGAGAGATTGAGAGAAGGGGGCATCTTGTGAATTGAATGGAAATGGGCCTTTAGGCATTTGGGAGGTGCAGACCCTCGAAGTTTGTAAGATTGTTCTGTAATTCAAGGGATTTTCCCTATTTTCATAGTGAAAACATATCAGTTTCTATCACAAGCTTATTATCTTTCCATATTCTAAATTCGATGGCAAAAGTTTTTGTTCCTTTCAAATACCGAAGAACTCATTTTGCTGCTTTAAGATGGAATTTGCCTGGCTGACTCATAAATCTTGAAGTGCAGCTTACTAAATGAAAAATATCCGGCCTTGTGTTGGTAATGTAGTTCAAGGATCCTACAAGAATCTGAAAGACTTTTGCATCTGCTTTATCCATCTCATCATTCTGCTGCAATTTTTCATTCAATAGGGTTGGCATAGCCTTGCAATCTAAAGCATGTATCAGCACCATTATCACCATTATGTATTTTGGCCAACTCCAACAACTTAGCATCACATATCCAATGATACCTCACATCAATGTGTTTGGACCTTGAATGAAAAGTTGGACTCTTACCAAGATGAATAGCACATTGACTATCAATAAACACCAGATATTTATCATAAACAAAACCAAGCTCCTGCAAGAATTTCGTCGTCCATAGAAACTCCTTGCATGCTTCAGTAATGGCAATGAACTCTGCCTTTGTAGTAGACAATTCTAAACACCTCTGCAACTTAGACGGGCAAGCCATAGCTCCCCCTGCATATTTAATCATATAGCCCGAAGTGGATTTCCTTGAATCAATGTCTCAAGCCATATCTGAGTCTGAGTACCCGACCAAGGTAGGCTTATCACATCCAAAACAAAGCCTCATACCAGCGGTACCACGAAGATACCTCAAAATCCATTTCACAACATTC
Organism: Ammopiptanthus mongolicus; assembly: GCA_039655645.1. Classification (NCBI taxonomy): domain Eukaryota; kingdom Viridiplantae; phylum Streptophyta; class Magnoliopsida; order Fabales; family Fabaceae; genus Ammopiptanthus; species Ammopiptanthus mongolicus. Next base: position 56,291,349 of record CM077346.1, on the reverse strand, counting down.
CAATTCTCTCTACCTGAATTTGACAAAAATCTACCAACAACATGTGCTATATCTGGCCTTGTGCATACCATTGCATACATGAAACTACCCACAACAAATGCATAAGGAACCCGTTCCATGTCTAATTTCTCAGCTTCATTTGAAGGACTTTGTTTAGCACTCAGCTTAAAATGAATAGCTAGAGGAGTGCTTACCGCTTTAGCATTTTCCATCTGGAATCTTTGCAGCACCCTTTTAATGTAATGTTCTTGTGACAACCAAGGCTTCTTCTCCTTTCGGTCACACATGATTCTTATACCAAGAATCTATTTAGAAAGACCCTTTCAATGTAATATGTTTTAAGAGTGTAGGAAAATATAAATAAATATAACCCCCCATACACATACACACACACACACATAGATAAGATTTCTGCTTCTATGGTTTTTTTTGTCTAAGTGATTTCTTTGTCTTTGTTTAGGGTCAACTTTTTTATGTAAACCAAACCTGAAAGACAAAATTGTTGGAAAAATATATATGGATCGTCATAATCGCACCAAGCTTATCTCATATCTAATGACTCGTATTGATGATTATGAACCTATTAGAGTATCTCTACTATGCCAGGATTCATTGCCTACACTTGAAGATGCCATCCTTCATCTCAAATCTAAAGAAACTAGATTAGGGTTTGTTCGCTCAAAAGTGGACTTGGCCTTTAGAGTTTCTAATAAAGAAGCAAATTTCTATCATTAGTTTAGACAATCACTCTCTAATTGCATAATTATAGTGTCGTAATTGCATAATGAAGAGTCACATTGCTTCCAATTATTATCAATTCTGTAAGAAATCAGGAGACTTGATTCAAAATTTTCCCACGAGTCCTCTGGGCTCAACCTCATCCCCATAGTCTCTAATAGGGATCTGATAGTTCCTGAATTCGAGGACAGGAATAAGCCTCTAGAAATAAAGGGAGAAAATGAAGTTTTATCAGCCTATTGAGGACCCTCTTGGGCCTTTCTTTTGCAGCATCCGGTCCAATTGAGGCAGAGTCAATGTCTATGGTATTGGGCTGCTCTGGATCATTGTTCTTTGGGCATGAAGCCCTGTTGCTATCATTCCCGCCATCTTCGAAAAACACCTTGTCCTCAAGGTGGTAAGTTGATTTCAAGCTGTCCCAATCTTCCCAAGAAGTGTCTTTTGGGGGTAAACCCAACCATTGCACCAAGACTAGTTGCCGTTGGGGATCAATAGAGGAATCCCATTTAGAATCCAGAATAGTCAATGGCTCGATGATAGGCATGTCATCCAACATCTTAGCCGGAACATGTTGATGCGAAATTATTGGGCCATGATGACGTTTGAGAAGAGAGCAATGGAATACACTGTGTATTTTAGCTAAGTCAGGTAATGCCAGGAGGTAGGCAGCCGCTCCAAGGACTTCGGTGATCTAGTACGGCCCGTAGTAGCGTTTACCCAGCTTGTGGTATTGGATGCTTGAAACCGAAGACTGCCGATATGGACGCAGGCACACATGTACCCAATTAGTAACCAAATATTGGACATCCCTACCATGGTTCTAAATTGCGGTTGCGGTCACGGATGCGGTTGCGATTGCGGTCACTGCGATTGTAGCCATTGCGGTCACTGCGAAGCGAATTGCGGTCGTTGCGGCGTGAAATAATTTTATATTCGCACCAAATGTAAAAAAATCTATAATTATTATAATTCTTTATATATCTTCTATTAATAATATTATATACATTTTTATTCATTTTTAAGACATTGCATCATTTTTATGAATAATTTAAATTTAACCGTAGTGAAAATAATATTTTTAAGACATTGCATAATCTTTTTGAAAGTAACATTGAATGGAACGGGACTGAAAACTCCATTACAGTTCTGATGCGGCCCGTTGCAGTGTGATGCGGTTCGTTGCAGTTCTGATGCGGTCCGTTGCGGTGTCCGATGCGGTTGCGTTGCGGTCATCACACGTGAAAGTAAATCACACCGCAATTCCGGTGTGATGCGGTTGCGCTGCAGTCCGCAACCGCAATATTGCGGCCGCAATACGTGATGCGGTCCGCAATTTAGAACCTTGATCCCTACGATGTGCATCAGCAGAGGCCTTCATCTTTTGTTGCAGCTTAGGCAGCTTCTTCTTCAGTAAGGTAAGCACTTCTTCATGAAAGGATAAGAGGGAATCAACCGCTTCTAGAGAAGCGGTACCATTAGTATAACGTAGAATGATGGGAGGTGGGGATCAATAACTTGGAACGGGGTGAAGCTAGACGCAGAATGGCAAGTGGTATTATAAGACCACTCGACCAAGCTTAAGAACCTACCCCACTAGGAGGGCTGATTATGCATAAAGGCCCTCAATTATTGTTCAAGGACCCGATTACGTACCTTAATTTGGCCATCACTTTGAGGGTGATATGATGTGCTCTTGCGCAACAGCGCCGTTCAGTTTGAAGAGATCCTGCTGGAACCTACTCATAAAGATGGGGTCCCTGTCAGAAATCAAACTCTTGGGAAAACCATGAAGTTTACACACTATATCCAGAACGAGTTGGGCAGTCTTGAAGGCAGTAAAGTGAGTAAGGAGCATTCCAAAATGTCCTCCTTTGGAAAAACGATTGACCATAACTAGTATGAAAGTTCAACCACGATAAAGTGGAAATTCGGTGATGAAATCAAGTGCCAAGTCTATCTAGGGATGGGAAGGGATTGGGATGGGCTGAAGTAACCCCACACCCTTTTTAGTTACATATTTTGTGTGCTGACAATCAGAACATTCAAGGATGAATTTATGGATATCATGTTTCATACTCGACCAAAAAAGGTTATCACTAAGGCAGCTAAGGGTCTTGGCAACGCCCATGTGGCCCCTTATTGGTGATTTGTGGAACTTTTCCAAGAGTAGAGGTATGGCCGAGTTCCCCTTGTTAACCTAGATTCGGCCCTTAAATAACAGTATCCATGAGGCCAATTTGTACTGTGGGTGATCCTCGGGGTGTTGCTAAAATGCTTGGCATAAAGCGACGTACTCGTCAATACGTTCTAGCTCTTTCTTGAGGTCTGGTAGAAACTGAAAGTGAGTTAGTATCCAGCAAGCATCAACAGTCAAGACAACACATCAGCTACGGTGGTGTGCTTCCCGACCCTATACTGAATGTTATAGTCATAACCGAGTAGCTTGGCAAGGTAAATTTATCAGGAGTTTGTATGCTCTGGAACATTAGATCCTTGAGGCTCTTGTGGTCGGTTAGAATAGTAAAGGGGTGATTACTGAGGTATTGTCTCAGGCGTTTACGGCGGTGGTGATGGCACTAAGCTCCCTGATATATGTTGATGATTGCATCAACTTAGGACAAAACTGCTTATTGAAGTAAGCGACTAGATGGTTGGGACGCCCCCAAAACTTAACCTCACTCTCTCTTATACCTTAAGCATGCAGATAAAGCTAGAGAGAAACTTAAGCAAATAAACAGTTAATACAATCCAACTACACATCAGAGTTTCGCCTGGAAGCCATGGCGCAAAAACATCAACACCAAAACAGGTGCCCGACTGGCCGTGGTACAACTATACCCACGAGATCTCTCTTCTTCTACTCGAGGAGCGCGAACGTCAAACTTGTTGCTCGAGATGGAGTCCGCCTCGACTCAGCTTCACCCGTCGTAGTACTTCTGATCACCAACCAACACCTCCGCCTTCGGATCACGACCCGAACAACGACATACATGTAACACATAGGGAAGCATGCACAGGAGGTAAGAAACGCTATAATATCATGCAAAGGGATATTACGTAGCATATAACACATCAGCACACACAACAATAGGCATAACCGGCAAACATACCCATCTCTCCAGTTCACTACAACAGTCAACTCCAATTTATCACAACTAGGGATCACCGCCTACTCTACATGCACAACTGAATCTACATGATTGGACAATTGTACAATGCACACTCTTACCATGGGAATACAACAGTCAACCTCCAACTGTGAGGAATGACAATCCAATCTTCAACTACGAGGGTGGATGCTAACCAACTAAGAATGGCTCCTCCACCTCGTGTAACAGTTACTTAAACTGCTGTTGCAACCGTACACACGGCTCCCTGTACACAACCACTCAAACTGTTGTTGCAGCTGTATACAGGTACTAGCTTATATGATAGCCACTCAAACGGCTGTTGCAGCTAATCATACAGCCCCTTGTGACAACCACTCAAACAGCTATTGCAGTTGTTCACAAGTTCCGACCTCGCATGATAACTGCTCAAACGGCTGTTGCTGTAAATCCTGCGGTTTTCCACCACAACAATGCAAATGATATAACTATGCACCAATCATCTCAACAACGTCTTAACAACAACTTATCCAACGTCTCAAGGTCCACATTCTCCAATTATGAGGATGTCGCTCTCCAACTATGAGAGCCACCTTCAACTTAGATCAACTGGCTTACAACATCGACTACGAATCCAATAACACCAACCACTCTATCTTTCTAACAACATACCAACCGTCTCCACAGTCATTCAAGATCACATCAATCACAATCACATCAACATATCATAGTGTAGCAGCATAAAATCATTGCATGTATACCAATTAGCAATTAAGCATGTTATCACAACAAGCATCTCATCTAACATGTTATCAAGTACGACATCATTTACTCACGTTATTAATTACCACGGATAGACATGCATCCTCAATCAGCAGATATCACAGATCGATCCTACGGCGATAGCCCAAAGTAAGATAAACCTAGGGTTTAGGTACTTTATCAGGGCTCAGCCACTAGTAGGGTTTGAGGAGCCCTACACATGTGAACACTTATATACTACGTCTACTAATCCCATATATATGTGGTTTCTTCCTCCTCACCTGAACGGTCATCACGCGAATCTAGGCAATCACCGGCTCGCTCCTCCTTCCTCAAGCTCGTAGCCTTCTCCCCAAGAACAGCCCAAAACAGCCACGAACTTCCCCTCACAGTCACGGCCTCCAACTCCAAACCTTTCACCACCGCGAGCACGAACTTTGCCCTAATCACGAGCACAACACATGCACAATAGTGTTAGCCCTAGGGCAAGCTCAAAAGATTAAAGGAAAAGGTAAAAACTCTAAGAACGCCAAGCACACGAAGAACGCGTGTTAGGGATCCGAGTTTACCTTTGACGAATCGAAAAACCAATATGTCAGAGTTGTAGATAACTCAGTCGCGATCACAACGGTATAGTCGGAATCGCATTCCGGTACTTTGATTGCCTTGAAAGCAAGCTTTATCTCTCTAAAAACCTCAGGGCCTCTCTCACTAAACCCAGAAAACTCACCAAGTTTCGTGCAAGTGAGAAGATGAAAGTGGAAGCTCCACTTATGGTTTCTGTTGTCCACGCTCATCACACTGCATGCTTGAGCGTTGCCACGCTCTAGCGTGGGATCCATCCACTCTTGAGCATGGAACCTCGTCCACTCCGCCTACTCTCTGGCCTGACACTTGTCTCACACGCGTCCAAACTCAGAGCATCTGAACAGTGCTCTCAGCATGCTGAAGCGTCCGCATCTCCCATGCTTAAGCGTCTCAACGTTTGAGGGTGGAGTTCTCTCACGCTTGAGCGTCAAGCTCAGCAAGAGAAGAACCTCCAGCCTTCTAACTTCCCCAGTTACTCGTTTTACGCCTTAGGCACTTCCAACCTTGTTCAAGCCTATTCTAAACATCCAACTAGACTTATAGCCATTACACCACCCAACACACACCTAAGCGAAGACCCAATTAAGATTATCTATCTTAATTAGGGTTACCAAAAACAAGGATGTTACATTACCACCCCCTTAAAAGAATTTCGTCCTCAAAATTCGGTAGCAGATAAGCATACAGATATGTTAGACTTCATCCAAGGTGAGCAAACAAACTGTACAAACTTTCTTGAAACATAAGCTTGTCACATCAGTTCGAGACATATATACAGACGATGGTGTAGTCATTACACTCATCATTCTAAAACTACTGTTCTTTCAGTACATCCAAACAAAAGATCATCCTGAAAAGAATGTTACAGACTGCTTCCAAAAAGAAACACTTGTCGCTTCTGCTCAAGGTTGAGAAGTCCCAGCTCCTCGTATCGCAAACACGCGGCCCTTCGTTGGAGGCCTCTCTGTCCTTTCTTCTTGTCCCCCACCAGCGTTGGGCCCCGCTGCTGCTTTCTGTCTGCATTCTCGAGCTAGGTGCCTTGATTTTCCACATCGGAAACACACTGAGTCTCTTGCCCGGCAGTCCCTGATCAAGTGTGCTCCTCCACATCTAAAACATCCGAACCTTCTCTGCCCTCCTTCTCCAGTTACCACAGCTACCGGCTTGGGACGATCATATGGTTTATGCTCTTGCTGAGGCTTCTCCTCTCTTTCCCCCTGATGATTTCTCATTGGTCCTTTGTTCTTCTTTTGCTGACGAGCTTCCATTCTCTTATCAAGACTTTCCACGGCAGCACATCTCTCGAGCATCTCTGGGAACCTGGTAATCCCCAAAGGTAACACTGCCCTTTGCAGCTCATGTCTCAGCCCATCCTTAAACCTTCTGCATATCCGGTTCTCATCCGGACGCACTTGATAAAACTTGGAAAAATTGAGTAAGGACTCAAACTTCATCGCATATTCGCCCATCGACAGATTCCCTTGTTTCAGGCTAAGAAATTCTTTTTCCTTCTCGTGTCTGAGAGTTTCAGGGAAATACTTTTCCATGAAGTAGGTTCTGAATATCTCACAAGTAATTACTCTTCCTTCTGCTTCCAGCATTCTCTGTCTATTCTTCCACCAGGACTTTGCTCCTCCTACCAGCATAAAAGACGCGTAGGTGACTTTTCGGTCTTCCCTACAACGCATAGCCACGAAGATCTTCTCTGCCTCCTATATCCATAACTCGGCTCCTTCTGGATTGTACTTGCCATGAAACTGAGGTGACTTGCCCTTCATGAATGCGACCAGTCCTGCATCCACCACTCCTTCTTCTCTCCACTTATTCCGTGCCCTCTACAGATATTCTTGCTGCAACTGCATCAGCTGCGTGTTCTGTTGCGACTGCTGCAACATAGTCGCTGCCATGTCCCTCATAGTTTTCATGACCTCAAAATCCCCTCCTTCAGCTCTAGGAGGTCCATTAATCTCAATAGCAGCATCCTCATCTTTATCGCTTCCCTCACTGCGAGTCCTTCGAACCATCGCTTCCTGGAAAAGCAACCGTTAACTCATATTCATAAAACGTATAACATAGCCAACATGTAAATACAGATCTTCTGAATAGTCGAGATAGTTATCATTGCTTCTCAACCCTAGAAACAATAGACAACTCGTGGATCGGACAGTTTACCCAACTTCTACACATAGTCAATACCCTACGCGGGTTCAACCAAACACGGCCAGTAACAACACCATAACCTCACAGTCCGGATAGAACCGAACTGCTCTGATACCACCTAATGTGACGCCCCAAAACTTAACCTCACTCTCTCTGATACCTTAAGCATGCAAATAAAGCTCAAGAGAAACTTAAGAAATAAACAGTTAATATAGTCCAATTACACATCAGAGTTTCGCATGGAAGCCATGGCGCAAAAACATTAACAACAAAACCGACGCCCCACTGGTTGTGGTACAACTCACAAGAGACTCAACGATACCTCTGAGATCTCTCTTCTTCTACTCGAGGAGCGCGAACGTCAAACTTATTGCTCGAGATGGAGTCCGCCTCGACTCAGCTTCACCCGTCGCAGCATTTCCGACCACTAACCAACACCTCCGCCTTCGGATCACGACCCGAACAACGACATATATGAAACACATAGGGAAGCATGCAAAGGAGGTAAGAAACGCTACAATATCATGCAAATGGATATCATATAGCATATAGCACATCAGCACACACAACAGCATGCACTACCGGCAAACACACCCATCTCTCCAGTTCACTACAACAGTCAACCTCCAAGTTATCACAGCTAGGGATCACCGCCTACTCTACATGCACAACTGAATCTATATGATTGGCCAATTCTACAACGAACACTCTTTCCATGGGAATACAACAGTCATCCTCCAACTGTGAGGAATGACAATCCAATCTCCAACTGCGAGGGTGGATGTTCACCAGGTAAGAATGGCTCGTCAACCTCGTGTGACGGTTACTCAAACTGCTATTGCAACCGTACACACGGCTCCCTATACACAACCACTCAAACTGCTGTTGCAGCTGTATACAGGTACCAGCTTATATGATAGCCACTCAAACGGCTGTTGCAGCAAATCATACAGCCCCTTGTGACAACCACTCAAACGGCTGTTGCAGTTGTTCACAAGGTCCGACCTCGCATGATAACTGCTCAAACGGCTGTTGCAGTAAATCCTGCGGTTTTCCACCACAACAATGCAAATGATATAATTATGCACCAATCATCTCAACAACGCTTAACAACAACTTATCCAACGTCTCAAGGTCCACATCCTCCAACTATGAGGATGTCGCTCTCCAACTATGAGAGCCACCTTCAACTTAGATCAACTGCCTTACAACATCGACTACGAATCCAATAACACCAACCACTCTATCTTTCTAACAACATACCAACCGTCTCCACAGTCAATCAAGATCACATCAATCACAATCACATCAACATATCATAGTGTAGCAGCATAACATCATTGCATGTATACCAATTATCAATAAAGCATGTTATCACATCAAGCATCTCATCTAACATGTTATCAAGTATGACATCATTTACTCACGTTATCAATTACCACAAATTGACATGCATCCTCAATCAACAGATATCACAGATCGATCCTACGGCGATAGCCCAAAGTAAGCTTAGCCTAGGATTTAGGTACTTTATCAGGGCTCAGCCACTAGTAGGGTTTGAGGAGCCCTACACATGTGAACAATTATATACTACGTCTACTAATCCCAGATATATGTGGTTTCTTCCTCCTCACCTGAACGGTCGTCACGCGAATCTAGGCAATCACCGGCTCGCTCCTCCTTCCTCAAGCTCGCAGCCCTCTCTCCAAGAACAGCCCAAGACAGCCACGAACTTCCCCTCACAACTCGGCCTCCAGCTCCAAACCTTGCACCACTGCGAGCACGAACTTTGCCCTAATCACAAGCACAACACATGCACAATAGTGTTAGCCCTAGGGCAAGCTCAAAAGATTAAAGGAAAAGGTAAAAACTCTAAGAACGCCAAGAACACGAAGAACGCGTGTTAGGGATCCGAGTTTACCTTTGGCGAATCAAAAAACCATTTCGTTAGAGTTGTAGATAACTCAGCCGCGATCACAACGGTATAGTCGGAATCGCGTTCCGGTACTTCAATTGCCTTGAAAACAAGCTTTCTCTCTCTAAAAACCTCAGAGCCTCTCTCACTAAACCCAGAAAACTCACCAAGTTTCGTGCAAGTGAGAAGATGAAAGTGGAAGCTCCACTTATGGTTTCTGTTGTCCACGCTTAAGCGTTCATCACACTGCACGCTTGAGCATTGCCACGCTCTAGCATGGGATCCATCCACGATTGAGCATGGAACCTCGTCCACTCTGCCTACTCCCTAACCTGACACGTGTCTCACACGCGTCCAAACTCAGAGCAGCTACATAGCGCACTCAGCACGCTGAAGCATCCGCATCTCCCACGCTTAAGCGTCCCAGCGTTTGAGCGTGGATTTCTCTCACGCTTGAGCGTCAAGCTCAACGAGAGAAGAACCTCCAGCCTTCTAACTTCCCCAGTTACTCGTTTTACGCCTTAGGCATTTCCAACCTTGTTCAAGCCTATTCTAAACATCCAACTAGACTTATAGCCATCACATTACCCAACACACGCCTAAGCGAAGACCCGATTAAGATTATCTATCTTAATTAGGGTTACCGAAAACAGGGATGTTGCAATGGTCATTATGCAAGAAGACTGCTCCCAAACCAGTACCAGAAACTTCGGTCTCGATGACAAAAGGCAATGTGAAATCGGGGAGGGCTAGGACCGAGACCTTAGTCATGGAATCCTTAAGTGCCTCGAAGGTTGATTGTGCTTCTGGGTCCCATTAGAATTGCCCCTTCTTAAGCAAGGCAGTCAAAGGAGAGGCAATTTTGGCATAATCTTTGATGAACTAGCGATGGAACCCAGTTAACTCTAAGAATCGACAAATGATCAAATGGAGTTCGGAGCATGTCATTCTTGCATAGCTTGAATTGTGGAAGGCTCGGGTGCTACCCCCTTTGAGGAGACAATGTGGCCCAGATATTCGATTTTCCTTTGCCTGAAGGTGCATTTGGAGAGCTTGAGGTAGAATTAACCCTATTGCAATTTCTGAATGACTTGCTCCAGGTGGGTTATGTGTTGCTCAAACTATTCACTAAAGATTAGAATGTCTTGGAAGAAGTCCAGTACGAACTTTCGGAGAAATGGCTTGAATAAATCTTTCATAGTGGCCTGAAATGTTGATGGGGCATTGCAAAGACCGAACGGCATGACTTGCTATTCGTTGTACCCTTGGTGAGTCCGAAAGGCCATTTTAGGGACATTCTAGCCCTTCATCTGGATCTGATGGAATCCTTCAGCAAGGTCTAGATTCGAGAAGCAACTGGCCTTTCCCAATTCATCTAGAAGCTCGTCAATGATCGGTATTGGAAAACGGTCCTTAATGGTTATCGCATTCAAAGCGCGATAGTCCAAACAAAAATGCCAAGTGCAATCTTTTTCTTGACCAAAAGAACACGAGAGGAAAAAGGGCTTCGACTTGGTTGAATCATGCCAGTGCCTAGAATTTCTTCAACCTTCTTTTCAGTTTCTTGCTTCTATAAGTGGGGGTAGCGATATGGTTGAACATTGACTAGCTTGGCCGTTGCAATGAGGTGAATGGAGTGGTCAGTGGGTCGAGTAAGGTTTGTAACGTTGGGAGTAGGGGAGCGGTGTTGGGTTCGGGTGTAGGAGCTGTAATTGGGCTGGGGCTAGGGTAGAGGCCCAATTGAATGTGGAAGTAGACAACTGCTCAGTTGGTAGATAGGACACGCTTGATTTGATGGTGGTTAATCTTTGTTGGGCTCAACCCGGACTGCCCTTTTAGTTTGACCAACTGGCCCTCTTGCAAAAATTTCATGGATAACGAGTTGTAGTCACTCATTACTGGGTCGAGGCCCTTGAGCCAGTCCGCTCCAAACACGAGGTCAGCCCCACCAATGGCCATCACATAGAGGTCCACTATGAAGAGATTGCCCTGAATGTCGACATGAACACCTGGGCATCGTTGGGAGTAGGAAAGCTTGCTACCATTACCGACCATTACATTGAGATGCTTGATGGGCTGGGCTTGCAAGTTGCCAAAATGGACCACTCCCATCAATTAAAACAACCGCATCCTGGCCATGCACTTGGCCCATCACTCGCAAGGTCTTCAGAGCCAAATGGTCTGAGAGGGCGTTGAAGCGTATTTAGGCTGAGGAAGACCTAGCGGTCTCGGTAGGATCGAGGGGTACCGCGGCAGGGAGCTATGGGGGATCATCGTTGGAAAAGGGGTCAGCGTTTTCCTCCTCGGCAATAATGAGGAAACACTGAGATTTGCACTTGTGGTTAGGGGCATAATGCTCATCACAATTATAACACTGACTTTTCTTGCGACGAACGACCATCTTAACGCGGGTTAGGCACTTGAAGGAGATTTTCGGTGGGGATGGCAGTAAGGGAAGAGATAGAAGTGCCTTAATAGATTGCAACAGTGGAGCCGTGAAAGGCTGAGAACGATGTCGCATGGCACGTTTAGCCTCTGAGAGCTTGTCCTCATGGAGTTTTTCTAGGGCAGCAGCTTGGACAAGGGAAAGAGGTTGGAGAGCCTGTACCACATGCCAAATTTTTGTGGTGAGTCCGGAAGTGAAGCAGCTAAGGAGGAAGGAGGTAGGGATGCCCACAATGCGATTGGTAAGGCTTTCAAACTCGCAGAAATAAGTGTTAACAATGATGTGCTGAGTGAACTTGAATATGGCACCGCAGGGGTCATCGTAGTAGGTGATTTGGGCATTGTGGAACATCAACTGATACCAACTAAGTGCAGGGCCATCGAGATAAAAGGAGGCAACCTGAATGCGCCCTTCCTCCAGGGTGTCGTGGTAGTCGAAGAATTGGGTGATCTTGAAAATTCAGCCCATGGCGTCAGTGTCGTCAAAGCGTTGGACGTCCAACTTCATGTGATATTTGGAGTTAGATGGTCGTGGGAAGGGGCGAGAGTCAGTGGAGTCGGTGGAGGAAGACGGGGTGGTCAAGGGAAGAAAGTTTGGTGAGGATTTCGTCAAGTCGGGAGTGTACGACAATTTGGTTGGTGGTGAGGTGGGATTGTTATTGGGTGAGGGTGTTCATAGCTTCTTCAAGGCGATCCATGGCACTGGAGCGGGTGCTATTAGGCATGAGTGAAATCCGAAAGGATGAAGGCACCAATTGATAGGGATTGGATAGTTCCTGATTTCGAGGACATGGTTAAGCCTCCGTAAATATATAAAGGGAGAAAAGGAAGTTTTACTAGATAATTCTCTACCTTTTCAGGCTTTTCATTCATTCATTTATAACAGTAGTGCATACATCCTAGGGAAAATAATGGAAACATACAATCACAACAAAAATCATAACAAAAATCATAATAAAAACCAACCAGGTGGGTGACAACATAACATCTAGATAACAAAGTTCGGAGATTCCCGTAACTGAATTCCTTCCTATAGCTCAGTGGGTAAACTCGTTCCAGCCAATTGGCCTCTTGAGGACCCTTTTGGGCCTTTCCTTTGCAGCATTCGGTCCAGTTGAGGCAGAGGCCGTGTCTATGGTATTGGCCTGCCTTGGATCATTGTTCTTTGGGCTTGAAGTCTTGTTGCTATCAACCTCACTATGGAATGTATGATAAAAGTCCAAAAACAAACCCCTTTTATACAACACATTCAAAACTAGAGAAAACATTTTCTGCCTCTAGCCTCTTTGTCTCTTTGGTTTATCACACTCCAAAATGGAAAAATTATTGCGCAGACAGAAAACTATTCGTTACATAGATATTCTCCACCACCAATTTGAGGATGTTACCAACGTAAACACCTCGGTAAACATTCGGAGTTTTTTATTTGGTCAAACTTGCAATATATCTACTATGCTAAAATTTGAAGCCTCTATGTACCCTAAAACCCAAGCCAACTACACTTGTCTAGTAATTAGAATAGGAATAATTGTAGGAAATATAACAAAACTCTTCAAATAATATATGGATTATAAGCTCTAAATTATTGAGCAAAATAGTAAATCAAAACATATTTTTCCATATTTTAAACTATACAAATTAAAATTCCACAAGAATATATATATATATATATATATATATATATATATATATATATATAGGGGACGACTCAAGCGAGAGGAGTGTGTTATTGTAAGATCGAGAGGAACAAATCTGGACCATTCAATCCTACATGGATGATCAGGATTAGAAGTTAGTTATATGATCACTTAAAAAAGTCACATGACTTTATGTTCTAATCTTGATCATTCCTGTGCGATCCAAAGGTCCATATTTAGTCCTCTCATCTCTCATAATAACACACTCCTCTCACTTGAATCGCTCCCATATATATATACAACAATTAGCTTTACAGCTCTCTTCTACTTACTCACAGATGAAACTTACTGTTGTTAATTGGTTCAATGTGCCATCAATTTGCATGAAATAAGCCTGCAAAATGAAAAGCCACCACTTATTAATAAATAAAAGTAATTACAAGTCCTTTTAATTTTTAATATAATAAATAAAGTTATAACCTCCAATAACATTTCAAGTTCCTCCACATCATTTTCATCTCCAAGCAATGTTACCACACTTGATTTAATTGGTGGTGATGCACCTGCCAACTTTCTTGACAAGTATAGGTCAGCCATGTCATCATCGTCATCCATTAATCGTTCAAGCTCATCTCTCACCTGCAGAAGATAACAAGACTAGTAACTAGCCAGTTAAATGAAAATACAACACTTTTTGGGTATTTGGTATTCCAATTAAAACTGAACTAGGTATTACGTCCTACTGAGATATCTCTGTTAAAGATGTCAGATCACAAGACAGTGCTATATATATGGTTTGAAAAATAATTAAAAAGAAACCCCAAAAAATTGTAAAAAAAATAGATTTAGGAGCGGCGCAAGCAAATCGATCAAATTTCAAGTCCCTCTCCATTTCACTAAAAATTCTATTAAAAATGGAAGAAAAATAAGAGAATGACAACAGAGAGGACATTCAGAAGTCATACAAGGAAGAACATTTTTAAAATAACAAAAGAACCCTCCAACACCTCTATTTATATCTATATGCTATCTTTTATATACCGAAAAATAATTTTGCTAAATTTATATACCCAAAAAGAATAACATTAATTATCAAGAATCCATGAAAATAATCTTATCCAATAAGAGGTGGTGAAAAATGGATCTTAAAAATACACCTTGCAAATTTTCAAATTTTAGTGGACCAATATGGCATGAGTATATTTTCGATAGCAACTTACCAAGGTTGCTGCATTATCTCCAAAATGGTCATAGACTCATGCTTCTCACTCAAACGGGTTAGATGGACGCATATAACCCTTGTTAGATTTGACAATGGGCTGCCCATTTAGTGAACTGGTATGAGGAGGCGTAAATATAAGTTGAAATTGCAAATTATTTGCTTTAACTTTTAATATTTTGAAAATAATTTATTGAAATTTTAATTTTAGTAAATTACCGTTTTTCTAACTTTAAGCGTTTAGTAATTTATTACTTTTTTAACTACGTAATTAACTACTTCTATCGATAATATTATTTTTTAAAGGAAAAATTAGCTTAATGCATTTAATTAATAATCAAATGAGCAATATTACAAAGTGAGATATGATAAAAAATGTGGTGATTAGCTGATAACAATGTTGCCTTTGCTAAGCTATGGCTTTTCGCTATTAATGTCAAACATGTCATTAAATTTTTAATTTATGCCAAACACTCCAGAATTCAGAAGTAAACTCATATGAAAGTTGTGTTATAATTAAAATTAAAATCTTAGGAGAAAAAGTGAATCACTAAATGTTTAAAGTTCAATAAAAAAATTCGCTAAAATTAAAACTCGGGGAAGTGAGATTTGCCACAAGTCTCAAATTGAAGCAAAGTAATTTGTAATTTATCCTAAATAAATTAAGGATTTAATTATAATAGACTGTGAGCGTTAAAATTTTTTATTATGTTAATTAATCATTTTCCACGTCATTAAAAATGGTTGAAGGTAGAAAAAGCTTGGCCTGAAGATATAGCAGATTGGATGAATTGTAAAATTGGGGATATCCCATTCAAATATCTGGGAGTGTCAGTCGGAGCCAACCAAAAAAGACTACTAACTTGGCAACCTGTGAAGAAGGAGACTATCAGCTTGGAACAACAAACAATTCTCATTTGGAAGGAGAATGGTCCTTTCGAATGTGGTTCTTTCAAGCATCCCCATTTATATGTTTTCCATTTACAAGGCGCATAAGAAAGTTGTAAGACTAACGGAGACATTACAGAGGAGATTTCTTTGGGGAGGGAGGAGGTGTAAAAAAATATATCTTGGGTGAGTTGAGAGAAAATATGTAAGGAGAAGGAGGACGGGGTTTGGGAGTTAAAAATTTAGAAAAAATGAACTCTATTGAAGAAATGGAGGTGGCAGATGCTACAAGAAAAAACGACATTATGGTGTTGAGTACTAGAAGCTAAATATGGAAGTTATAGAGAAGGGATAAACAGTGGCTCACGGGGGGATCAAATTGGAGGCCAAAGATTTGGCGATTAGGAGGGGAGGTCATACCACAAGATACATGGATGAATGGGAGTTTTATTAAAACAATGGAAAATGGGAAAGATTCTTATTTTTGGAGGGATTCATGGATTGGAGCGGAAAAACTAAAAGATAGATTCCAAAGATTATTTGCAATTTCGGATCAACAAAATGAGATAGTAAGCAATATGGGGACTTCGGTTGAAGAAGTAAAGTGGGTGTGGTGTTTAAAATGGAGAAGACAACAATTCCATTGGGAGGAGATGTTAGATGGTGAACTGAAGGAGTTACTTAGAAAAATCCATTTGAATAGAGAGAGAAGATATCTGGGTGTGGAAGGGTTGTGGGTCTGGGATTTACTCAATCAAGAAAGCATTTAAATTGTAAATAATTCCAATTTGCAACAAGATGACAGCAAGTTAAAAAGGAGTTGGGTTAAGGAGGTTCCGAGGAGGGTTTTGCGTTTGTGTGGAGATTAGTGCGAAACAAAATTCCAACAAAAGCTAACTTAGAAAGAAGAGGTATAATATATGAGGAACATGAGGTATTGTGTGAAATGTTTTACCAAGAAAAAGAGGGTGCTGCACATATTTTCTGCAAGTGTGAGGTTGCATACAAGGTTTGGTATGAGTGCTTTAAGTCCTGGGGCATCTGTGTAGTAATTCCAAACAACCGCATACAACTATTTTGGCAATTTGAAGGATTTGTAGCAGATGAACATATGGTTGTAGCGTGTTACAGTGTGCTATACAATAATTTGGAGCTTATGGTTAACTAGGAACAATATGAATTTTAATAATCTGGAAGTACCAAATGTTAACATGCTGGAAAAAGTGCAAGTATTATCTTGGGGATGGTTATCATCTAAGGGGAAGCTGGTAAAGGAGTCATTCCCAGTTTGGTGTAGTACTCCAGCACTATGCTGTAAATTATAGATGGTTTATCTAGGTTGTCTTTACTTTGCTGAGTGGTATTATTATTTTGCATATGCTTCTAGTTTGATATATTGGTTCTGTTTGATTTCCTTTACTGAGTTGAATTTTAGTTATACTGATGTAAGGGTTACAACACCCCTAGTGCTCATTTATCAATAAATTTGTTGTTTCTTTTAAAAAAAAATAATAATTATCATGTATAAAATAATATATGATTGGTTGATAATATAAAAAATTATACACTAATCATTTATTAATATTAAATTCAAAACAATGAATTTCTTAAGCATTCGAGCACTATCAACAAATCTGCATCGCACCAACGCACTGGAAAGGAGTCCAAGGTAAAAAAATCACTATTAGGAAAAGGGTGCAGAATATGCATGTTCACGAACACGTAAAGACAAATTTTCGAAGTACAAATATTTCAATAACACAGCAAAAGTAGACACACCTTTTGAACCCTAGCAGTCAACCTCGTGATTGAACTCTTCAGTTTACGAACTTTGTCCAAATTACGACTACTAATCTGATCGATGATTACAAAATTGAAAAAGATCCAAACAACACCACAAAAGTAATTCCAAAAGTTAAAAACAAAAGGGAATAGAATTTTTGAATAAGGTCAAATATGGAAGTAAATCAAGCATATATACAAACCAACCACACAGAAACCCTCTTAAATAAAGAAACCTTTGTTAAAATGAACACCTCAGGGATGATGAATATACGCAATAAAAATGATAATATCTTTGAACAAAGAGAAAGAAAAATCATCTCAACCACTGTCAAGAAGCTTCGCATTTGTTAGCTTAGTATATTGTTGTTTGTCAACAGTTTTGATCCTTCAGTGGGTCGCGGTAAACAAATTGTTAGGTGTATCAGGGGGCCAGTATAATGGCCCATGGCTCACTTGGAAGAAAATCTCGTTGGGCGTTCGGGATAATTGATAAAATAATGACTTCGAGGTATGTTTTAATTTTCATTTAAACTACTAAAGTTTAGTAGTTTGATTTATTTCAATTTCTATATGCTCATTTCATTTACTTCGTTTAATATTTTCTTGTCTTGCAGGCACATTATATCAGAGCTATTAAAACGGGCCAACCCAGTCCATCCAGGTTAGCCCGCCACGGATTGTGAAAAAAACGGGGCAACCCAACCGACTCACATTTTGGTGAGCCAGGAAATAGCCAACCCGGCTCGGCCCACCGCAGGTTGGTGGGTTATGCGGGTTGGCTCACCTATATATAAAAAATAAAAAATAGTAAAAATAAATAAATAAATTTTTTTAAAAACAAAATCAACCACCTTAACTTAAACATACATTTGGACCGTAAAGGTTAAGCAAAAATAATGGCAACTCAGAAAACAGTAAGAATAACCATTGAACACAAGCAGTAAAAAAAAAAAAAAAAAACCATTGAACACAAAGCAAAATATTGTACAAATTTAAAATAAAATGAATATCAGCATATGAACTTTGAACGTTTTGGGGGGCGGGGGGATCCATTTAAATTTGACATCCCGTAGGATCAGGCCTTAGAAAAAACAAATTGCTTCATTGATATATACACTCACTCTCAGAAGGAAAAAATAAACTTCAAAGTTGGGTTGGGTCGAGTAAAACAAAATTGAAAAGGGAAAGATTTTTTTTTTTTTTTTAAATTTATGTAACCTATGAGCCAACCTGGCTCAACCCGGGTTGAACCCACCCAACTCGCGGGTTAGGTGAGTCGAGTCAAAATGATGCTGGGTTAAAATGAGTCAGGATTTATCCAACCCAACCCACCAATGGGCCGTGTTGGCTCGTGGGTTCCAATCCATCTTGACAGCTCTACATTATATAGGTGGTTGCTTGAACATGACAATCAGACCCGCCAAGCATTTGAGAGCAGAGGGTCTAACATAGTCAAGAATGCTATGAAAAAGATCTAGTATAACAAAGATAAGGCCGATTGGCTCCACTGTGATGTGCTCCAAGGCCTGTGGGATTTCGAGGCCACAGATGAGGATTTCCAACATAACAGCGCGACCAGCAAGCAAAATCGCGCCACGAATGTTGTACATTGGTGGCTCTGTGTCTATTCTCTGTTATCACCAAAGGCTGGTAAGTAAATTTCAAGGATGTTGCTGTAAGTTATAGTTAATTATGGGGTGTGGGTCGGGATGACCAAGGATGTTGCTATAAGTTATAGTTAATTATGTTTTATTTATATATTGTTATATTTTATTATTTCCAATATTAAAAATGCTAATGTTTGACTTATTATGCAGGACATGTTCCACCGAAAGCGGGATTAGGCCACCAATCAGGGGAAGGAGCCACTCTGTTGGCTCTGACAACGCCCTTTTCTTGGAGGTGGTTTAAGGAAAAAACAAGAAGGGTCATGTGTATGAGTTGGGGCGGATGGTGAATGAGTACATGGCCTCATCGATGCATGTAGACGATGCAGATGTTGATGGCAAGGCAAATGTCAGCTCATTCCCCCCACTAGCATCATATTGATTTACTATTGTATTACATTTTTTTATGTTTCTTTTGGATTGAATAATGGATTAGATGTTTGGATATGTTAATATATATATATATATATATATATATATATATATATATATATATATATATTTATATATTATCATTTATATTCTTTTTATTTGAGTTTATTATAATTTAATATGCAACTTATTAAGACATGACACCACTTCTCATGTTATCTCTAATTGAGCTATCTCTTGGAGCAAAAAATAATGAATAACCTTGTATTGGGATGTTAAGATGAGCGCCACCAGGGTAGAGAAATAGGGTGAAACCCTAGACACATCTCAGCGCTGCCAAAGGGTAAAACTCCCAGGCTTGGGTCGACGCCGCCAGGCCGCCTCATCGGAGCGGCACTATGCTCCACCGTTCTTCTTGCTGGTTTTCTCCTCCATGGCTGTCGTCAATCCTGTTTGCCTATGGAGATACTTGGCTTCATCTTCTCCACCTCTTTCACAGTCTTTTTCGGCCAACACTCCTATTTAGCGCAAACCTTTGCGCAATCCTTGGAGAATATTTGTGATTTCCCTCTCAGTCAGATTCCAAAACCATATCTGAAGGGTAAAAAAATCTCTATAAAGATTCCCGAAGAGGAGTATAGAGGCGGCCTCGAAGGATGTAAAATTCATCTTCATGGTTGTCTAATCTTATCGAAGGGTGATGTTCCTATCAAAGTGGCCGACTTGCGATCCAAGCTTTCATCCTTATGGAAGTCTATTGGTCTTTGGAGCAGGGTTTCTTTGGGCAAAGGATTTATGAATTCTATTTTTCTTATAACACCCCAGTTTTCGCTTGTTTATTATAAAGTGTTGCTATGTATGTTATATATGGTTGTTATGCTTGTTATAGATATCTAGGAACGTGTTTGAGGTAGTTGATCATATAAAAGGGTGAAATAAGTGAACCTGATTGATAAGCACAGCCGCGCTCCGTGCGTAGCAGAAACATGAGTTTGGACTTTTTTTTTTTTTTAGCCCATTTCATCCTAATCCTTTTAAATACCCACACCTTCAACCTAAACCTGTTGCTAACGTTTTTAGACTCAGAAAAATTGTCTCTCTCTCACTCAACAAGGATTCCTAAACCTTTTCCAAGGATTTGAAGGAGATCAACCCTGTTGTTAATTGTTATTCGTTGTTCTTCGCTTGAAGGATGTTGCTGCTGTTGCGCTTGCTTTTCGTGGTTGGTTCTCGCCTCTGTTCATTATCTTTTGGGGTTGTGATCGTGAGGTTGAGCGTTCGTGACATCGAGCGTTTGTGAGACGAGACTCAGTGGGCCTTCCTTCTTCCCTTTCTCTTTGAGATCGTCATACCAGGTATGGGGGGAGAGGTCAATATGAATATATAGGTTTTTGGGTAGCATAACATGAAGGGTCAACCCATGACCCTAGTTGTATATTGTTATATGATGTATTTGAGGTTTGAATCTTGATTGGTATGTTCGTATGTTCATCTATATGTGTATATATTGCTATAGGAGCATGAGATGTTGAATGATTGATTGTTGATTATATGTGATAATCTATTTTGATGCACCGTGATATATTGTGACAAGTTACAATGATGATATTATAGTGTATGCTTTGATGATGATGTGTTATTAATGGCCATGTTAAGTGTAAAACATAGGATCGTTGATAGGCTAGCCATAAACTATATGAACGTAGTTTTAGGTAATTGGAACTCATAAAACATCCGTAAATCGTAGAGATAGACATGAGAAGTGAGATTGATAGCCCTTTTGGGTTAGCCAGTAGACAATTAGGATTGTTTGAGTGATTAGACTATGAAGCTAAGAGTTTTACAATGCTGAGAATGTTCTCGCGACATTGAGCACGCCCGGGCTCAGAGGAAGCACGCTCGTGCTTAGAGCAAGCATGCCTATGCGATCATAAAATGGTGAACGAGCATGCCCGTGCTCAAAGCAAGCACACTCGTGCTCATGTTTCAGTGAACGAGTATGACCGTACTCAGCACGTGCACATCCGTGCTCACAGTAAGCACGCCCATGCTCAGACCGTGCACGATCGTGTACCTGGGCGAATCTGAGAGCACTTCTCAGACCTAATTAAAAGAGATTTAAATGACCTTTGGAATAAAAATATGATAAATAAGATTACAGAATGTGAACTTAAGGATGGTTAATAAGGCTAAGATAATGCATTAATTAAAGACATTGAGGTTGAAATATTAAGATTAAA
Source organism: Ammopiptanthus mongolicus (assembly GCA_039655645.1). NCBI lineage: Eukaryota > Viridiplantae > Streptophyta > Magnoliopsida > Fabales > Fabaceae > Ammopiptanthus > Ammopiptanthus mongolicus. The sequence goes on along the minus strand of CM077346.1, from coordinate 56,269,826 downwards.
TCTAACGCTTAATAAAGATAAAAATGTTAATAGTAACGATGTGTTGCTAGTGATAATGGTGTTGAAGGCGGTAACGATAGATTATCGTTCAATTTTGTTGACAATCATCATTGATGGTCAAGATCTGTTGATAATGATCATCGTTTATGGTCAAGGTTAATAATCAAGTAAATATCCAATTTGGTCCCTAAAATTGTAGGGTCGTATCAACTTAGTCCCTCACATTATCAATATTCCAAAATGATCCTTTGAATTGCAAAATGTAGCAAATGCATTCCTGACATTATTCACTTAGTTTCAAATGCATCCCTCATATTACCAACTTAATGTCATTATAGTCCATACAAATACCAACGGAGGGACGAATCTGACTAACTTTCTGCAATTTCAGGGATTATTTTGGAATATTGATAATGTGGGGGACTAAGTTGATACGACCCTCCAATTTCAGGGACCAAATTGAGTATTTACCCGTTAATAATCATTGTTAATGATTATGATGAAGGATGGTTGGACATGTATTTGCATGTTTATTGAACATTGCGTGCATCGTTTCATAGAAGATGATAGTTTAGGCATAAAGCAAACGATGAATCGCGACGGTGGATGCTGTAACATCCTAAAATTCCGATATAATTATGTTAATAAAAAGATTAAGCTATCATGAGATTTAGTGAATAAATTATTAGTATAAGAATTAGTTGGAATTATTTATTAATTACAAAAGAAATACAAAGTTGGAATAGAAAAAAAAAAAAAAATTAAACTAAGACAATTATGTGTGTGAAATCCAATTCACCTACAAGATTACAAAGCACTAAATTTGGTGCTTTCTAATTGAAAAGGAGCGGCCCACTTTCAATTGCAATAACATTAATTGATTTAAGAAAGTAAAATAAAATAAAAGCAAAACAAGCATGTGAAACCGTCATATAAGGGTTTTAATTGGCTGCCAAATATAAGTCACTCACTCAAAGGGGTGAAAGAATTTGTTTTACACAAACCACAATTTCAATGACACTGCCGCCATCAGGAATATAGGTAGGGATTGTGCCAATGTCACTCTGCGCAGTAGGAGAAAGAGAATGATGTGGTTGCTTTCTGTGATAGAAGGAAGAACTCTATAAATAGAACTCACTCGTAGAAAATATTTGGGGCTTTTTGGAGGTATACGAGAGGTGAGTAAAAATATCGTTTCTCACCCTTTCATGGTACAAAGATTTGGGGTTTTGGGTCTTAAAGCCATTAATGTATTTTGGAGATTGATATGGGAAAATTAGGTGTTTCTATGTTAGGGTTCAGGAACGTTAAATTGATTTGGGGGGTTTTCGATTAAAATGAAAGTTTATTATATTGAGTATTTATTCTTGTGATTGATGATATGATATGTATGATTGATATGTGTTTTGGTTGTTGGCATGTTTTACTTGATATATGTATGTATATGTTTGATTTGGCATGTTTAACTAACTATTATGCATGAGGCATGATGTATGAGAAATACCGCCTATGAATATGATATCAAAAGTAACATTGCCATTGAATTGGGATGTCGAAATTATGCAATACCACCAGTTGATGGGGTATCGAAAGTAACATTATCATTGAATTGGGATGTCAAAATTATGTAATACCGCCAATTGATGGGGTATCGAAAGCAACACCGCCATATATTTGGGATGTCCAAAAATAAGTAATACTGTCAGTGCACATGGTTGGTATCGAAAATATGACTAATGTCACCGATGACAAGGTGACATCGAAATACCTCTCTTTGAGTTGAGGTAGGCAATGAGACGTCATTGTTGAGTGATGTTTGACAGTCATATGACATATGTGATTTGTTTGGAGTTATTTGGCATATGAGATGTGATGATTTGATGATGATTGGTTGATATTTATGTTGAATTATAAGTATTATTATTTTATTTTATATATTATGTTTTATTTTTAAAATAGCAGGTACCATGAATTGCTTTTCCGGTTGCTGCGCCGACTGAGAACAAGTCTTTTACGAAAATCTTTATAACTATATTTTTATTCACCGGGATTATAAATCTCATTAGTAGTGTTGTTTTCAGAGCCTAAGGACGACCCTATTGAGCATACGGATGCTCGAAGATTTGAGTATTAGTTTGATTAGTATGTTATAGCTTACGCCAAGAAGACCTATGTTGACTTGTAGTACACGCTCGGTTTTGAGGCTAACTTGTATGATTTATTCCGTGCATGTACTTTGTTATGCAGAGGAGGGTGAGCCCACTGTTGAGGAGTGTGATCCTGGAGGAGATCGCTTACTCGTAGTAAGGTTGTTATTTTATGTTTTCAGTTTTATCCGATGTGTTATCGGTGTCTATGTATACTAGCTCGGATATGTGACATCATGTTTCAGGTTTGGTTTTATTTCCATTGTTGTATCTTTTGTTTTAAAGAGTTTTAATTAACTTTAGTTTTATGGTTTAATATTTGGATAATGTGGTACTGCCTATCTGTTATTTTAAGTTTTCATTTAACTTGTATCATTTATCATATGCAGTGTAGTGGGTGTCACATTTAGTGGTACCAGAGCCCGTCTGTCCTACAGGTCAGGGTATGTACCTATTGTGTTTTCTTCTGTGTACTCTTATATGATTGTCTATGATGATGGTATAGAGTATTAAGTACCTGGTTTTCGTCTCGACTTAACTTTCAATGTTAACTGGTTTGCTTTGGACGATGTAAGAAGTTATGGCGAGTAGGAACGATCGTGCGATTGCCGATGCCCTGACATTGTTGTCTAATGCCATAGGGCAGATCGAATCTGAATCTAATCAGAACAATCATGGTGGAGCTGTTGATTTTTGGATAAATTCCAAAGGAACAATCCACCTTCCTTCTAAGGAGGTTGTGACCCTGAAGGTGCTCAATCTTGGATCCGCGAGCTCGAGAAGATCTTTTGGTCCATGGCATGCATTGATATGCAGAAGGTTACTTTTGCTACCTTCATGCTAGTGGAGGAAATAGAGCATTGGTGGGAGAATTGCCGCCAACGCTTGGAATCTGAAAGCAAAACTGTTACATGGAATGCCTTCAAGGAGAGGTTTTTGCGGAAATATTTCCCAGCCGACATCCTTGACAAGAAGGAGATGGAGTTTTTGGCTTTGACTCAAGGAAGTATGTCTGTTGGAGAGTATGCTGCCAAGTTTGAGGAGCTCTCACGTTACTATCCACTGTACCAGCATGCAATGGATGACCACTCCAAGTGTGTGAAGCTCGAGAATGGTTTGCGCCCAGAGATCAAACAGGCCATCAACTATCAGGGGATTTGTGTTTCTCTACCTTGGTGAACAAATGCAGGATTTTTGAGGATGACTACAAGTCTAGAGTTGCCCGGCTTAAGAGTTTTGGTCTGCATGGTCGGCAGGAAGCCTCAGTATGCGACGGGACCAACTTGTAACATCTCTGCTTTTCTGTAACTTTAATCGAGTTGGTTAACCTCGATTAGGGCTTTGAATGCTTGTGTGAATTGTTTTGTGTTGGTTTAAGGCTAAGTTGGAAGCTTAGGAATAGACTTGAATACTGTTGGAAGTGCCTAAGGTGTAACACGAGAAACTGGGGAAGTTAGAAGTTTGGAAGACTCTTCCAAGCTGAGCAGCACACTCAAGCGTGGGTAGGGATCACGCCCTAGCGTGCCAATGCTCAAACGTTGGCATGTTGCACGCTCAAGCATGCTGAGTGCGTTTTCCAGCAGGTGTGCTTTCTGACGCGTGTGCGACATGTGTCAGGCCAGGATGAAGGCGGAGTGAACGAGGCTCAACGCTCAAGCGTGGCCTTTCTGCATGCTTAAGTGTTCTCAACAGGATGCCATAAGTGAAGATTTTCACTTTCACTCACATTTGGCCATTTCCACCCATTCATGCTCGAGTTGCAAAGAGTTAAAGAGAGAACCTCTGGATTTCTAGTGAGAGAAAGTGAATTTTCGAGGTGATTGAAGTGTCGAAACGCGATTCCGACTACACGATCGAGATCTTGATGAAGTTTCCTACGAATTCATCAGAACGATTTCTCGATTCACCTAAGGTAAACTCGAATCCCTAACACATGTTCTTCATGTTTCTTCGAGTTTCTACCTTTTCTCCTTGGCTTTGGGATTACCCTAGAGCTAACACTATTGTATATTTGTTGTGCTTGTAATTAGGGCAAAGTTCGCATTTGTGATTGTACAAATGTTGGAGCTTGAGGCCGCCACTGCTGAGGGAGATTCGTGGCTGTTCTCGAGCTTGGTGGCTGCGAGCTTGGTGAGTCGGTGATGGCGTGAATTTTCGTGCCAACTGTTCAGGTGGGGAGAAAGAGTACTGCTGTCGTCGGGAAGGCAAGAGTAGCGTAGTTGTGTTTTCTTCTGCGTGTAGGGAAGCCCTAACCCTACTAGAGGTTGAGCCCCGATAAAGTACTAAACCCTAGGTTTAGCTTACTTTGGGCTATCATCGCTAAGTTTGAACCCTAGGTTAGATAACTATTGATTGAGGATGAATTGCTTAATATGACTGTGGTGATGATGTTTATGTTGATTGCTATCTGTATATGTGCCTACATGCTACTTGGTATATGATACACCTGCTATGTTGTTGATATTGATGTTATTGTTGTTGCTGTTATGATTATGCATCGGTTGTTGTTTATGGCGGTTGAGCCTAAGTTTAGTTGCTAAGTGGCTGTGAGCCATGTTTGTATGAGATAATACCGTGGACGGATTACTTCTGTGATGTGATGTGTTGAGCAAGTGGGAGCTGTGGCTCGTGTCGATGTGTAGCATCGTGTGCTGGTTTGCTGTTGAGCGCATAGGCGGGAAGGTCCGATATAATACTCTCTAAGTGTGTTTGTTGCATATCATCAGTTGCCAAGTAGCGAGGTCGTATGACAGGTAGTATGAGTTGCCAACTTTATACGAGGTTAGTTGTACCTGAGTTCGGGTACCTAGAGCGGAAGCGACGATTAAGTGAGTGACCTTGGAGATGTTGCCGGTCTCGAGAATAGTTTAAGTGACGGATGAGGTAGCTCCTGTTGCGTCGTGACGCCCGATCCAGTCCGGTTTGCTCGACTAATCCCTGAGCTTTCCACGTTCCATGCTAACATTCCGAGGCTACCAAGACACCCCGGTTTCGGGTTTCGGAAGGGGGATGCACTCTTATTTGTCACAGAGAGCAGTTCGATTTCTTGGACAAGCTAACTCCTGTTCCGGTGTGGAACCAGTTTTGTGATATTTGGCCTATATGTTCATGGGATTAGTATCCCGGTCTAGAAGATTGATATGAGGGAGAGACTTATGGAGATGGATGATCGTTGCATGTGTTGACTCGAGAGATGTTTGGCTATGTTCCGAGGCTATTAAGACACCCTGGTTCCGGGTTTCGGAAGGGGGATGCACTCTTATTTGTCATGGGGAGCAGTTTGATTTCTTGGACAAGCTAACTCCTATTCCGGTGTGGAACCAGTTTTGTGAGATTCGGCCTACAGGCTGCATGAGATTAGTATCCCGATCTAGAAGATTGATATGAGGGAAAGACTTATGGAGATGGATGATCGTTGCATGTGTTGACTCGAGAGATGCTTGGCTATGTGATATATATCTGTTATATCTGCCATGCCTGTATACTTACTATTTGCTATATGTTGATGCTGCTATGTTACTGTTGTCATTCCGATTTGCATACATTGTATTCTTATCTCCCTGCTACTATTTTCTTGTCGTTTGTTTTGCTCTTGGTTCGCGTGAAGACGAGAAGCTATCTACTACAGACAATATACCCTAGGGCGCATCCTTTTATCACGTCAGCACTGAGGATGCCAGTGCTGGGGCTGATTAAGATCATCTATCATGATGATAGAGGGTGGCCTGTGGACCCTTCTACTTTCTTGACGGTCTGTACGGGACCGGTGAGCATTCTGTTCAGAGGAGGGGCATCACATAAAGAGGATATTTTGGGAGGATATTTTGGGACCCTTTAGAGTCATCCAGTTTCTACCCTTCACATGGATGTGGCAGCCGCCAAGGTGTCATGAGCAGGACTACACTTAAGCCGAGCCAGCTACATCTCATGCATCTAGCAGGAGAGGTTTTGTGTACAGAGGTCAGCGGTGGAGGGCGGTGTAGTACTTGAGGACCTATTGCAGGCGTAGGGTCGTGATGTCCAGTTCATCATCTGAGTATGAGCCTCTGGTGACTTATAGGCGTACTCATGGCAAGGGCCAGGGTAGTTCAGGGCACCCTCACCATTGAGGGTGGGAGCCTGGCCGTGCATCTAGGTTGTGAGCTGAGCGCTTATCATGTATTTTTGGGAGATGGGCGGGTAGTGCTGGCGAGTTGAGGGTTCTTCTTTTGTTTCTTTGATGTATTTGTTTTTTCTTTAAAGTTTTTATGTATAGACGTTTGTATATATTATGTAAAGTTTCCTACTGATGGGGCCATGATCATGCATGGTTGATGTATATAGTCTATCAGTATCTGTGCTTTACTCTGATGTTTGCTATGCTTTTCCGTACATGTTAGATGTTTTATTGCGCTTGTTTCCACTACGTTTCTTGAATACCACTCTATCACTATAATACGGTTAGGCATAGTTAATAAAGTAAGCTTGGGACTAATGGGATTATCCTTTTGAGAAAGGAGTGTCGTCTCACACCTAGTGATGAAGGATCTACCGCCTTTAGGACAATCATGTGTGGCAAGTGTTGTAGGACCACTTCCCTCGTGAGTGCAAGGAAACTAATGTCATCTACTTCAAGTGTGGGAAGCCTGGTCACATCAGTCATGATTGTGGCGGAGCAAAGAGTGAGCCGAAAAGCGCCAGTAAGAGTTCCAGGCAATTTGATTGAAGACAAGTGGAAGAGTCTTCACTCTCAATGGAGTTGAAGCCTCTCAGTCTGAAAACCTGTTTCAAGGTAAATGGCTTATTAAAGGGACTCCTTCTTTTGTTTTGTTTGGTTCGGGACGTCTCTTTTTTCGTTGTATCACATGACTATAGTAGAAACCTTAAGTTATTTGTTACCTATCTTGAGTATGATCTAGTTGTTGCTACACCCACAAGTAAGCCTGTCATCACTCCCATGTTTTGTAAAGGTTGTTCTATTGTCATTAACAATAAAAACTTCATAGTTGATCTTGTGTGTGTTTATCTATCATACAGTTAGATGTTATGGACTGATTATCTGCCAACCAAGTCGAGGCTAGTAGAAATTTCGAGAACGAAATTTTTATAAAGGGGTGGAATTATAACACCACAGCTTTCACTTGCTTGTTATAAAGTGTTGCTATATATGGTAATTATGCTTGTTATAGATATCTAGGAACATTTTTGGGGTAGTTGGCCTTAGAAAAGACCAAATAAGGGATCCTGATAGGTGAGCACGCACGTGCTCCAGGCATGCATGCCTGTGCTTCAGGCTTGCACGGTCGTGCTCCATGCGCAGCAGAAACACGAGTTGGGCTTTTGTTTTAGCCCACGTCGTCCTAATCCTTTTAAATATCCACACCTTCGACCTAAACTTGTTTCTAACACTTTTAGACCAAAAATCATTGTCTGTCTCTCTCCAACAAGGATTCCTAAAACCTTTCCAAGGATTCTTTAAAGAGATCAACCTTGTTATTCATCGTTCTTCGTTGTTCTTTGCTTGAGGGACGTTGTTGTTTTCTCGCTTACTTTTCGTGGTTGGTTTTGGCCTCTGTTCGTAATCTTTTGAGGCGGTGATCGTGAGGTCGAGCGTTCGTGAGAAGAGACTCAGTGGGCCTTCCTTCTTCCCTTTCTCTTTGAGATCGTCATACTAGCTATTAGGGGGAGAGGTCAATATGAATATATAAGTTTTGGGGTAGCATAAGATGAAGGGTTAATCCATGATCCTAGTTGTATGTTATTATATGATGTATTTAATGTTTGAATCCTGATTGGTATGTTCTTATGTTCATCTATATGTGTATATATTGCTATATGAGCATGGGATGTGGAATGATTGATTGTTGATTATATGTGATAATCTGTTTTGATGCACCATGATATATTATGACAAGTTATAATGATGATATTATAGTGTATGCTATGATGATGATGATGTGTTGTTAATGGCTATGTTAAGTTTAAAACATAGGATCGTTGATAGGTTAACCATAAACTATACGAACACAGTTTTAGGTTAATTGAAACTCATAAAACATCCATAAAACGTAGAGATAGACATGATAGTTGAGATTGATAGCCTTTTTGGGTTAGCCAGCAGACAATTAGGATTGATTTGAGTGATTAGACTATGAAACTATTAGTTTTACAATGCTGAGAATGCTGTCGCGGCGTCGAGCACACCCATGCTCAGAGCAAGCACGCCTGTGCTCATAAAACGACGAACGAGCACGCCCGTGTTCAAAGAAAGCATGCTCGTGCTCATGTTTTATTGAATGAGTACTACTATTCTCAGCACGTGCATGCCCGTGCTCATATTAATCACACTCGTGCTCAGACCATGCACGATTGTGCACCTGGGAGAATCTGAGAGCTATTCTCAGACTTAATTAAAAGAGATTTAAATGACATTTGGGATAAAAATATGATAAATAGGATTACAGAATGTGACCTTGAGGATGGTTAATAATGCTAAGATAATGAATTAATTTAAGACATTGAGGTTGAAATATTAAGATTAAATCTAACGCTTAATAAAAATGAAAATGTTAATAGTAACAATGTGTTGCTAGTGATGATGTTAGAGACGGTAACGATGGGTTATCGTCCGATGTTGTTGATGATCATCGTTGATGGTCAAGATTTGTTGATAATGATCATCGTTGATGGTCAAGGCTAATAATCATTGTTAATGATTATGATGAAAGATGGTTGGACATGTGTTTGCATGTTTGTTGAACATTGCATGCATCATTGCATAGAAGATGATAGTTTGGCGGAAAGCAAACGATAAATCGCGATGGTGGAAGCCATGATGGGTGTTATCCCTGCCTTGAGGGTAGAGTTGGGTGAGGAGGTTCCATTATAGCATGGGCTTGCAATCCGTGGCCGGAGCGTCCTTTCGACCAAACCCGACTACCGTGACTAGCCATAATACGTTATCAGGATTAGTGAGATTATCCGTGGAGGTCATTTGGTATGGTGATTCGCCCAACGTTGGTTTAATGGATATGTACTCAAAGTTGTCTTTCCAAAGTTAGAGTTGATGGATCCATGTGTGTAGAGTAGCGGAGTTGCATTGCATTGCACGCTTTCTTAACATGATGTAATATGTTTTGTATGGATGTGTGTTTTGTGCTCATTTTATTAACTATTCTGTTACTGTTTTTTATTCATATATACGATTTCTTACCCCTGCCTTTGTTGTTCTATGCATGTACTTTGTTTAAGCAGAGAAGGGTGAGCTCGCTGTCGAGGAGTGATCCTCGAGGAGATCGCTTACTCGTAGTTAGGTTGTTAGTTTATGTTTTCAGTTGTTATCCCAGGTGTTATTGGTGTCTATGTATACCAGCTCTGATATGTGACATCGGGTTTAGTTTTATTTCTGCAGTTGTATCTTTTGTTTTTAAGAGTTTTAATTAACTTTAATTTTATGCTTTAACGTTTAGATAATGTAGTACTTGCTACCTATTATGCAAAGTTTTTATTTAACTTGTATGATTTATCACATGCGGAATAATGGGTGTCACATTTATACCCCGTTAGACCTTCGCAGTGTTTTATCGATTGGTTCACAGAGTTTAAAGCCTGGAATTCTATGTCTTTCTTCCTGAACCTGGACTTCAACCCAATACCCAAAAACTGACTCATGCTATAACATCCCTGTTTTCGGTAACCCTAATTAAGATGGATAATCTTAATCGGGTCTTCGCTTAGGTGTGTGATGGGTTGTGTGTTGGTTATAAGTCTAGTTGAATAACTAGAACTAGGCTTGAATCAAGTTGGAAGTGCTTAAGGCGTAACACGAGAAACGAGGGAGGTCGGAAGGCTGGAAGTCCCTTCCCAGCTGAGCAGAACGCTCAAGCATGGGAGGACACCACGCTCAACCGTGGCAACGCTTGGACGTTAGGCGCTTGCACGCTGAAGCGTTCTGAGTGCGTTGCTAGCTGTTCTGAGTTTTGACGTGTGTGGGACACATGGCAGGCCTTGGAGAAGGCGGAGTGGACGAGGTTCCACGCTCAAGCTTGGAGAGAGCCAACGCTAGAGCGTGGGAACACTCAAGTGTGGATAATCCTGCACGTAAAGCGTGTTGATTAGTTTTCTAAAATACTAAGTTTCATTTCATTTCATTTTCACACGAAACTTCTTGAGTTCTCTACGTCCCTGAACTTGAGAGAGGTCCAGAGAGGGTTCTTAAGGTACTTTGGTTGGTTCCGGCCCGATTGTTCGTCGAAACCCTATTCTGACTACACGTTTGTGATCGTAGCTTCGGACTTGCCTAGGGTGCGGTTTGGTTTTGAGCTTCTTTGAGGTAAGCCTAGGTGTTGACATCATCGACCCTAAGCCCTTTTTGGTATTTCTCTTAGTTTCTAGTCTTTTCTTACTCCTACTCAAACCTAATGATATTCTGCTAACACATTAGTGTTTTACGGGTGCTTTTGCCCGAGTAATCGTTCGAGGATCCGCACGAGGACTCGGGTGGGATTTTAGCTGTGAGAATAGTCGCTGTTTGGTGAGTCACCCTTGTTGATTTTCTTGGCTGCCTCTTGTTTCCTTTGATTCATCGTTATTCAATTGTTTGTTATTGAATTTGTTGTCGTTTCTAAGTTTTTGGACCTCGTGCTTGTACTCGGGGCGATTGTTGGCCCAACGTCCATGTCGAGGTTGCCTTTGGCAGTGTTGATAACTGCGTGGTGGACTTGTGGTGGTCATGGCTGTGTGCGCTGTGTTCGTGAGATCGAGGGTCAGGGTAATCCGTGGATACGAGAGTGCACTGAAACGAATTACCAAGTGAGGAGGAAGAAACATCAAATATTTGGGAATCGTAGGCATAGTGTATAGATGTTAACATGTGTAGGGCTCCTCAAACCCTACTAGTGGTCGAGTAACCTCCAACACCTAACTCACATTGTGGGACTACTGGTGTGTGATACCAATACAGTTTTAGGCATTATGGGTTTGTCACCGTTAGGATCGATCTATGATATATGTTGATTGGGGATGTGTGCTCATTGTGGTAATTGAGAACATGAGTAAATGATGTCCTACATGATAACATGTTAAATGATATGCTTGTTGTGATAGCATGCTTAATTGCTATTTTGGTATGCCTGCAATGATGACATGCTGCTATGCTATGACATATTGATGTGACTGCGATTAATATGATCTTGATTAATATGATCTGCGATTAATATGTTGGTGTGATGTTAGAAGAATAGTGTGGTCGATGTTATTGGATTTGTAGTTGATATTATAAGGCAGTTGATCGAAGTTAAAGGCGGCTCTCATAGTTGGAGAGTGACATCCTCGCAGTTGGAGGATGTGGACCTTGAGACGTTGATCAAGTTGTTGTTTAGACGTTGTTGAGATGATGGGTGCATAATCATAGCATTCGCATTGTTGTGGTGAAATACCGTGTGTACAACTGTAACAACAGTTTGAGTGGTTGTCACAGGAGGTTGGTGTTCGAGGTGGACACTCCGGGGCAACCAAGATGGTTGAACTCACAGATGGAGGGATGTTAGTGCTTTCTCACAGTTGGAGAACTTCTCGGGTCATCTCACAGGTTGAGGGGCTCGGGGAGGCAGTGCTCCTAACAGTTGGAGGAATCACTGTTGCACTGTCTTGGAAACTCAGGAGGCAGTTACTTGAACGTCCGCCTCGATGTCCTTGCAATTGGAGGAGCCATTCTTACCTGGTGATCATCCACCCTCATAGTTGGAGATTGGATTGTCATTCCTCACAGTTGAAGGTTGACTGTTGTATTCCCATGGTAAGAGTGCGTGTTGTAGAATTGGCCAATCAAATAGACTCAGTTGTGCATGTAGAGTAAGTGCTGATCCCTAGTTGTGATAACCTAGAGGTTGACTGTTGTGATGAACTCGAGAGATGGATATGTTAACTAGTTGTGCTTGTCGTTGGGTATGTTTATGTGTTATATGCTACGTGATCTTCCTTTGCACGATATTGTAGTGTTTCTTACCTCCTGTGCATGCTTCACTATGTTTTGCATGTATGTTATTGTTCGGGTCGTGATCCGAAGGCGGAGGTGTTGGTTGGTTGTCGGAGGTGCTGCAACGGGTGAAGCTGAGTAGAGGTGGGATCCCATTGTGAACAACAAGTTTGACGTCAACGCACCTCGATTAGAGAGAAAGACTTCGGAAGTACCATCGAGTCTCTTGTGAGTTTATACCACGGCCAGTGGGGCGTTTGTTTTTATTGTTGTTGTTTTTACACCATGGTTTCTAGGCGGAATTCTGTTGTGTAACCTTGGATTGTAATAATTGTTTACCTGCTTAAGTTTCTACTAAGATCTATCTGTATGTTTATGGTATAAAACCTAGAAAGATTAAGTTTTGGGAGCGTCACATTAGTTGGTATCAGAGCAGTTCGGTTCTACCCGGACTGTGAGGTTGTGGTGTTGTTACTGGCCGTGTCGAGTTGAACCCGCATAGGGTATTGAATATGTTTAGAAGCTGGGTAAAGTGTCCGATTCGCGAGTTGTCTATTGTTTCTAGGTTGAGAAGCAATGATAAATGTCTCGACTATTCATAAGATCTGTATTTACATGTTGGCTATGTTATACGTCTTATGAATATAGGTTAACAGTTGCTTTTTTCAGGAAGCGATGGTTCGAAGGACTCGCAGTGAAGGAAGTGATAGAGATGAGGATGCTGGTGTTGAGATCAATGGACCTCCTAGGATTGGAGGAGGAGATTCTGAAGTCATGAGCACTTTGAGGGACATTGCGGCGGCTATGTTGCAGCAGTCGCAACAGAATATGCAGCTGATGTAACTACAACAAGAATTTCTGCTGAGGGCACAGAATCAAGGGAGAGAAGAAGGGGTGGTGGATGCAGGATTGGCTGCCTTCATGAAGGGAAAGCCACCTCAGTTTCACAAAGAATACAATCCAGAAGGAGTAGAGTTGTGGATCCAAGAGATAGAGAAGATCTTTGTGGCTGTGCACTGTAGGGAAGACCAGAAGGTCACCTATGCATCTTTTATGCTAGTAGGAGGAGTAGAGTCCTGGTGAAAGAATCGGCTGAAAATGTTGGAGATGGAAGGGAGAGTGATCACATGGGAACTATTCAGAACCTGTTTCATGGAGAAATATTTCCCTAAAACCCTTCGGCATGAGAAGGAGAAAGAATTCCTCAGTTTGAAGCAAGGGAACCTGTCGGTTGGAGAGTATGTGATGAAGTTTGAGTCCTTAACCAAATTTTCCAAGTTTTACCAAGTGCGTCCGGATGAGGACTGGATATGTAGAAGGTTTGAGGATAGGCTAAGGCCTGAGCTGCAAAGGGCGGTGTTACCTTTGGGGATTACCAGATTCCCAGAAATGCTCGAAAGATGTGCTGCTGTGGAAAATCATGATAAGAGAATGGAAGCTCGTCAATAGAAGAAAAACAAGGGGTCGATCAGAAGCCATCAGGGAGAAAGAGAGGAGAAGCCTCAGCAAGAGCAGAAACCGTATGATCGTCCCAGGCCGCAAGCTGTGGTAACTAAGGAAGAATGGCAAAGGAAGTTCCGATGTTTCAGATGTAGTGGAGCACACTTGATTAGGGACTGTCGGGCAAGAGACTCAGTGTGTTTCCGATGTGGAAAACCAGGGCACATAGCTCGGGAATGCAGATAGAGAGCAGTAGCGGGGCCTAACGCTGGTGAAGAACAAGAAGAAAGGACAGAGAGACTTCCAACGACGACGCGTGTTTGAGATACGAGGAGCTAGGACTTTCCAACCATGAGTAGAAGCTATAAGTTGTACTTTTTGGAAACAGTTTGTAACATCCTTTTCAGAATGATCTTTTGTTTGGATGTACTGAAAGAATAGTAGTTTTGGAATGATAAGTGTGATGACTGCCTCACTGCCTGTATATATATATATATATATATATATATATATATATAGATTGGTATAACAAGTGTATGTTTTCAAGAAAGTTTGTACAGTTTTTTCGCTCCATCTTGGATGAAGATCACGTAATTTGAACACCTATCCGCTGACGAATTTCGAGGATGAAATTCTTTTTAAGGGGGGTGGTAATGTAACATCCCTCTTTTCGGTAACCCTAATTAAGATGGATAATCTTAATCGGGTCTTCAGTTAGGTGTCGGATGGGTTGTATGTTGGTTATAAGTCTAGTTGAATGATTAGAACTAGGCTTGAATCAAGTTGGCATTGCTCAAGGCGTAACACGAGCAACGAGGGAGGTCAGAAGGCTGGAAGTCCCTTCTTCCCAGCTGAACAGAACGCTCAAGCGTGGGAGGACTCCACGCTCAAGCTTGGCAACGCTTGGACGTTGGGAGCTTTCACACTCAAGCGTTCTGAGTGCGTTGCTAGCTGTTCTGAGTTTTGATGCGTGTGGGACACGTGGCAGGCCCTGGAGAAGGCGGAGTGGACGAGGTTCCATGCTCAAGCATGGAGAATCCTGCACGCTAAAGCCTGTTGATCAGTATTCTAAAATGCTAAGTTTCATTTCATTTCATTTTCGCACGAAACTTCTTGAGTTCTCTGCGTCCCTGAGCTTGAGAGAGGTCCACAGAGAGCTCTTGAGGTACTTTGGTTGGTTCCGGCCCGATTGTTCATCGAAACCCTATTCCGACTAAACATTCGTGATCGTAGCTTCGGACTTGCCTAGGGTGCATGACTCAAAGGAAACAAGAGGCATCCACGAAAATCAACAAGGGAGACTCACCAAACAACGATTGTTCTTGCAGCTGCAACCCCACATGAGTCCTCGTGCGGCTCCTCGAATGATTACTCGAGCAAAAACACCCGTAAAACCATAATGTGTTAACAGAACATCATTAGGTTGGAATAGGAGTAAGAAAAGACTAGAAACCAAGAAAAATACCAAAACGGGCTTAGGGTCGACGATGTCGGCACCTAGGCTTACCTCAAAGAAGCTCGAAACCAAAGCCACACCCTAGGCAAGTTCGAAGCTACGATCACGAACGTTTAGTCAGAATAGGGTTTCGATAAACGATCGGGCCTAAACCAACCAAAGTACCTCAAGAGCTCTCCGTGGACCTCTCTCAAGCTCAGGGACGTAGAGGTCTCCCTTTGCATGATATTGTAGCGTTTCTTGCCTCCTGGGCATGCTTCCCTATGTTTTGCATGTATGTCGTTGTTTGGGTCGTGATCTGAAGGCGAAGGTGCTGGTTGGTTATCGAAGGTGTTGCAGTGGGTGAAGCTGAGTAGAGGTGGGATCCCATCGTGAACAACAAGTTTGACATCAATGCACCTTGAGTAGAAAGAGAGACCTCCGAGGTACCGTCGAGTCACTTGTGAGTTTGTACCACGGCCAGTGGGCCGTCTGTTTTTATTGTGTTGTTTTTACTCCATGGCTTCCAGGCGGAACCCTGATGTGCAACCTTAGATTGTAATAATTGTTTACCTGCTTAAGTTTCTATTAAGCTCTATCTATATGTTTATGGTATCAGACCTAGGAAGGTTAAGTTTTGGGAGCATCACACATGCCAATTGTTGGGTGCGTATCATAGGACTGCTGTAGGAGTAATGGCGTGCCAGGTTAATATTTGCGACCGCAGCTGGTATTGGTGCAGTTATTGAGCTAGATGAGGCAACTAACATGAAGATGTTCAGAAATTTTGTAAGAGTGCTTTTTGATCTTGATTTAAGTGGCGACCTATGTGAGCAAATCTTGGTGGAAAGAGATGGTTTTACCTTCTTTGTGGGAATTGAATATGCGAATATGCCTTTCTTTTGTTCCAGTTGCCAAACTATTGGCCTCTCTGTTGATAAATGTAGAAGTAATATGAATCAACCTTCTTATGATGTTAAGGATCAAGAAGTGTCCAAAGATAAGAAGGTTAATCCTCTTACTCGGAAACATGTCCCGAAGTATGTTCCTAAGAAGTCACAGAACGAAAGGCCAAAAAATGATTCAGTCAGTCAAGGAAACAATGCAGTCCATAGGGAGGTAGA
Organism: Ammopiptanthus mongolicus; assembly: GCA_039655645.1. Classification (NCBI taxonomy): domain Eukaryota; kingdom Viridiplantae; phylum Streptophyta; class Magnoliopsida; order Fabales; family Fabaceae; genus Ammopiptanthus; species Ammopiptanthus mongolicus. The sequence continues at coordinate 56,253,725 of CM077346.1, read as the reverse complement.
TGTTTCACAACAACAATATACCTTTGATTGGATTTGCTCAGGCCCACATAACAAAGGAAGGTCAGAATAATGGTAAGGTAAATCAGGGAATTAATGAGGATCAAAGTCAGAATAATGTTTTACAAATGCTGTAGAATTCTCCTGGTAATAGCTCTACTTAATCAATTCGGATTAAGAAATCGCATCAGGACTCATTGGAGCATTGTCTGATTCTATTGAGGAACATTCTATCCTAGGGACTAATAATGACCAGCAAAATTTACTTGGGATAGATCAAGCAAATGACAGTCCAACTAATCGATTAGATAATCGGTTAGATTATGAGGTAGACTCTAACCCTTTGTTGGGATTTGTGCATGCCAATATGGAAACTGTAGGTGACAATAGATTGAATGTTAGTGGTAAGATTTTTGAGACTCCCGTGATTAATACAACCCCTAGAATCCTAATGTTATTTGTGATATGAAATTACTTGCAATGGTTTCGGGAGATGGGGATAAGGATAACCTAGAGAATGTCTTTCTTTCAGCAGAGCAGAATAGTGATAATGCTGTTGAGGATGATAATTTCATAGTAGTTATGTCTAAATCTCAGAAGTATAACTTTAGAAAGAATAGAAAGCTTAATCCTAGATTTACTTGATTTTTTTTTTTTTTTGGATGGGTTTTGGTTTATGTCCCCCATGATTTTGTTTTCTTTGTTTTTCTTCTTTTTAATAAATTTATGGTGACTTGATCAACTTGCTTAAAAAAAATATGCAATTTATTTAATTTTTATATTAGAATGGTAAATCTAGAAAAAAGGCAATATTTTAATTTAATTCAGTCGCTAACTTGGTTTCAGCAAATTTAGCGATCGATATTAATTTTGGTCGCTAACTTGGTTTCAGTAGGTTTAGCGACTGAAATAGAGGCGGTCTCTAATTACAACGAATAAATTTCATCGATATTCCGTCGCTGATTTGGTCCCCAAGGCACGTGCCTTAGACCAATTTTAGCGAGCGTTTTATTTATTTTTAGTGACGAAATAATGTCATCGTCAGTGGCAACCCTTTGACAAATTCGGTCGCTAAACCAGTTAGTTGCCAACACTTTAGCGATCAACGTGGCGGGATTGCTAATTCGATCGCTAACTAGTTTTGCGACCAAATTATTGTCTTTAACGACTCAAAATACCAGTACCAGTTGTTAAAGACCTATATTTTTGTAATGAGGGGATTTAAGATTAAAAACAAAAGAAACTAAACAAAATAAGGAAGCCATTGCACATGTACCTTAGAGGTAAGTTCATCTAATGCAGGATAAGCATCTACCTCCAATTCTGTTGTACGTGCAGCAAGAAAACTACAGATTGATTCTAAAGCTACCTCTAAAACCTGGAATTCAAAGGGTGACTCTGCATTGCACAATCTAGATTGTTCAAAATATGAAATAAAATAAAACAATGCTTGACAAAAATTAATTCTAATATATTCCTTCCATTAAGAAGGTAGTGTGATGATGCAGAACTAGACGAAATTTATATACTTGTTGTCACTCCTAGTTTGTATATATTTAAGCATACCATCTTCATCAGCTGCTTCGGTATCATGTTGACCACCGGAATAGTCTTCCACATGATTATCTCCTTGGTTTGTATGAATAGCAGCCAACCTCCTTTTCAATTCCTCAACAATGGGGACAACATTTTCATCTGTTGCGTCTTGCAGAAGCACCTAGACCATAATTCAAACACAAATTTAAATCACAATCTCCTTACAGAGAAGCATCTTTATTAAACTCAGGAAACAACTAAGTAGATTTTCTCCAAAGGAATTTGACTAACCTCTTCAGCGGTGATAATTGCCTTTATATGCTGAAACACCAAAACCACATAAGCAAGTTAGAAAATAGAATAAAATGAAGAGCAGTGTTAAGTGTATCAATTATAGCGTCTATTTAGTAATGCTTTTAGAAACCACGGTCATGCCAAAATCACGCTAACAATGGCATATTAGAATTTTTTTTACAGAAGTAGAAGCTTCACATTGGACGCGCGTTTGGGGCAAATGGACGTGATGCCAAACTGGATAATAATAGATGCAGATAAATCCGTGTTGGTGCCGTCTAAGACCGATGCTCATCAAATCAGAAATGTCAATTAATAAAATTTTGTAATCTTGGTGCCGTCACTTTTTCTTAAATGCCCAATACACCAATTTGCACATATCAACTTTAATGGGTGATTTTATAAAAATCAGAAAAGCGGTTACTTTGGGTAAAATCGGAAGGTGTTTTATGGAAATGAAGATCTGTTGTCTCATTCTCACATTGTTGTCACACATGTTGTCTCCTATACTATCTTGCTACATAACTTCAAAATTCTATGTAATGTTACAGAGCAAACTGATGTGACAAGATAATACGGGAGACAACATGTGTGACATCAAAATAATACAACAAATCTTCATCTGTTACACTTGAAAGATATATAGTATCTCTTATAGGTATTTTGCATTATAAATGTCAAAGTTGTACAAAAGTTGTGACAAGAGTAGATGTTCATCCAACAATTTTGTATAAGAGCCAAACGAAGAAAAACAAAATGCAATCAATGTGGAATAATGAAAACAAACTAAAGAACCTCCAAATTAAGAACAATAGCCTTTTCTCGGCCGAAAATGGTAGAAGGGTAAGAGAGAAAAGGATCGAGAATCCTTATATCACGAGCATTAATCTGAACCCGATGCATGATGTCATACATGTCCGCGTCGACTAAGGAACTATGGCCAGTTGCATCCATTTGAATCCAAGTACTCCTTGGAGAAATGCTTGTCTTCCTCACAAACACCAGCCCCTCTACCAGGGGGTCCTGTTCTAAGCCATCTTTGACCATGTTAAACTAGTATTCAACTACAATGAAATGATGCACATTGGTACACACAGAAAAGAGAAGATGGTACTATACATGATATATCAATGCCAGGGTCGGTGCAAGTGTGGATGGGGTAGAGTTGTTAAGGTGGGGCCCATTAAGTTTATGATAATTTTTTTTTTGTATCACGTACAAATATATAGTTGGTCCAAGTGGTAATAAGTTCGTACCCCTTAAGCAATGGTGAGGGCTTCGATCTATGGCTCTTGTGTACGGAGAAAACCTGATTGCAAAAAGTCTGCCCTTAAATGCTATCTAGTCCCTTGTGGGATTAGTTTCTTCAATTGCGCGTGAAGATATATCCTGTGAAACCAAAAAAAAAATAGGTGTATCATATACTAAATTGTCATCTAATGTAACTCAATTACATGAAATTTAATTATAGTCGTAGTTATAACATTTTATTTAATGAAATTATAACAAAATGCGAATAATGTTACCATAATTGTGGTCGTGATGCAATTATAACACTATCAAAACTGAGATATTATGACCACAATTCCAAATTTCCAATTGTGGACCACAGCGTAAAACCATTATAAGGTAAGTCTACAGTTGTACATTGCTGATTATTTCTTCTCATGCAAATGCAAAACTGCAACTACGTTATAACATTTCCCTTTTTAATTTTGAGGCTTTATCTTAATAAGGAATCGTAATAAATAATCGTTAAACTTTGAATTCCAAATTCCAAATTTCCAATTGTGGACCATAGCGTAAAACCATTATAAGCTAAGTCTACAGCTGTACATTGCTGATTATTTCTTCCCATGCAAGTGCAAAACTGCAACTACGTTATAACATTTCCCTTTTTAATTTTGCGCTTTTATCTTAATAAGGAATCTTAATAAATAAATGTTAAAAATTAAATTTTATTATAGAAATTTCGTTTTAATCCCATTCACGTGTAGAAAAGAAAAGAAGATAACAATGGAATATGACAAATGAAATAGACAGATAGAACAAAAACTGAAATCATGGAAAATAAATTAAGATTACTCATTGAATAAACATAGCACAAAAAGATAAAAAGGAAAAACATTTATTTTTTATGCATAATAAAAATTATTTAATTAGAAAATTATAAAATATTTACTTAAAATTTTAATAGTTTATAATTATTTAAGTAATATATAAGTAATTTACTAATATACTAGAAAGTGCCACCTTAATTTGTTTATATATGAGAAAATGTTTAGAAAATGTTTAGTATAAGGCGGCTTCTACGATGAGCGAGCATAGCATATTGCTCACCATGAACAACATAAATTTAGTCGTTAGATTTTATAACAAAAATTAGACGGATAAGATGAATACACTTAACCAGTTTTCTTTAGTTTTCTTGGTTGCTCCAGAATCGATTATTTTTCAATTTTTAATCGATTAATTTTTAACTTTTAAACAATTACTTATCAATTTTTAATCAATTAAGATAGAAACAAGAAGGAAAGATGTTTCAAAATTTAATCAATTAACTGGGTATAGAGGAGAGATGAAAACAGAAGACTTCTTCCAGTGGCTTCCATCATTGTGACCACAACCAGTCTCCCTCCAGCAACCTTGTCAATGAGATAGCCCCTCCTCTGAGGTCCCATTTAGTAACTCGAACTCATATTCTTAACATTACAGCGTAGCTCGATTAAATAAAAAAATGCGGAATATTAAAACACATATAAAACTGCTGGCTACATCAGTAGAGCCTACAATAACTGATATCAACTACAACCCTCAAAGTACGCAATACACATAAACTTAAAAGGATGACAACAAAATAAAATACATACAACATCCTCTCCTGACCCCAAAATACATTTCGCTCAAACCCATGTACTGGCCATAACAACACTAAGATTTTCTACCTAACCACGACTCTAGCGAGGGTAATGAGAGCTCCAAACCGAAGCTCTAACGTATACGGTGGGTCTACAGCACCTCCTACAGCAATTTAAAATCTCCCATCATTGAGGTTCGAGGCTCTCCCACCAACATCAGGCTCAACAGGTGTGTCATCAATCTCCTCAGGCAACTCCTCGACAGCATATTCTCGTGTGATCGAGAATAGATAAAATACAGCATAGAATAATATGGGAGATAAGAAACAACAATACATCATAAATAGGGAAACAACTATAAAATAAGATATATATAGATAGCAACGCACAACAGTACAAAAGTGTCAAACAATCATATCCCAAGTCCTTCCCTCTTAGCTTCTGCCCCTCACACTCATGCGGCTAACGACTATATGGACGCTATCACGATGCGACATCCCCAACAGATCAAAATGTCCTATTCATCACTATGCCACCCCCCGTAATGTAGGGTTCGACCAACAGCCTTCAGGCTCAACTCAACTCATGGGTATGACATATTACCCCGCCCGCAGGCTAGGTTGGAATAATCGCCCGTCAATAACTCAACTTACGGCAACGACACATCCCCCAGCCCGCAGGCCAGGTCGGGACATTTGCCCTTTCACAACTAATGGGTACGATCATCTCCTCGCAGGTAAGATCGATCGTCCGTACGCCACCACAGTGATGAACAACAACAATGCAACATGTACCTCACCGACTAATCTCGGGATCAACAACTTAGTGTCTCAACCACAACTTGTACTCAACTACGATCAACTTTCTTCGATATAACCGGGTGTCAACTTTATATCTCAACATAAATATACTAACAGGATCTCTATGTTGAGCACTACAACAATTATATATTGTCAAAATCCTCACCACATTTTCATCTCCCAATTTATCAAAAATTAGTGTCTATCTCTACTCATACAACAATAATCACAATATCATATCATAAGCAACCATAATCGTGTTCAATATTCATGTTTATCATACTAAATACTCATGTAAGCATATCAACTCATCAATTCGTAGATAAGTATTTAAGTAACACTACGCATGTTACTAGGCACAACATACATATCAACATGTACCATGTTAAGCATACTAACACACAAACATACAACCTCGACATATCATAAAATCAACCTATCGATCACTCGACCACTAGTAGGGTTTAGGTCGCCCTACGCATATCAATATAAACTATTTTATTCTTGCCTCCCCAATGATATTATGGTTCTTTCCCCCACCTAAACAGTTTTCCCGCGTGCTTCCTTGTGCAACTTTGACTGCGGCTCCGTAACTGGCAACCGTACACGCTTTAGAATAATCAAACACCGTCTGTTCCTTCACAAAAAAATACAACCAGAAATTAATACAATCCAACAAAGCCCATCTAGTTCATATGAACTATGGTTCGGCCTTCACTAGCTAATTAGGTTAAGGATGTTAAAATTTTACTAACTCTTGGATCAATGATACTTAAGCATGATAAAGACATAATCCAAACCATTTACCAAAGATTTGAACCAAAATCCATCCAACCAATCAAGGTTAGGGTTCAGCCCTTTTTGGAAAAATAGGCTAGAGATGTCTAAAAATTTCTAACTCTTGGATGAATGATCATTATACAAAAACTTGAAGCAAAACTCATGGTTTCCCACAAGCTAGGGTTTGGCCACCTCCTTGAAAATATAGCTAGACATGTTATTTGATTACATGCTTTTGGATAGTGATAGAGGATGATGAGACTAGATCATAGAAATTGATTTCACATTAAAAGGATTTTTCTATGATTTTCTAGTGATTTTTGAACATAGACTTAGAAACTTTAATCATGTTGGTCATGCCTTGAAAATAAGAAATGAGTGAAGAATATGAAGCTCATGGATCAAAGAGAGTAAATCATACCTCTTGGATGATGAAAATGTGCAAGAATCCAACACTTTCTTCACAAATTTTGATAAGTTTTTACTTTGAGAAATGAGAGAGTTTTGAGAGAAAATGTTGAAGGTTGTGAGAAAAGTGGGGAATGGCTTCATGAAGGTTGGTTTAGGCGTGGGGCTTGAGGGGCAAAAGGGTCCAAAATTGTTTACTTAAGGGGCAAAAGAGTCATTTCACCTAGGGACAAAATTGGAATTAAAACAAAAGGTTAAGGACATAATGGTCCTTTCACCTCCAAAGTAACAAAATATCTAGATATTTTTCTAGAGGTAATGATGACAGGTGGTGAGTAACGCGGCACAAGCGTAATTCCATCAGTTCCTAGGGGTAAAACGGTCTTTTCCTAGTGTGAACGCGTTTTAGATATTTTTCGTTTTAATCATGACTTTGGGTGAGTCACTGGCATGCCTTCCTAGGTGAGTTGACCTGATGTGACTTCATGTTTATCCGTTAGCGGGTCCTGGTAAATCCATATTTAGCTCCTTAATTACACAATTTAAGATTTCGCCCGTATAACTTATATTATTTCACTTTTTGGTGAAAAATTTCAAAATTACCAAAGTTTTTGGAAATTCAATTTAAAACCCAACTGTTTCGTTCATGAGTCAAAATTACGTTTTCTGATCAGTAAAATCTTGCTGTCAGTGAAAACGCAGTCTGGGTTCCGTCTGAATTTTCAACCCAAAATTAACCGTAACTCTCTACGATAACGTAGAGTAGAACTATGAGCTTGTTTTATTTAAATTCATTTTCTAAAACCTCTGATAAAATATAAACTCATTTATATAGCTTACCGATCTTAGAATGCTTGAAAATTCGAGGTATTACATTACTATCCCACTAAAAAAAATATTTTGTCCTCGAAATTCGTCGTACCTTTAGAGTAGACTCGGGTACTGTCGTTGCATGTCCTCTTCTCTTTTCCAGGTAGCATCTCCAGTCACTTCATCCGATATGACTTTAACCAACGGAATGTTTTTACCTCGGAGTTCCTTAACCCTTCTATCCGCGATCCTTATAGGTAAAGCCTCATACTCAAGGTCCTCTCTCAATTGTATTGACTCTGGCTCTAAGATGTGTGATGCATCAGGGTAGTATTTCCTCAACTTAGAAACATGAAAGACATCATGAAGATTGGATAGTTTTGGTGGTAAAGCAACATGATAGGCTACAGGACCAATTCGACGAAGAATTTAAAATGGTCCAATGAATCTAGGAGTAAGCTTTCTAGATTTGATTGCTTTGGCGATTCCAATTCTTGGAATCACTCTCAGAAAAACATGATCTCCCTCCTGGAATTCTAAAGGTCTTCTCCTTTTATCGCTATAACTCTTTTGTCTATCCTGTGCGGCTTTCATCTTTTCCCTTATCCTCTTGATTTGTTCCGTCATCTGTTGTACTACCTCCGGTCCTAGTACTTGTATTTCTCATGTCTTATGCCAACACAACGGTGTTCTACACTTTCTGCCGTACAACGCTTTGAAGGTGCCATACCTATACTCGAATGAAAACTGTTGTTATAGCTTAACTCAATCAACGTTAAGAACTCATCCCAAAGCCTTATGTAACTGCTTCCAGAATCTAGATGTAAATCTAGGATCTCTGTCGGAAACAATACTAGAAGGCACTCCATGCAACCTTACTACTTCCTTGATGTAGATTTGGGTTAACTTTTCCAACGTATAACTTTCACCAATAGGTAAGAAGTGAGCACACTTCGTCAACCTATCGACGATTACCCAAATTGCATCATGCCTCTTGTTAGTTCTTGGCAAACCAACCACAAAATCCATAGATATACCATCCCACTTCCATTATGTAATATCAAAAGATTGTAACAGTCCTGCTGGTTTGGTGTTCTATCTTCGCTTTCTGACAAACCAAGGAAGCCAACACATATTCAGCCACTTCCTTCTTCATTCCGGGCCACCAAAACATGTTCTTCAAATCTTGATACATCTTGGTTGCTCTTGGATGAAAACTCAGCCTACTCTTGTGCGCTTCTTCCAAGATCATCCTTCTTAGTTCTACATCCATTGTCACACAGATCTTATCATCATACCTCAAGACTCCATCCTGATTCATCCGAAACTCAGATGTTCTACCTTTCGTCACTTGTTCCTTCACCTTCTGAAGATATTGATCAACTTCTTGCTTCTCCTTGATCGTCTTCAAAAAGTCGCTCGTTACTATGACCATTCCTAGGTGTATCTTGTAACACCTCGATTTTCATGCTTTCTAATATCAGTAAATTATATAATTGATTTTATATTCTTATCTGAGATTTAGAAAATGAATTAAATAAACTGAGACCATAGTCACGTTATACGCTATCGTAGGAAGCTACGGTTAAATTTTGGGTCGAAAACTCAGACGGAGCCCGGTCGGCGTTTTTTCACTAATAGTATGATTTTACTGCTCAGACGACCTAATTTTGACTCGTGAACGAACTAGTTAGGCTTAGAATTGGATTTCGAACATTTTCGTTAAATGTGCAAAAAATAGGTGCCTACGCTTTATTCTAGCGAAATCTCAAACCGGGGGATGAACGGAGCTGCGTATGGATTTACTGGGACCTGTAACCGGATAATCATGGTCACATCAGGTCACATCACCTTGGGATTCATGCCAATATCATGATGGGTTTTCAAAATGTCAGGACGTGAAAAGACCAAAATGTCCCTGACCCTTTTCACAATTACAATTTTCCCCTTGTGTAAAAAGACCATTTTGCCCTTAAGTGAAATTTTTGGACCATCCTACCCTCCTTTCACCTCTTCCATTCGACCATCTCTCCCTTCAAATCCCTCTTCACTTCATTTCTTCTCCATTTCTTCATCTTTTCTTCCTTACTTTCTCTAATTCTCTAAGCAATTTCTTCAAGAAATTTGTGAAAGGAAGTTGACAATCTTGCTCATATTCATCATCTAGGAGTTATGGAACCCTCACTTACTCTCTTAATCTCCGTATTCTTCATTCAATCTTGTAGTTTCAAACTTGATCAAGTTTATGATCCAAAACTTCAAAAATATCTAGAAAATTGTAGAAAAATCCTTTTAATGTCAAACCAATTTCTATGATCTAGTTCCATTGCCATCTCTCATTATCCAAGAGCTTGTAGCCAAAAGATCTCTCTAACCCATATGGGTATGGAGAGGCCGAACCTAGCTATTTTGGGGGAAATGGGTTTTTGGTTCAATTTGGTTAAATGATGCTTGATTTCACTCTTTCATTCCTATAATCCTTGAATCCAAGTGATTAAAAAACCAAATCAAACTCTAAACTATTTTTATCCATGATGGCCGAAACCCTATTTTTTTGGTTGAAGGGGTTTTGGTTCAAATCTTTGACAAGTAATCATAGATTATGTTTTAATAATGCTTAAGGATCATTGATCCAAGAGTTGGTAGAATTTCAACACCTCTAGCCTATTTTAATAAATAGAGGCCGAACCCTAGCCTTGTAGGAATTTGATAAGTTTGATTGGATTTTATTGATTTCTGGTTGTGATGTGTTGTGAAGGATTGGACGGTATTCGATCGTTCGAAAGCATGTACGATTGACAGTTGCAGAGCTGCAGTCGGAGTTGCCCGAGGAAGCTCGCGGGAAAACTAGTCAGGTGGGGGAAAGAACCACGACATCGTCGGGGAGGCAAGATTTAAAATAATTTATATTGATATGCGTAGGGCGACCTAAACCCTACTAGTGGTCGAGTGACCGATAGGTTAATCTTATGATATATCGAGGTTGTATGTTGTGTGATAGTATGCGTAATATGATATACATGATATGTATGTGGTGCCTAGCAATTTGTTTATGATTACTTGAATATTTACCTATGAGTTTTGGTATGCTTACTTGAATTTATTATTGAACATGTTTATGGTTGCTTTATGATATGATGTTTGATTACTGCTGTATGAGTAGAGATAGACAGTAAATTCTGATAAGTTGGGAGATGAACATGTGGTGAGGATTTTGAGGATATTTATGTTGTAGTGCCCAACCGAGAGATTCTGTCGATATATTGATGTTGAGATGTACAGTTGATACCCAGTTAAGCCGGAGAAAGTTGGTCGTAGTTGTGTATGAGTTGTGGTTGAGACACTAAGTTGTTGATCCCGATATGAGTCAGTGAGGTTCATGTTGCATAGTTGTTGTTCATCACTGTGTTAGCGTACGGGCGATCGATCTTGCCTGCGGGGAGATGATCGTACCCAGTAGTTGTGAGTGGGCGAATATCCTGACCTAGCTTGCGAGCGGGGGGATATGTCGTTACCGTAAGTTGCGTTGTTGATGGACGAATATTCCGACCTAGCCTGCGGGAAGGGGAATATGTCATACCCATGAAACGAGTTGAGCATGTGGGCTGTTGGCCGAACCTTGCATTACTGGGGGTGGCACAGAGATGAACGAGACATCTTGATTTGTTGGGGATGTCGTGTCGTGATTGCTTCCATATAGTCGTTAGTTGCATGAGTGTGAGAGACAGTAGCTAATAGAGCAGGACTTGGAGATGATAGCTTGAGATTGTTGTGCTATTGTATGTTGCTATCTATATATCTTATTTTATAGCTGTTTCCCTATTAATGATGTTTTTCTGTTTCTTATCCCCGTATTTCTCTTGTCGTATTTTATTTACTCTCGGTCACACGAGAAGATCTTGTCGAGGAGTTGCCAGAAGAGATTGATGGTATACTTGTTAAACCTGATGCTGGTGGGAGAGCCTCGGATCCTAGTGCTGGGAGACTTTGAGCTGCTCTATGCAGAGGACGACCATCTCTGGGAGACTGACTACTCTTAACGAAGAGAAGTGCATACGGGCCCGACTATCGTATATGTTAGAGTCGTGGTTGGGTAGACAGTCTTAGTTTTGTTATGGCCAATACATGGTTTTGAGTGAAATGTATTTTTAGGGCCAGGAGAGGAAGTCTGACGTATTTTATTTCCTACCATGTTTTCAGTTTATGTGTTGAAGATTTGTAGTTGGTATCTGTTGTTGTAGGCTCTACTGATAGAGCCAATACTTTTATTCGTATGTTATATATATATATATATATATATATATATATATATATATATATATATATATATATATATATATATATATATATATAGTATTAGTTGTTTTAATATTTTTCGCATTTTTATTTAATTACGCTACGCTGCAACGTTAAGAAGTCGAGTTTGGGTTACTAATGGGACCTCCGAGGATGGGCTGTCTCATATCTTATATCCAGATTCAGATCTTTGAACTGTTCAATCTGTTCTGAGATTTTCGCTGCTTTTAATATCAATAAATTATATAATTGAGTTTATATTTTTATCTGAGGTTTAGAAAGTGAATTTAAATAAACTAAGATCAAATTCATACTCTATGTCATCATAGAGAGCTACGATTAAATTTTGGGTTGAAAATTCAGATGGAGCCCGGTCTACGTTTTCACAGAGAGTAATATTTTACAGATCAGAAGACCTAATTTTGACTCATGAACGAAACAGTTAGGCTTAGAATCAAATTTCCAACAACTTTGGTAAAATTGATTTTTCGTACTAAAAAGTGAATTAATATACGTCATACGGGCGAAATCTTAAATCTGGTGAAGAACGGAGCTGAATACGGACTTATCGGGACCCGCTAACGGATAAACTTGAAGTCACATCAGGTCACATCACATAGGAAGGCGTGCTAGTGTCATGATGAAAAACGAAAAATATCTGGACGCGTTCACACTGAGAAAAGACCAAAATATCCTTGGTCTTTTTCCTAAATAACATATTTGTCCCTAAAGGAAAAGACCGTTTTGCCCCTAGGAACTTTTGAAAACCCATCCTTGCCCTCACCCTCATCATTACCTCTAGAAAATATCTAGATATTTATGAAGTTAGAGGTGAAAAGACCATTTTGCCCTTGGTTTTTTGTTTTAATTCCAATTTTGTCCCTAAGTGAAATGTCCATTTTGTCCATTAAGTGAAAATCTTTGGACCTTCTTACCCCTTTCTTCCTCACGCCTAAGAAGACTCCTCTATGGCCATCTGTCACTTTTCTTTCAACTTCAAAAACTTCTCTTAACTTTCTCTCATTTTTCTTAAGTGAAAGCTTAACATTTTGTGAAGAAAAAGTGTTGATCTTTGCTCATTTTCATCACTCAAGGAGGTAAGATTACTTCCCTTGATCCATAAGTTTCTTGTTCTTCACTTAGTTCTAGTTTTATAGCTATGATCACATAAGTTTCAACTTCTAAATTTAATCTTCATAAATCTCTAAAAAATCATATAAAAATCCTTTTAATGTGAAATCAATTTCTATGATCTAGTATCATCATCCTCTATCACTATCCAAGAGCATGTAATCAAAAAACATACCTACTCTATATCTAGAAGTGGTCAAACCCTAAGCTTTTTGGGGGAAATGAGTTTTGCTTCAATTTTTGTGAAATGATACTTGATTTCACCTCTTTCATTCTTACGATCATTGAATCCAAGTGATTAGGAAACCAAATCAAATTCTAACCTATTTTTTTCAATGATGGCCGAACCCTAACCTTGTTGGTTGAAGGGGTTTTGGTTCAAATCTTTGACAAGTAATTATGGACTATGTCTTTATCATGCTTAAGGATCATTCATCCAAGAGTTAGTAAAGTTTTAACACCTCAAGCCTATTTTTTTAAAAAGGAGCCGAACCCTAGTTCATATGGACTAGAAGGGTTTTGTTGGATTGTATTAATTTATGATTGTGATTTGTTGTGAAGAATCATATGGTGTTTGATTATTCTAAAGCGTGTACGGTTGCCAGTCACGGAGCCGCAGTCAGAGTTGCACGGGGAAGCACGCGAGAGAACTGTTCAGGTGGGGGAAAGAACCACAATATCGTCGGGGAGGCAACAATAAAATAATTTATATTGATATGCGTAGGGCGACCTAAACCCTACTAGTGGTCGAGTGATCGATATGTTGATTTTATGATATGTCGAGGTTGTATGTTTGTGTGTTAGTATGCTTAATATGATATAGACAATATGTATGTTGTGCCTAGTAACATGCTTAGGATTACTTGAATATTTACCTACGAGTTGATGAGTTGATATGCTTACATGAGTATTTAGTATGTTGAACATGATTATGGTTGCTTATGATATGATGTTGTGATTACTGTTGTATGAGTAAAGATAGGCAGTAATTTCTGATAAGTTGGGAGATGAACATGTGGTGAGGAATTTGAGGATATATATGTTGTAGTGCTCAACCTCGAGATTCTGTTAATATAGTAATGTCGAGACATAAAGTTGATACCCGGTTAAGCCGGAGAAAGTTGGTCGTAGTTGTGCACAAGTTGTGGTTGAGACACTAAGTTGTGGATCCCGAGATGAGTTGGTGAGGTTCATGTTACATCATTGTTGTTCATCACTATGTTGGGGTACGGTCGATCGATCTTGCCTGTAGGGAGATGATCGTACCCACAAGTTGAGTTGTTAACAGGTGAATGTCTCGACCTGGCATGCAGGCGGGGGGATATGTCGTTTCTGACAGGCGAATGTTCCGACCTGGCCTGCGGGGGGTGGGGGGAGGGGGAATATGTTGTACCCATGAGTTGAGCCTGCAACCCTGCATTACGGGGGGTGGCATAGTGATGAACGGGGCATCTTGATCTGTTGGGGATGTCACGTCGTGATCGCTTCCATGTAGTCATTAGTTGCATGAGTGTGAGAGACAGTAACTAAGAGAGCAGGACTTCGGAGATGATTGCTTGACACTGTTGTGCTGTTGTATGTTGCTATCTATATAGCTTACTTTATAGTTGTTTCCCTATTTATGATGTATTGCTGTTTATTATCCCCATATTATTCTATGTTGTATTTTATTTATTCTCGATCACACGAGAAGATCCTGTTGAGGAGTTGCCAGAGGAGATTGATGGCATACTTGTTGAACCTAATGCTGGCGGGAGAGCCCCGGATTCTAGTGTTGGGAGACATTGAGCTGCTCTATTCAGAGGATGATCGTCTCTGGGAGATTGACTACTCTCAGCGAAGAGTAGTGTATACGGGCTCGACTACCGTATACGTTAGAGCTTTGGTTAGGAGCTCTCGTTACCCTTGTTAGAGTCGTGGTTGGGTAGACATTCTTATTGTTGTTATGTCCAGTACATGGGTTTGAGCGAAATGTATTTTTGGGGTTAGGAGAGGAAGTCGTATGTATTTTCTTTTGTTGTCATACTTTTAAGTTTATATGTGTTGTAGACTCTGAAGATTTGTAGTTGGTATCAGTTGTTGTAGGCTCTATTGATGGAGCCATTAATTTGATATGTATGTTATATATAGTCGTGGTATCAGTGTTGGTTGTTTTAATATTTCCGCATTTTTTATTTAATCACGCAATGCTGCAACATTAAGAATATAAGTTCGGGTTACTAAATGGGACCTTCGAGGAGGGGTTGTCTCATGTTCCAACTCTTTTACCATCATAGCAGACACGTGCAAGGATTTCTTACTTAACGCGTCTGCTACTACATTCTCTTTTTATGGATGGTATTGTAGATCAAATTCATAATCCTTTAGGGCTCGTTTGGTGGTCAGGATAGGATAAGGATGGATAGGATATGAGAGCTGGATAAGGATAGGATAGGATATGAGCATGATAAGCTCTTATCCTGTCCAATGTTTGATGTGCATCAGATAATGACAGGATATGATATAAAATATCCACAAATGATAAAATTATCCTTATATCAAAATTACATTTTTTTTCAAAAATAAATTTTAATATTACGTGGTTGTTTTATACATTTAAATTAAAAAATATTTAATAATATATATTTTTGGCTTTTTAATTATAAATTAGTCCATTTTTTTAAATTATAAAAAATTAACTTTTTTTTCACTTTTTATAAAAATTGTTAATTAAACCACATATTTTAATTAGTATTAAGGTTGACTAATTAGGTTTGAAACCGTAATTAAATAATAACAATATTAAAGGTAAGAGATAAAAGAAAGCATTTTCTTATCCTATCCTGTTGGTTCTAACCCAGCTCCACCCTCAGGATAGAATGATAACTAAGTAACAGGATAGGATAATCTAACAGGATAAGCTTATCCTATCCTGCTGGTTCACCAAACTACAGATTAAAACAGGACAGGATAGCTTATCCTATCCTGCATCCCTTATCCTGACCACCAAACGGGCCCTTATGAACTCCATCCACCTCCTTTGTCTCATGCTTAACTCTTTCTAATCAAACAGGTACCTTAAACTCTTATGGTCACTATACACAATAAAATTAGCTCCATAGAGGTTGTGTCGCCATATCTTTAAAGCAAACACTATAGCTGCTAATTCCAAATCATGAGTCGGATAGTTCCTCTCGTGAACTCTTAGTTGTCGCGAAGCATACGCTACCACTCTCCCATCTTGCATCAGGACACAGCCCAATCCTTGGTATGACGCATCACAGTATACGTCAAACTGTCCTAAAGAATCTAGTAACGACAGCACGGGTGATGTTGTTAACCTCCTCTTCAGCTGTTGAAAACTTTTCTCACACTTATCCGTCCATACAAAGGACATTCCCTTCCTCGTTAGCTGCGTCATGGGCAACACAATCTTCAAGAATCCTTTGATGAACCTTCGATAATAACCAGATAAGCCTAGAAAACTTCGTACCTCACTTACCGACATAGGACTTTCCCATTGTACCACAGCTTCAACCTTTGTTGGATCTACAACTATCCCATCTCGATTAATCACATGACCTAAGATTGCACTTCTTCCAACCAAAACTCACACTTGGACAACTTTGCATAAAGCTGTCGGTCCTTTAACACTTGAAGCACAATCCTAAGATGTTCCTAATGTTCTTCCTAATTAAGGGAATAAATAAGAATGTCGTCGATAAACCCAACTACAAACTTATCCAAGAACGGTCGGAAAATCCGGTTCATGTAATCCATAAACACAACTGGAGCATTAGTCACACCAAACGGCATAACCAGATACTCGTAGTGTCCATGCAGACTCCTAAACGTCGTCTTTGGTACATCCTCCTGCTTGACTCGAATCTGATGATAACCAGATCTTAAGTCAATCTTCGAAAACACTACCGCTCCTTTAACTGGTCCATCAAGTCATCAATCCTGGGTAATGGATACTTATTCTTGATCGTCACCTTGTTCAATTGCCGATAATACACACAGCCTTGAACTTTCTTCATTCTTCTTGACGAACAGCACCGGCGCTCCCCAAGATGAAGCACTTGGTCTTATAAACTCCTTACCCAACATGTCATCCATCTGCTTCTTCAGCTCCGCCCAATTTGCTGGAGACATTCGATAAGGTTCTATCGAAATGGATCCAGTTCCTGGTACGAGATCTATAGCGAACTCTATCTCTCTCTTCGGTGGTAAACTTGGAACGTCATCAGGGAAAAATTTCCGAAACTCTCCCACTATAGGCAACGAATCCAACTTAGGAGATTCCTTAGCTTCCATAGAGAATAACAACACATGTTTCTGAGATTCGCTATGCAACATAAGATTTCTATCATTAGCAAGCATCAATCTAGATTGCTCAGGGAATAATAAGGTCTTTTTAGAACAGTCTAACACTACATGGTTAACTAAAAGCCAATCCATGCCTAAACTTATATCAAGTTGTTGCATTGTCAAACAAATAAGGTCAACAAGAAAAGTTCTATTTTCAACAACGATAGGACATTACAAACAAGTAGTCATGGTTGTCAAAGAATTATTGGCAGGAGTAGAAACAATAAAGTCATGAGGAAGTAAAGAAATAGATAATTTCAAATGACCTATACACTCTTGGGATATGAACGAATGCGTAGCTCCCGAGTCAAACAGTACTGATAAGAGTTTACCTGATACTAGGCACATACCTTGTATAAGATCAGAGGATTGAGATGATTCAGCTCCTCTTATGGTAAACACTCTTCCGGTGGCTTACGGTCTCCCCCCTTGCTGTCCTGCTCCTTGGGCTCTGGTTACAGGGCCATGCTTGCCTGTGTTGTACTGAACTCCTTGAGAACATTTTGGAGCTATATGACCCACTTGGCCACATCGAAAACATTGGCAAGTCTCCCTCACCGGACAATCTCGAATTAGATATGATCCTCCACACCTAAAGCATCCACTTGGTTGTAGTTGTCCTTCAGCTAATCTTGTTATTTGACGGTCATAAGGTTTCCGCCCTATCTGGAACCTACCTTTTCCTCCTCGACCTTTCTGATTGAATCTCCAGGTAGGTCCTCCAGATGTACCTTGTTGCAATTCTCTTTTCTTATCGATGTTCTCAATGACTGAACATCTTTCCAACATCTCGGGTAACTGGGTGATATTCAGTGGTGCAATCACCCTCTATAGATCATACTTAAGACCGTCGTCAAAACGTCTACACACCCACTCTTCATCGGGAAACCTCTGATAAATATCAGAAAATTTGAGTAGTGCTTCGAACCTCGCAGCATACTCACCAACAGACATGGTTCCTTGTTTTAGACCCATGAACTCTTTCTCTTTTTCTATTCTCATCATTTTGGGGAAATACTTCTCGAGAAAACATTCTCAAAACAGTCCCCAGTTAATCACACTTCCTTCTGCTTCAAGCATTCTCCGCTTGCCTTTCCACCATAGCTCTGCACCTACCATCAGCATGAAGGATGCATAGGCCACCTTCCTGTCCTCACGACAATGCATTGCCGCGAAGATTTTCTCAAGCTCATTTATCCAGAGATCTGCTCCCTCCGGATTGGAGTCACCATTGAATTGCAGCAGCTTCCCTTTCAGAAAAGTATTTAGTCCAGCGTCTCCCGTCTCCACTCCACCCCGCTGATTCTGTCTATATTGCTGTTGCATGGTTACCTGCAACAGTTGAGTGTTCTTCTGCGTCTGATGCAGCATTGCCATTGCCAACTCCCTAACTGTCCTTAGGGTTTCAGTTGACTCTGCCTCATCCAACGTGGAAATTTTCCTCATTACCATTTCTAGGTTCAGTGGCACTCTCTGTGGCCCTTTTGCCACGTCCTTTAACTCGTCCGCGAGCCATTTAATTTCTTGTGGAAGAAATTATCAGCTCACAATTGTAAGACATACAAGACCATATTATCATATACATGCATTATATGCCTTACAAATGCTCGAAACAGTTACCTCTTACGATAAATCGCACATCGGACACTCTACCCAATTTCTAAGCATAGTTAATACCCAACGTGGGGTCAACTAGACAAGGCCAGAAATCAAAACTTAACCCAAGCAGTCCTTGATTAAGAATCAAACTGCTCTGATACCATATAATAGGACAGCCGCTCCTCGGAGGTCCCATTTAGTAACCCGAACTCATATTCTTAACGTTACAGCATAGCGTGATTAAATAAAAAAATGCAAAATATTAAAACAACCAACACGGATACCACGACTACATATATAACACACATATAAAAGTACTGGCTCCATCAGTAGAGCCTACAATAACTGATATCAACTACAACCCTCAAAGTACGCAACACACATAAACTTAAAAGTATGACAACAAAATAAAATACATATGACTTCCTTTCCTGGCCCCAAAATACATTTCGCTCAAACCCATGTACTGGCCATAACAACACTAAGATTGTCTACCCAACCACGACTCTAACGAGGGTAACAAGAGCTCCCAATCGAAGCTCTAACGTATACGGTGGGTCTACAGCACCTCGTACAGCAACTCAAAATCTCCCATCATTGGGGTCCGGGGCTCTCCCGCTAGCATCGGGCTCAACAGGTGTGCCATCAATCTCCTCGGGAAACTCCTCAACAGGATATTCTCGTGCGATCAAGAATAGATAAAATACAACATAGAATAATACGGGAGATAAGAAACAACAATACATCATAAATAGGGAAACAATTATAAAATAAGATATATAGATAGCAACGCACAACAGTACAATAATGTCAAACAATCATCTCCCAAGTCCTTCCCTTTTAGCTACTGTCCCTCACACTCATGCGGTTAACGACTATATGGACGCTATCACGACGCGACATCCCCAACAGATCAAGATGTCCTATTCATCACTATGCCACCCCCCATAATGCAGGTTTCAGCCAATAGCCCTCAGGCTCAACTCAACTCATGGATACGACATATTCCCCCGCCCGAAGGCCAGGTCTGAATAATCGCCCGTCAACAACTCAACTTACAGTAACGACACATCCCTCCGCCCGCAGGCCAGGTCGGGACATTCGCCCGTTCACAACTAATGGGTACGATCATCTTTCCAAAGGCAAGAATGATCGCCCATACGCCACCACGGTGTTGAACAACAACGATGCAACATGAACCTCACTGACTAATCTCGGGATCAACAACTTAGTGTCTCAACCACAACTTGTACACAACTACGACCAACTTTCTCCGGTATCACCGGGTGTCAACTTTATATCTCAACATAAATATACCAACAGGATCTCTAGGTTAAGCACTACAACATTTATATATCCTCAAAATCCTCACCACATATTCATCTTCCAATTTATCAAAAATTACTGGCTATCTCTACTCATACAACAGTAATCACAACATCATATCATAAGCAACCATAATCATGGTCAATAATCATGTTCATCATACTAAATACTCATGTAAGCATATCAACTCATCAATTCATAGTTGTATTCAAGTAACCTTACTCATGTTACTAGGCACAACAGACATATCAACATGTACCATGTTAAGGATTCTAACACACAAACATACAACCTCGACATATCATAAAATCAACCGATCGGTCACTCGACCACTAGTAGGGTTTAGGTCGCCCTACGCTTATCAATATAAACTATTTTATTCTTACCTTCCCGACAATATTGTGGTTCTTTCCCTCACCTAAACAGTTTTCCCACGTGCTTCCTCGTGCAATTCTGACTGCGGCTTCGCAACTGGCAACCGTACACACTTTAGAATAATCAAACACTGTCTGATCCTTCACAACAAATCATAACCTGAAATTAATACAATCCAAAAAAAGCCATCTAGTTTATATGAACTATGGTTCGTCCTTCACTAGCTAATTAGGCTAAGGATGTTAAAATTTTACTAACTCTTGCACAAATGATCCTTAAGCATGATAAAGACATAATCCATAACCATTTACCAAAGATTTGAACCAAAACCCATCCAACCAATCAAGGTTAGGGTTCGGCCCTTTTTAGAAAAATAGGCAAGAGATGTCAAAAAATTTCTAACTCTTGGATGAATGATCCTTAAGCATACATAACACTAAAGCAAGTTTCATTATACAAAAACTTGAAGCAAAACTCATGGTTTCCCACAAGCTAGGGTTCGGCCACCTCCTTGAAAATATAGCTAGACATGTTATTTGATTAGATGCTTTTGGATAGTGATAGAGGATGATGATACTAGATCATAGAAATTGATTTCACATTATAAGGATTTTTCTATGATTTTCTAGAGATTTTTGAACATAGAACTTAGAAACTTTAAACATGTTGATCATGGCTTGAAAACAAGAAATGATTGAAGAATATGAAGCTCCTGGATCAAAGAGAGTAAGTCATACCTCTTGGATGATGAAAATGCGCAAGAATCCAACACTTTCTTCACAAATTTTGTTATGTTTTTACTTTGGGAAATGAGAGAGTTTTGAGAGAAAATGAAGGTTGTGAGAAAAGTGGGGAATGGCTTCATGGGGGTTGGTTTAGGCGTGGAGCTTGAGGGGTAAAAGGGTCCAAAATTGTTTACTTAAGGGGCAAAAGAGTCATTTCACCTAGGGACAAAATTGGAATTAAAGCAAAAGGTTAAGGACATAATGGTCCTTTCACCTCCAAAGTCACAAAATATCTAGATATTTTTCTAGAGGTAATGATGACAGGTGGTGAGTAACACGGCACAAGCGTAATTCCATCAGTTCCTTGGGGCAAAACGGTTTTTTCCTAGTGTGAACGCGTGTCAGATATTTTCGTTTTAATCATGACTTTGGGTGAGTCACTGGCACGCCTTCCTAGGTGAGTTAACCTGATGTGACTTCAAGTTTATCCGTTAACGGGTCCCGATAAATCCATATTTAGCTCCGTTAATTACACAAATTAAGATTTTGCCCGTGTAACTTATATTATTTCACTTTTTGAAATTACCAAAGTTGTTGAAAATTCGATTTAAATTCTAACTGTTTCGTTCACGCGTCAAAATAAGGTTTTTCTGATTAGTAAAATCTTACTGTCAGTGAAAACGCAGACTAGGTTCCGTCTGAATTTTCAATCCAAAATTTAATCGTAACTCTCTGCGATAACGTAGAGTATAACTATGAGCTTGTTTTATTTAAATTCATTTTCTAAAACCTCTGACAAAATATAAACTCATTTATATAGCTTACCGATCTTAAAAAGCTTGAAAAATCAGGGTGTTACAGTCAACCCGTACTAGATACGCACGTCTGACACCCATGATCATGGGCTCGAGCCGCCACACCTGCAGAACTACCTTCAAGTTAGCAGCTCCTACACACTCCTTAGACCTGTGAATGCGCCCACGACGTATCCGTTGGCCATGCTCCGCTCCATACCCACTCAGTTGAACCTCGACGAGTCAGTCACGTTCCCAGGAACATGAGCCTAACCATCGTGAGCTCAACCCAGCAGAACTGTATCTGATCACGTTTCACCGGATCATGAGCCCAGCCACCGCAAGCTCAACTCAGCCTCCATGAGTCAGTCACGTTCAAGATGTGTGTCATGCTATTTTGCACCATCAATGAATTTCCAGCATACAGGAACTTGTGCGGGTATAGTGTTAAGGGGCAAAAAGCATGCGCTATATGTGAAGAAGGCACATGCTACCATCAATAGCAACTTGGAAAGAATACAGTTTACCTTGGGCATTGAAGTATTCTTGGACCTAATCACCTTTATCATAGATTGAGAAATGCTTTTGATGGATGCCAGGAGAATGATATTGCTCTGACGACCTTAATCGGAGAGCAGGTTTATCAACGAGTGAAAAACATGGATGTTATCTTTGGAAAGACCCAAAAGAAGGCTACTGAGAAAAACATATGGAAGAAGAGGTCAATCTTCTTTGATCTTTCGTACTGGTACAAACTTGATGTAAGACACTGTATTGATGTAATGCATGTGGAGAATATTGTGTGTGACAATGTAGTCGGAACGCTTCTCAACATTCAGGGTAAGACAATGGATGGTGTGAATGCTCATCTAGATCTGGTTGCGATGGGTATACAAGAGCAGTTAGCTCCATAGTTAGTAGGGGTAAGAGGACTTATTTGCCCCCAGCATGTCATACTTTATCAAAAAAAGATAAAAGAAGTTTCGGTGATTGTCTGCGGGGTGTCAAAGTGCCACAGGGTTACTCTTCAAATGTCAAGAGGCTTGTCCCAAAGAAAGATCTCAAATTAGTTGGCTTAAAGTCTCATGATTGCTATGTCTTGATGCAACAACTACTACCAATGGCTATTGAGACAACCCCTCCTCGGAAGTCCCATTAGTAACCCGAACTCAACTTCTTAATGTTGCAGGGTAGCGTGATTAAATAAAAATGTAGAAATATTAAAACAACCAATACTGATACCACGAGTATATATATAACATACGTATAAAAGTATTGGCTCCATCAGTAGAGCCCACAACCACATCAACTATCTCAGAGTACGCAAATAATAACATGTATAACTGAAAGTATGGTGTAACATCCCCAGTTTCATACTTTCCAATATCAGTAAATTATATAATCGACTTTATATTTTATCTGAGGTTTAGAAAATGAATTAGAATAAACTGAGACCGTAGTCACGCTTTACGCTATCGTAGGGAATTGCGGTTAAATTTTGGGTCGAAAACTTAGACGGAGCCCGGTCTGCGTTTTTCACTGACAGTAGTGTTTTACCACTCAGAAGACCTAATTTTGACTCGTGAATGAGACAGTTAGTCTTAGAATCGGATTTCCTACCTTTTTGCTAAAATTGGTTTCGCGCCCTAAATATCGGAATAAAAATAAACTATTCGAGCGAAAACTCGAACAGGGAGACGAACAGAGCTGCGTATGGATTTATCGGGACCTGCTAATGGATAATCATGAAGTCACATCAGGTCACATCACCTTGGGATGCATGCCAATGTCATGATGAATTTTTAAAATCTCTGGACGCGAAAAGTCAAAACGCCCCTGACCTTTTTCACAATTACATCTTTGTCCTAGTGTAAAATGACCATAATACCCTTAAGTGAGATTTTTGACTCATCCTCACCCTTCCTTTCTATCCCATTCGACCCAATCTCTCTCTCCCTCCTCCTTCACTTCTTCTTCTTCTTCTTCTTCTTCTTCTTCTTCTTCTTCTTCTTCTTCTTCTTCTTCTTCTTCATTTCTCCATTTTCTCCTTACTTTCTCCATTTTTCTTAAGTAATTCTTAGAGAAATTTGTGAAGCAAAGTTGACAACCTTGCTAACCTTCATCATCTAAGAGGTATGGAATTCTTCCTTGGTCTCTTAATCTCCATATTCTCCATTGAATCTTGGGATTTTCTCTATGATCAAGTTTATGATCCAAAACTTCAAAAATCTCTAGAAAATTGTAGAAAAATCCTTGTATTGTCAAACCAATTTCTATGATCTAGTTCATCCTCTTCTCTCCCAATCCAAGAGCTTGTAAGTAAGAGATCTATTTAACCCATATGGGTATGAGAGCGCCGAACCTAGAACTTTTGCGGGGAAGATGAGTTTTGTCCAATTTTTGTGAAATGATTCTTGATTTCACCTTTTCCATTCTATGATCATGTAATCCAAGTGATTATAAAATCAAATCAAACTCTAACCTATTTTTACCCATGATGGCCGAAACCCTAACTTGTTGGTTGAAGGGGTTTTGATTCAAATCTTTAACAATTAATCATAGATTATGCCTTAATCATGCTTAAGGATCATTGATCCAAGAGTTGGTAGAATTTCAACCCCTCTAGCCTATTTAAATAAATAGGGGCAGAACCCTAGTCATAAGGATTAGGAAAGTCTTGATTGAACTATATTGATTTCTGGTTGCGATCTGTTGTGAAGGATCAGACGACATTCGATCGTTCGAAAGCGCGTACGATTGACAGTTGTGGAGCCGCAGTCGGAGTTGCACAGGAACATTGTTCAGGTGGGGGAAAGAAGCAGAATATCGTCGGGGAGGCAAGATTTAAAATAATATATATATTGATATGCGTAGGGTGACCTAAACCCTACTGGAGGTCGTTTGACAGATAGGTTGATTTTATCGTATATTGAGGATGTATGTTCTGTGATGGAATGTTTAATATAATATATGTGATATGTATGTTGCGTCAATTATATGTTTATGGTTACTTAATTATTTATCTGTGAGTTGATTTTATTATTGAACCTGTTTCTGGTTGCTTTATGATGTGATGTTGTGACTGCTGGTGTCTGAGTAGAGATAGGCAGCAAATTTCAATAAGTTGGGAGATGAATATGTGTTGAGAAAGTCGAGGATATATATATGTTATAGTGCTCAACCTAGAGATCCAGTTGATCTGTTTGCGTTGTGATTTAAAGTTGATGCCCGGTTAAGCTGAAGAAAGTTGGTCGTGGTTGAGACACTAAGTGTTGATCCGAGATGAGTCGGTGAGGTTCATTTTGCATAGTTGTTGTTCATCACTGTGTTGGCATACGGGCGATTGATCTTGCCTGCGGGGAGATGATCGTACCCATTAGTTGTGAACGGGCGAATGTCCTGACCTGGCTTGCGGGCGGGGCGATATGTTGTTACTGTAAGTTGCATTGTTGGCGAGCGAATATTCTGACCTGGCCTGCGGGCGGGGGAATATGTTGTATCCATGACACGATTTGAGCCTGCGGGTTGTTGGCCGAACCTTGCATTACAGGGGGTGGCACAGAGATGAATGAGACATCTTGATCTGTTGGGGATGTCGCGTTATGATCGCGTCCATAGAGTCGTTAGTTGCATGAGTGTAAGAGACAGTAGTTAAGAGAGAATGATTTGGGAGTTGATTGATTGACACTGCTGTGTTGTGGAGTGTTGCTATCTATATAAATTATTTTATAGCTGTTTTCCCATTTATGATGAGTTGCTGTTTCTTATCCCCTATATTTTCTCTATGTCGTATTTTATTTATTCTAGATTGCACGAGAAGATCCTGCTGAGGAGTTGCCAGAGGAGATTGATGGCATACCTGTTGAACCGGATGCTGGCGGGAGAGCCCCGGATCCTAGCACTGGAAGACTGTAGAGCTTGGGGGTTTTCACTACCCCTGTCATAATCGTATGGGGACTAGTAGTCTTAGTCGTTATGGCCAGTACATGGGTTTGTGCTAAATGTATTTTTGGGGCCAGGAGAGGAAGTCGCATGTATTTTATTTTGCTACCATGCTTTCATTTTATTAACTAGTTGCGTACTCTGAGACTTTTAATGCCAGTTGTTGTAGGCTCTACTGATGGAGCCAGTACTCTTATGTCTGTATAAATTATTATGGTATCAGTGTATGGATTGTTTTAATATTTCCGCATTTTTTTATTACCACGCTGCGCTACAACGTTAAAAATTTGAGTTCGGGTTACCAATAGGATCTCCGAGGATGGGGTTGTTTCATTTTAGTGGTATCAGAGCAGTTTGATTCTTAATCAAGGACTGCTTGGGTTAAGTTGTGATTTCTGGGCGTCTCTAGTTGAACCCGCATTGGGTATTGACTATGCTTAGATGTTGGGTAGAGTGTCCGATACTCGAGTTATCGTAAGGGGTAACTGTTCCAGCATTTGTGAGGCATATGATGCATGCATATGATAATATGGTCTTGTATGTCTTACAAATGTGAGCTAATAATTTCTTCCACAGGAAATTAAATGGCTCGCGAACAAGTTAGAGGATGTGGCGGAAGAGTCATAGAGAGTGCCGCTAAACTTGGAGATGCTAACGAAGGAAGTTCCCACATTGGTGGTGGGATAGAGTCAACTGAAACCCTAAGGACAGTTAGGGCGTTAGCAACGGCAATGCTGCATCAGACACAGCAGAACGCTCAACTGTTGCAGTTGACCATGCAACAGCAACAGAAACAGAATCAGCGGGGTGAAGTATTAGTGGAAGACACTGGACTGAACAATTTCCTAAAAGGGATGCCACCACAGTTCATTGGTGACTTCAATCCGGAGGGAGAAAAACTTTGGATACAGGAACTTGGGAAAATCTTCACGGCAATGCACTTTTGTGAGGATAGGAAGGTGACTTATGCATCCTTCATGCTGATGGGAGGTGTAGAACTATGGTGGAAAGGCAAGCAGAGGATGCTTGAGGCAGAAGACAGAGTTATCAACAGGGGGACTGTTTCGAGAATGCTTCCTGGAGAAGTATTTCCCCAGAATGATGAGAAGAGAAAAAGAGAAAGAGTTCATGGGTCTGAAACAAGGAACCATATCTGTTGGTGAGTACGCTGCAAGGTTTGAGGCGTTACTCAAGTTTTATGAATTCTATCAGAGGTTTCTAGGTGGGGAATGGCTATGCAGGCATTTTGAAGATGGCCGGAAGTATGATCTGCAAAAAGGGATTGCACCACTGAATATCATCCGACTGCCTAAGATGTTAGAGAGATGTTTTGTCATTGAGAACATCGACAAGAAGAGGGAGCTGCAGCAAGGCAGAACTGGAGGACCTCCTCGGAAGTTTGACCAGAAAGGTCGAGGAGGAAAAGGAAGGTTCCAGACAGGACGAAAGCCTTATGACCGTCAAACAACAAGACTAGCTGAAGGACAACTCCAACCAAGTGGTTGCTTTAGGTGTGGAGGATCACATCCAATTCGAGATTGTCCGATAAAGGAGACTCGTCAGTGTTTTTGATGTGGCCTGGTAGGTCACATAGCTCCAGAATGTTCATAAGGAGCGAGGTACAACACAGGCAGGCAGGGCCCAGCGTCCAGAGCCCAAGGAACAGGACAGCAAGCAGCGAGACAGCAAGCCACCGGAAGGGTGTTTACCATAAAGGGAGCTGAATCCTCTCAATCCCCTGATCTTATACAAGGTATATGCCTAGTGTCAGGTAAACTCTTATCAGTATTGTTTGACTCGGGAGCTACGCATTCCTTCGTATCCCAAGAGTGTGTGGATCATTTGAAATTGCCTGTTTCTTTGCTTCCTTATGACTTAACTGTTTGTTTAAATTGTCCTATTATCGTTGAGAATCGAACTTTTCGTGTTGACCTTGTTTGTTTGCCTATGCAACAACTCGATATAATTTTAGGCATGGATTGGCTTTCGGCTAACCCTGTAGTTTTAGACTGTTCTGAAGAGACCTTGTCATTCCCTGAGCAATCTAGATTGATGGCTGCCAATGATAGTAAGCTAGGTAGTAAATCTTAGAAACACATGTTGCTACTCTCTATGGAAGCTAAGGAATCTCCTAAGTTGGATTCGTTGCCTATAGTGTGAGAGTTTCGGAAAATTTTCCCTGATGATGTTCCAGGTTTACCACTCGAAAGAGAGATAGAGTTCGCTATAGATCTCATACCAGGGAGTGGACTGATTTTGATAGCACTTTATCGAATGGCTCCAGCGGAGTTAGACGAGCTGAACAAGCAGTTGGATGACATGTTGGATAGGGAGTTTATAAGACCGAGTGCTTAAACTTGGGGAGCGCCGGTGCTGTTCATTAAGAAAAAGGACGGAAGCTCAAGGGTGTGTGTGGATTATCAGCAGCTAAACAAGGCGACAGTCAAGAATAAGTATTTGTTGCCTAGGATTGATGATTTGATGGACCAGTTGAAAGGAGCGGTAGTGTTTTCAAAGATTGACTTAAGATCTGGTTATCACCAGATTCGAGTCAAGAGGGAGCATGTACCGAAGTTGGGAGAACGATTTGGGAGTTGATTGATTGACACTACTATGTTGTGGAGTGTTGCTAACTATATAAATTATTTTATATCTATTTTCCCATTTATGATGAGTTGCTGTTTTTTATCCCCTATATTTTCTCTATGTCGTATTTTATTTATTCTCGATGGCACGAGAAGATCCTGGTGAGGAGTTGCCAGAGGAGATCGATGGCATACCTGTTGAACCGGATACTGGCAGGAGAGCCTCGGATCCTAGCACTGGAGGACTGTAGAGCTTGGGGGTTTTCACTACCCTTGTCATAGTCGTATGGGGATTAGTAGTCTTAGTCGTTATGGCTAGTACATGGGTTTGTGCGGAATGTATTTTTGGGGCCAGGAGAGGAAGTCGCATGTATTTTATTTTGCTACCATGCTTTCATTTTATTTACTAGTTGCGTACTCTGAGACTTTTAATGCCGGTTGTTGTAGGCTCTACTGATGGAACCAGTACTCTTATGTCTGTATAAATTATTATGGTAACAGTGTATGGATTGTTTTAATATTTTTGCAGTTTTTTATTACCACGCTGCGCTGCAATGTTAAGAATTTGAGTTCGGGTTACCAATGGAACCTCCGAGGAAGGGGTTGTCTCACATGGTAGCAAATAAAATACATAAAACTTCCTCTCCTGACCCCAAAAATACATTTCGCTCAAACCCATACTGGCCATAACAACCTACAATTATTACCCAACAAGACTTTAACGTATACGGTAGTCGGGCCCGTATACAATACTCTTCGCTGAGAGTAGTCAATCTCCCAGAGACGATCGTCCTCCGCATAAAGCAGCTCAAAGTCTCCCAGTATTAGGAACCGAGGCTCTCCCGCCAGCATCAGGTTCAACAGGTATGCCATCAATCTCCTTTGGCATCTCCTCAACAAGATCTTCTCGTGCGATCGAGAATAAATAAAATACCACATAGAGAAATACGGGGATAAGAAATAGTAATACATTATGAATAGGGAAACAACTATAAAATAGCAACATACAACAACACAACAATGTCAAGATATCATCTCCCAAGTCTTGCTTTCTTAGCTACTGTCTCTCACACTCATGCAACTAACGACTATATGGACGCGATCACGACGCTACATCCCCAAAAGATCAAGATGTCTCATTTATCTCTGTGCGACCCCCCGTAATGCAATGTTCGGCCAAAAGCCTGTAGACTCAACTCGTCTCATGGGTACGACATATTCCCCTGCCCGCAGGCCAGGCCGGAATATTCGCCCGTCAACAATGCAACTTACGGCAATGACATATTCCCCCGCCCGCAGGCCAGGTCGGGACATTCGCCCAGCCACAACTAATGGGTGCGATCCTCTCCCCGCAGGCAAGATCAGCCGCCCGTACGCCAACACAGTGATGAACAACAACAATGCAACATGAACCTCACCGACTCATCTCGGGATCAACAACTTAGTCTCTTAACCACAACTTATACACTACTACAACCAACTTTCTGCGATATAACCGGTTATCAACTTTATATCTCCATCAACATATCAACAGAATCTCTAGGTTGAGCACTGCAACATAAATATCCTCGAAATTCTCACCATATGTTCATCTCCCAACTTATCAGAAATTACTGCCTATCTCTACTCATACAACAGTAATCAAAAAATCATATCATCAACGACCATAATCAGGCTCAATAATCAAATTCATTATATTAGATAATCATGCAAGCATATCAACTCATCAACTCATAGGTAAATATTCAAATACTCCTAAGCATGCTACTAGGTACAACATACATATTGCATATATCATATTAAGTATACTAACACACACATACAACCTCGACACAGCATAAAATCAACTTATTGGTCACTCAACCTCTAGTAGGGTTTAGGTCGCCCTACGCATATTCTGGTTCTTTCCCCCACCTGAACAGTTTTCCCCGCGTGCTTCCCTGGGCAACTCCGACTGTGGCTTCGCCATTGTCAACCGTACACGCTTCCGAATGGTCAAACACCGTCCGATCCTTTACAACAAATAACATCCAGAAATTAATACAATCCAATCAAAACTCCTCTAATTCATATGACTAGGGCTCGGCCCCCTTTTAACAAAATAGGCTAGAGTTGATAAAACTTTACTAACTCTTGGATTAATGTTCCTTAAGTATGATTAAGACATAATCTATGATTACTTGTCAAAGATTTGAACCAAAACCCTTTCAACCAACCAAGATAAGGTTCGGCCATCCCTTAGAAAAATAGGTTAGAGATGTTTAAAAATTCTAACTCTTGGATCAATGATCCTTAAGCATACATAACACTAAATCAAGTCTTTTTACTCAAGAACTTTGAAGCAAAACTCATCATTTCCTAAGGTATAAGTTTCAGCCATTCATACCCATATGAGCTAGGGGAATCTTTTGGTTACATGCTCTTGGATAATGAAAGAGCATGATGATACTAGGCCATAGAAATTGGTTTTACATTACAACGATTTTTCTACAATTTTGTAGAGATTTTTGAAGTTTGAAGTTCAACTTGAACAAAGCTTGAAAACACATGATTTCAATGGAAAAATATGAAGATTGAGAGATCAAATGAGGAGTCCATACCTCTTCGAAGATGAAGATGATCAAGAGTATCAACTTTGTTTCCCAAAATACTTGAAGCTTCTTAAGAAAAAAAAAGAGAAAAAGAAAGGAAGAAGATGAAATTGAAGAAAGAAAAGGATGGAGTGTGTTTTCTATGAAGGGGGGCGTGGGAGAGGTGAAGAGGAAGGATAAGGAGGTTACAAAATTCACTTAAGGGTAAAAGAGTCTTTCACACAAGGGCAAAATGGTAAATGTGAAAACGATCAGGGGCATGTTGGTCTTTTCGCGTCCAAATATTTTCAAACGTCATCATGACGCTGGCACGCCTTCCTTGGTGATGTGACCTGATGTGACTTCATGATTATTCGTGAGCGGATCTCGGTAAATCCCTATTCAGCTCCACCCGATTTGAGATTTCATCCGAATAACTTATACTATTTCGCTTTTTAGTGCGAAGACCAATTTTATCAAAAATGTAGGGAATTCGATTCTAAGCCTAACTGTTTCGTTCACGAGTCAAAATTAGGTCGTTTGAGCAGTAAAATTATACTGTTAGTGAAAAATGCAGATCGGGCTCCGTTTGAGTTTTCGACCCAAAATTTAACCATAACTCCCTACGATAGCGTTGAGCATGAATGTGGTCTTAGTTTATTTAATCTCATTCTCTAAACATCAGATAAAAATATAAACTCATTTATATAATTTACTGATTTTAGAAAGCATGAAAATCGGGGTGTTACAGCTATTCGTGACATCTTGCCTAAAAAAGTTAGAAATGCCATAACTAGGTTGTGCTTATTCTTCAATGCTATATGTAGCAAAGTCATTGACCCTCAAAAGTTGGATGAGTTGGAAAATAAGGCTGCTATTATCTTGTGCCAATTGGAGATGTATATTCCTCCTTCATTTTTTGACATCATGGCTCATTTAACTGTTCATCTAATGAAGGAGATTAGATTATGTGGCCCCGTTCATTTAAGGAGGATGTACCCAGTTGAGCAATACATGAAAATCTAGAAAGGGTATGTGAAGAATCCACATCGTCTTGAAGCATCTATTGTTGAAAGGTATGTTGCAGAAGAAGCTATTGAGTTTTGTACAGACTACATGTCAGAAGCGGAACCTGTAGGGCTTCCTAAGTCTCGTCATGAGGGAAGATTTGATGGTAGGGGTACACGAGGTATTATTGTTAAGAGCATGGGTCGAGAGGAAGTGTTTTAAGCATATTTGTATATATTGAATAACACTGATGAGGTTGAACCTTACTTATGTGATCACAAAACCATTGTCAAGCAAAATTACCCTCGAATGAACGAAAAATGGTTGTTGAACAAGCATAATAAGACTTTCTTAAACTGATTTAAAAAAAAATTGCGAAGGATAATACTGCTTCTAATACATTAAAATGACTTTCCTTCTATACAAAGTCCCAGGATGACAAGAGTACCATGCAAAACAGTGGGGTTATGGTCGTGGCTAAGTCAATGCACTGCTCTAGTTCAAAAGATACAAACCCCGTTATGGCATCCATATCTTACTTTGGAGTCATTGAAGAGATTTAGGAGTTCGATTACACTAAATTTAGAGTGCTTGTTTTTAAATGTAAGTGGGTTGACAGTAACAGTGGTGTACAAACCAATGAATTAGGATTTACATTGGTCGACCTTGACAAGGTAGGTTATACGGAAGAGCCTTTCATCAGGGATTTCCAAGCAAAACAAGTGTTTTATATCAAGGATAAAAAACACAAGTGCCTTTCATCTGAGCTTAGACGAGAGATTCACTTAGAGTTAGCATCTATGGATTTTTCCCAGCAAAACACAAGTGTCCATCTGTCTATACATGTGAGCAGTACTAAGGGGTCATGTGATCATTCACATCAGCCTGATAAGGAGGAGGAGGATCGATATGACCGGTTAGTGGCATTTGGGAGGGTACACAAAAATAATTTACACCACTGGACATTAGTGAAGGAACCTATTTGAAACACAAGAAGGGGGTCGAATTGTATTTCTTACGTTTTTAAAACTTTTCGCAAGCAGATATATATTTTCGCAAATATGTGGACTAAAAACAGCGATGGAAGCAAAGAGAGTTTCTAAATTAACTTCGACGCTTACTGAAATAAGAGCAACACGATAAGAAAGTAATTCAATCCCAAGGAGTTAGTTAAGAAATAAATTAAAGCAAGAGCAAGGGAAAGGAAGAGACACAAGGATATTATCCTGGTTCACTCTTCACCAAAGAGCTACGTCCAGTCCTCTCTACTTGAGAGCTTTCTCCACTATAACAAAAACCTTTTGTTACAAGTATTCAACACCTCTTCAGGCAAGTATTCTACACCTCTTCAGGAACACTAAGTATTCTTTCTACACAAGCCTCTTCAGGCTCACCCAACTAGGTTTTGAAAAGGTTTTGTTCAACTAACTCACTAAGTGTGAGAATTTGAAACTACAGCTTAGAACTCTTGAAAATACTCTACGCAGAGAGTGATATGAAAATTAAGAGCAGTGTAAGCTTTGTGAGCTTTGATATTTTTTCTCTTGATTGCTTATTGTTTTGTGTGCTTGACAATTTTTCAATTTTTGATTCAGTTGTGCATCACTTCTCTAACTTGCATCTTCAAGACAGGAGATATTTATAGCATACTTGGTTTGATCAACTTTAGTCTTCAACGGTTGGAAAAGAATCTGTTTTGATTGAGCATTAAATGCGTTAGTCCGTGTAGTTTGATAACTTGTTGAGACTTCTGATTAGCAAAGTAGACTATCAGGCTTGATAGCTTAAAGAGGTGTTGACACCTTTTCCTTGTACTCGAAAGTTGCCTTTTGTCTTTCCTTTTGGAGAAGGTCAAATCCTTTTTGTGTCAGGGACAGTCTGGCTTCATCTTTCGATGGTACGAAGATTACAAGGAATGTTTGTCTAAAGGATATAAGCTTTTTACACATAGAGTAATAAATTCAAAAGCTTTACATATGTATTCACGCTAAAACAAGTAAAGCTTATTGGACTTTAGCGATTACTACCCAAAATAGAAAGAGTCTTTGGACTCAAGATACTATCGTTAAAAAGACTTATTATCGTCCGGACTTAGCGAGAGCTAATCCAGTTTGGAGTTTGGACGAGCGAAGTTCTTTGGACTTAGATAGTCTTTGGACATATATATTTTATCCTGCACACTTAAGATAGAGCGTTAGTCCATAACTACTCTTTGTTCTTATGAAATTATTCCTTTGTTAACATCAAAACTTAAAGGATTAGTGGACCATAACCACATTGATTCCAACAATTAGCGGATGATCATGTGAGGGTGGTGGTTGAAGATGTTCGAGATGTTGATACTCGAGTCCCTGTGCCTAGTTCGGATGTTGGAAAAGATTAGGATGTTGGAAAATATTTTCCACCGAAAAGGCCTAGGTCGGATCCGAGAAGACATGTGAAGTCTGGTTCCTCGAAGGTATTCATATAATGATTCAACTACTTAAGTTTCTTTTTTATATTTACAATTGAAATAACTTAACCGTGTTTACTAATGTTTTGGGTATTGACAAGGATGCTGCATGTGGTGCTCTTGAACGTCTAGCATTAGCGGCTGTGAAACTTGGGAATACTTATTATCTTTTGGACTTAGCGAGAGCTAATCCAGTTTGGAGTTTGGACGAGCGAAAGTTTTTCGACTTAGATAGTCTTTGGACTTATATATTTTATCCTGCACACTTAAGATAGAGCATTAGTCCATAACTAATCTTTGTTCTTATGAAATTAGTCCTTTGTTAACATCAAAACTTAAGGGATTAGTGGATCATAACCACGTTGGTTCCAACAATCTCCCCCTCAGACAAAGATTTATAAGCATATATGGATAGAAACATACTCTAGTCCAATAAAGGCATATAAAAGTGAATACAAGCAATTAAACAATTTAACAGACTACTATGAAATTACTTTGCAATCAATTATCCCTTTCTCCCCCTTTTTGTCATCAAACAAAAGAGAGAAAAACCACATCATAGTCAGTTAAAATAAAAAAGAAAAGACTGAAAAAGATTTATTTACGAAGGTGGAGGAGGAGGAGGTTTAGGAAGAAAGTTTTGAAACATGGCTGCAGTTTGTTGAAGCAGTACTGCATTGTTGGCTTCTATAGACCTTTGGACGAACTCTTGAAATTCTGGAGGAACAGCAGAGACTGAACTTTCAGCAGTGGCCTTTGTTGCCTCAAGATTCTCGTGACCAGGGACCATACTTAAAGCATTGGACGGTGAAGGCTCAGCTGGATGCACCACAGAAAGAGGAATAGGTTGAGACTTAGAGGGTTCTGAGTCTGCAACTTGTTCAATTTCCTCTATATGCTCTTTAGGACAAGGGTCCTCATAGACAATCTCTGTGTCCCTAGTTTCTTTAGAAATAACTGATATTGGTGCAGCTGGGGGTGCCTCAGATTTAGGATCTTCTTGAATGACTGGTTTAGGTGGAGGTGGAAGTATATCAAGAATGATCTCAGCATCATCATACCTATTTTCTCTCCATCTATGTTTAGGGGCGGGAAACAAGTCTCTTTGATACAAAGGTATTCCAAAGATGTCATCCATTATCAAGAATTCAGCATCAAATATTCTGTATTGTCTTGGAAATACACGAATCTTCTGTTTTTCCTCGAAAGATAGACCAGATGTGGACACTTCTTGAGTGCATCTCCAGATGAAGTTCTCCTAGTAGATTCGAGCATCTGGGTCAAATCTTTGGAGAGGATCTTTTTGTCAGATGTGGGTTAGATCTACTGAGTCGTCTCTTGGTCTAGTCCAGAAGAGAGGATCAAAGGCAGTTCTGTAAGGCAGCGTCTATGTTTCAAGCCTTTTTCATCCATCTTTGTTTTTATTTTGATCTAGAATACGAATTCTTGGACAAGCTCTAGGAGGAATAACTCCTACTCTTGTTTTGAGCTTATGCCCCAAAATTTCTTTGGTAGATTGTGATGGATCTTGGCTTCTTATGACATATCACACTCCTTTTTGACAGCGTAATATGGCAACAAGTCCCTAACATTAGAGTACTCTTTTCAGGCTGATGGATAGCTTGGAATGAACTTGATGTCTCAATCAAGAAAGATGTTGGTCAAACTATACATCCTTGAACGTTTTTCATCAGTGGTTTTGCAACCTTCCTTTTCTTCATTAAGGAGTACCACATGCCTGTTAACATTGTAGTAGCACCATTGGAGCGCATTGTCCTTAATGAGGTTTGGATAGATCTTCCTTGCAGGGAACTTTTTGTTGGACCGGTGGGTGTGTAAGGGATGGGATAGTAACCATGTTCAGAGCGTGGACCAGAGGGGTTTTGAGGTGGAGGAGAGGGTGTTTCATATTGGTATTCTGGTGAAGGAATGGGACCTTTAGGATGTTGAGAGGTGGGGGAAGGTGAATGCTTAAAAAACAGAACAGGGAATCTTCTTTTAACGTCAGCCCAATTAGAGCTTTCGTTGGCAAAAGTGATTCTGGGTATGCGTCTATATTTTTTCTTTAGGTAAAGCATTCTGGGATAAGGTGCTCCACAGGGTTTAAAGGGATGGTTTCCCCATGGTGTAAACCAGTCTTGAGGTTCAGATGGTGAAGGAGATGATGGTCTTTGTGGTGAAGGAATGGTTTGTATGTGAGGTGAGGTGGAGGGTGAAACAGTTATGGAGGGTTGAGAGTCCAAGGTCAAGTCTTCAACCTCAAAGGGTTGCTCTATAAAAGGAGTAATAACTGAACTAGATTGGGGTTCAGTATTACCTTTTATTTTAGATCTAGTGGTCCTTGCCCTTGTTACAGCAGTTTTAGGTCAAGAGGCTTCAGAAGTAGACTCCCTTCAAGGACCTTTGATCACCTTGGAGATAGGTTGATCGTTCTCATCTTCCTCATCAACAGAAGCTAGAACCAACTTCCTTTTTCTTGAGGGTTGGACAGAGACTGTTGGACGAGCAGTAGATGTCTTCGCTTTTGGACGAGCAGGCTTTATTAAGGGTCCAGCAGAGACTTGTTGATCAGACGCTTCATCAAAATCTTGCGTCTGAACACCTTTCAGCTTTCCTTCTTTCTTAGACTTTTTGAGACACTCCAATTGCATCATCACCAAGCTTTGTTTGCTGAACTCTGGTTGAAACACACGATCAATGCCATGAACACCATAATATTTGAATCTTTGTACTGGATTCAGATGCTTGAGGTCATCATAAACCAGATGTTTCTCAAAGATTCTTGAGACAAGAGCAGCATAGATAATGGAAGTATTCTTCCCAGAGCCTTCAATGGCGTATTTGAAGTATGAGAAGGGAAGGTGAGGAAGATTTATCTGCCTCTCCAGAATCAAATGGACTAAGCAGAACTGATGATCTTTTGATACAGAGTCCTTCGATCCAGCTTTGTGAAGGATGGACTTGTTTAGAATTTGATGAAGAACCCTAGCCTTGTTAGTCATTCTTGAGGCTATCAGTTTGTCAGATAAGTTCTTCAAAAGGCATTCTTTGATGGTGTTAGAACCACCAAGTTCTTCTTCGCATTTATCTTCACAGGTGATTCCAGATTGGGCACAACCAATGGCGTTGGAAATGGTTGCTTCAGAGACAATTACTTTAGTATCAATCACATTGTTCCGGATTTCCCTTACAGAGATGGTAGGGTTGGTCCAGAATTCGCTTACGAGAGCAGGGTAGATGATAGGAGTACCTTCAAAGAAACTTGACCATCCAGCGGCGTGAATGTTTTTGGGAGATATCTATCCCATGATCAGCATGAAACTTCAGAATGAACTTAAATTCTACCAGAATTTCAGCGGTCGTAACATCGAAAGCCTTTCCTTTCCCCTTAGAAGCAACAGATGAAGAAGCGGCCATAGTTTCAGAGAGAGAGAGAAAGAGAGAGAGAGATTTCGCAAAGAATTTTTCAGAAAGAAAGAGAGGTTTGAAGATGAGGAGTTTGTAAAGGTTGTTCCTTTAAAGAAAGAGTTTTTATAGACTGAAAACTGTTCGTATTTTCAAAAGTAAATTTTTGAGAGGAGAGAGCGGGTGATGAGGCGACGTGCTTTAAATGACTGACACACGTTCCAGACTTTGAAACCGTAAAAAGCTGCTTTGTAATTATGGAAAACGAAACTGACTCAGTTAGGGAATAGGGGATAAACATGTTTTCGACAAAGATTTCGTTCAATTAATGCATTGGACGAACAAACGACACATATTGGACTCACATTTATTGGACTAAGCCAAATATTGGACGCATGCATTAGACTCACAATTGATCAATGAAATGCATGTTCAGATATTTTCTTATGAATGTGAACCTATCTTCAGTTAAAGGTTTGGTGAAGATATCTGTCCACTGATGGTCAGTATCAACAAATTGAATATCAATTATTCCTTTTTGCACATAATCTCTAATGAAATGATGCTTGATTTCTATATGCTTTGCTCTAGAATGCAGTATGGGATTTTTAGACAAATTGATTGCAGCAGTGTTATCACACATTATTAGAATATTACTTACAAACACGTTGTAGTCCTCCAACTGATGTTTAATCCAAAGAAGTTGTGAGCAACAACTTCCAACAGCAATGTACTCAGCTTCACAAGTTGATAAGGCGATTATGCTTTGCCTTTTGCTTGACCATAAGACTAGATTAGCTCTAATGAAGTGACAACCTCCATTGGTACTTTTTCTTTCCATTCTATCTCCAACATAGTCAGCATCACAAAATCCAAATAATCTATATTCATCAAATTTCTTATACAATAGACCCAGATTAGTAGAGCCTTTGATATATCTAAAGATTCTCTTTACTGCTGAGAGATGATACTTACTTGGATCAGATTGAAATCGAGCACATAGGCAAACACTAAACATGATATCCGGTCTGGACGTAGTTAGATATAAGAGGGAACCAATCATACCTCTATATACCTTTTTGTCTACCTTTTATCTTTGTCATCCTTGTTTAGCATAGACGTTGGATGCATCGGGGTATTCACTGGTTTGCAATCATCAAACTTGAAGCATTTCAGAAGCTCCTTTGTGTACTTCGTCTGATTAATGTACATTCCGTCCGATGTTTGCTTTACTTGAAGTCTGAGAAAGAATTTTAATTCTCCCATCATACTCATTTCAAATTCTTCTTGCATTAGCTCAGCAAAATCTTGACAAAAAGATTCATCAGTTACACCAAAAATTATATCATCAACGTAAATTTGTGCAACAATAAAATCCTTTTTACTTGTTTTTCTAAAAAGAGTTGTGTCCACTTTTCCTCTTAAGAAACCATTCTCCATTAGGAATGTGTTGAGTTTCTCATACCAAGCTCTAAGAGCTTGTTTGAGTCCGTATAAAGCCTTTTTAAGCTTATATACATGTTCAAGGTGGTTTTGATCTTCAAAACCAGGTGGTTCAACAACATAAACTTCTTCATTAATGAAACCATTCAAGAAAGCACTTTTTACGTCCATTTGATAAAGCATGATGTTATGATGTGCAGCGTATGAGAGTAAAATGTGTATGGCTTCTAGTCTAGCTACTGGAGCAAAAGTTTCAGTATAGTCAATACCTTCCTCTTGAGAGTAGCCTTGAGCAACTAACCTTGCTTTATTTCTTACAACTTTGCCATCTTTGTCCAGCTCGTTTCTATAGCCCCACTTGGTTCCAATGACAGACTAATCTTTTGGCAAGGAGACCAGGGTCCAAACGTCACTACGTTGAAACTGATTAAGCTCCTCTTTCATAGCGAGGATCCAATATTCATCCATTAAGGCCTCATGCACAGACTTTGGTTCTAGTTCAGAGATGAAGGCCGAGTCAGCTTGTTCTCTGAAGGTTGACCTTGTTCGAACTCTATCATTTGGTTTGCCAATGATTTGATCCTCAGGGTGATAAGTCCTGAATTGCCACGAACGGGGGGTGTTAGCAACCTGCTGAGACGATGATGTGTCCAGAGTTGCATCTGATACTTCGTCTTTGTTAAACGTTGGACGATCTTCTATATCATTCAGATTCATATCTGCAAAAGAATCATCTAGCTCTGATAATCTCTTATCAGACTGTTTGTCATCGAACTTAACATGGATGGATTCTTCAACAACCAAGGTTAGACTCTAAAAGCTTTGGACGTTTCAGAGTACCCTAACAATATTCCATTATCTACTTTGGCATCAAACTTACCAAGTTGATCCTTGGTATTTAAAATAAAACATTGACATCCGAAGGGATGGAAATAAGAAATGTTAGGTTTGCGTCCTTTCCACAATTCATAAGGAGTTTTATTCAAGATAGGTCTTATGTATATTCTGTTTTGAATGTAGCAGGCAGTATTTACAGCTTCAGCCCAAAAGTGTTTAGGAACAGAATTATCACCGAGCATTGCCCTAGCCATCTCTTAAAGAGATTGGTTCTTACCATTCTGTTGTGGTGTTCTAGGAGCAGAAAAATTGTGATGAATACCGCTTTAATCATAGAACCTTTGGAAAAGCTCATTTTCAAATTCGCCTCCATGGTCACTTCTAATTGAGCTTACAGATATACCTTTTTCATTCTGAACACGCTTATAAAATATGGTAAAAACCTTGATAGACTCATACTTGTGAGCAAGGAACTTAAGCCATGTCCATCTAGTATAGTCGTCTACTATGACAAGCCCATATTTCTTACCACTGACAGAAGCATTCCTTGTTGGACCAAACAAATCAAGATGCAACAGCTCTAGTGGTCTTGAAGTACTAACAATGTTCTTGGACTCAAAGGAGTTCTTAACTTTTTTCCTTTTTGGCATGCATCACAGAGAGCGTCTGATCTATACACGATCTTTGGCAGACCTCTTACGAGGTTATGCTTGTTTAGTCTTGAGATTAATATCAGACTCGCATGACTAAGTCTTTTGTGCCAGATCCATCGCTCATCTTCAACAGACACTAGGCATGATACATTTTGATTTGAGAGATCCCCCAAGTTAATCTTATAAAGATTATTTTGCCTTTTGGCAGTGAATAAGATGGACCCAATCAGGGTTCTTGACCATACACTCACCTTTATTGAAGGAGACATCAGACCCATTGTCACATAATTGACTTATGCTAAGCAAGTTGTGTTTTAATCCTTCAACTAGAAGAACATTATCAATAGAGGGAAAATGATACTTACCAATCTTACCAATTCCAACTATCTTTCCTTTCTGGTTGCCTCCAAAGGTGACCCATCCACTAGTCTTTTCATGTAGTTCTTGGAACATAAAATTTTCTCCCGTCATGTGACGTGAGCATCCAATGTCCAAGTACCAGGACTGGGGTCTTCTTTGTGTTGCTAAGAAGATCTGCAACAGCGATTATCATATTCTTAGGTACCCAAATAGACTTGGGTCCTTTTTGGTTAGTCAGTGGTCTTCGTCCATGCATATTGTTTTTCTTTTTGTGTATGCATTTCGAAAAGATATGACCATTCTTTCCACATAAGTTGCAATAAGTATTGGATGCATGCTGTTTGCTTTCTTTTTGCTTTTCATGAGATTTAAAAACCTTACGATATTGATTGGTCCTTGATACTTTCTGAGAAGCTTCTTGTTTCTCAGAGTCATAGCCTAAGCCAGACTTATCGTGAGGTAATCTTGAATACCTCAATATGAAGTTTAGCTTCTCTGAACCTCCAATAAGCTTTGATACACTTTTGGTTAGGTCTGATACCTTTTGTTTCAGTTTGGTTACCTCGTGAGGTTCATTGGACCCCGAGGTGAGTTTGTTAGTTAGACTGACATTCTCAGCTAGCTTTCAGCTTATTGTTTTATTTAATGAGCTGCTTATTTTGTTTGTTGGTATCTTCCAACTCTTTATTCATTTTTGAAGATTTTCTTTTAAGCATAATACATTGATGATGCAATAAAAAGGAATCATTAAGCAGTTTATCATATGCTTCTTGAAGAGAAGCAGAAATAGATACCTCATCTTCTTCCAATTCAGCGTTTGACGAAGTGTTTGCTATCAGATAGAAGTTTGAGGTAGAAGAAATCTTTGGACTGAACAGTTGTTCTAAGGTGTCCAGCTTCTCCTTAGTAGTTTGAAGTTGCAAGACCATCTCCAATTTTGATCGATCGAAAGCGTTGATGAGAAACCAGTTGGCACGAGCATTTAGCGAATACCGTCTGATATCCTCATTTGTCCAGTCAGCTTCAGGTTTGGTCGTTGTTGATCCGTCCTCAAGAGTGATTGTTGGACGATGATCTCCATTAGTGAATATATTCCACAACTCATAATTTTAAGCTTGGACGTATATTTGAAAGACTAATTTCCAATAAGGATAGTCCGTTCCTTTGAAGATGGGTGGAACATTCCATCCTCTTTCAGAGGTGGCTTCCTGAGTTCTTTCTTCGGGAACAACACGTTGTTCATCATCCGAAGAGTCTTCGTTTTGGACGTTGGACCAAAGACAGAGATTAGCCTCCTCATTTGCTTCATTTTCTTCTTCTTCAGATGAATTGAGATCTTCCCAGGTTGCCATGAAGTTCTTTTTCTTCTTTTTGAAAAGCTTCTTCTTGTCTTTTAACATGGGGCAGTCAGCTTTGATGTGGCTTGGCTTCTTGCACTCGAAACAGATCAGCTGACTTTTGTCTTTGGACTTAGTATGGTCCTTGAAGTTTTTCTTTTGAAATGGCCTCCTTTTCATTCCGTTTTTCTTTCTCCACATGTTTTGAATCTTTCTGGAGATGAAGGTTAACTCGTCATCGTCTGATATTTCATTATCATATTGATCAGCATCATAACTAGACTCATCAGCTTTTAGAGCTTTTGAGTTGTTGGACTTCTGAGCTTTCAAGGCAATCCCTTTATTTTTTTTTTCCAGGATTATCATGATCAAGTTCCTACTCATGAACTTGAAGAGTTCCTACCAGATCATCCAGCGTCAAAGTAGAGAGATGTTTGGCATAGGTGATTGCAGTAAGAGGTAGTCTCCATTTCTTAGGCAAGCTTCTAAGAATTTTAGTGACATTCTCCTTGGTAGTGTAAAGTTTGCCAAGGGACTTTAGATTGTTGATGATCATCTGAAAATGACCCATCATGTCCAAGATGGACTCTCCTTTGGCCATGGTGAACAATTCATATTGGCCAACCAGCATGATGATTTTTGAATCTTTTACCTTAATGGTCCCCTCATGGAGATTTGACAAGGTATCCCAGATTTGCTTTGCTGATTCATATGCTTGAATCTTCTGAAATTCATCAGGACTGAGAGCACACATTAAAGCATATCTGGCTTTATGATTTTGTTCCATCCTGGCTCTTTTGGCATCAATCCAGTCATCTTCATCTTTTTCAGTCCCATCAGAGTTGAGACACACATTTGGACCATTCATGATTCTGGCCCAGAGAGCTGAGTTTGTACTTAAGATAAAGCCTTTGAATCTCTCCTTCCAGTACAAATAATGGGTTCCGTTAAAGAATGGAGGTCTGGTTAAGAAAGTACCGTCTATAACAAGTTAACTCCCACTTGGCATACCTTGTCCTGTCATATCTGCTGTAGGATCTATTCCTCTACACGACTAAGTGCTCAACCCAGAGGCTGAGCTCTGATGCCAATTGAAGGAACCTGTTTAAAACACAAGAAGGGGGTTGAATTGTGTTTCTTACGTTTTTAAAACTTTTCGCAAGCAGATATATATTTTCGCAAAGATGTGGACTAAAAACAGTGATGGACGCAAAGAGCGTTTCTAAATTAAGTTGGACGCTTAATGAAATAAGAACAACACGATAAAAAAGCAATTCAATCCTAAGGAGTTAGTTAAGAAATAAACTAAAGCAAGAGCAAAGGAAAGGAAGAGACACAAGGATATTATCCTGGTTCACTCTTCACCAAAAAGCTACGTCCAATCCTCTCTACTTGAGAACTTTCTCCACTATAACAAAAACCTTTTGTTACAAGTATTCAACACCTCTTCAAGCAAGTATTCTACACCTCTTCAGGCACACTAAGTAGTCTTTCTACACAAGCCTCTTCAGGCTCACCCAACTAGGTTTTGAAAAGGTTTTGTTCAACTAACTCACTAAGTGTGAAAATTTGAAACTAAAGCTTAGAACTCTTGAAAATACTCTACGCAGAGAGTGATATGAAAATTAAGAGCAGAGTAAGCTTTGTGAGCTTTAATATTTTTTCTCTTGATTGCTTGTTGTTTTGTTTGCTTGACAATTTTTCAATTTTTGATTCAGTTGTGCAACACTTCTCTAACTTTCATCTTCAAGACTGGATATATTTATAGCAGACTTGATTTGATCAAATTTAGTCTTCAACGGTTGGAAAAGAATCCGTTCTGATTGAGCATTAAATACGTTAGTCC
Organism: Ammopiptanthus mongolicus; assembly: GCA_039655645.1. Taxonomy (NCBI): domain Eukaryota; kingdom Viridiplantae; phylum Streptophyta; class Magnoliopsida; order Fabales; family Fabaceae; genus Ammopiptanthus; species Ammopiptanthus mongolicus. The sequence continues at coordinate 56,209,208 of CM077346.1, read as the reverse complement.
GCTGAGTCTGATAACTTGTTGAGATTTCTGATCCGCAAAGTAGACTATCGGGCTTGATAGCTTAAAGAGGTGTTGACACCTTTTCCTTGTACTCGAAAGTTGCCTTTTGTCTTTCCTTTTAGAGAAGGTCAAATCTTTTTTGTGTCAGGGACAGTCTGGCTTCAACTTTCGATGGTACGAAGATTACAAGGAATCTTTGTCTAAAGGATATAAGCTTTTTACATATAGAGTAATAAATTCAAAAGCTTTACATATGTATTCACGCTAAAACAAGTAAAGTTTATTGGACTTTAGCGATTACTACACAAAATAGAAAGAGTCTTTGGACTCAAGATACTATCGTTAAAATGACTTATTATCGTCTGGATTTAGCGAGAGTTTAATCCTGTTTGGAGTTTGGACGAGCGAAAGTCTTTGGACTTAGATAGTCTTTGGACTTATATATTTTATCCTGCACACTTAAGATAGAGCGTTAGTCCATAACTAATCTTTGTTCTTCTGAAATTAGTCCTTTGTTAACATCAAAACTTAAGGGATTAGTGGACCATAACCACATTGGTTCCAATAATTAGTGGATGATCATCTGAGGGTGGTGGTTGAAGATGTTCGAGATGCTGATGTTCGAGTCCCTGTGCCCAATTGAGGAGGTTCAAACAGTGGGCCAGGCCCTCGGTAATTTCATCCCTTGGCTGAGAGGACTTGTGAGGTTTTTTGCTTCTGCCAAGGTATTCTGTAATCCTTCAATTACTTATGTTTTTCTATATTTACAATTGAAATAGCTTAATGGTGTTTACTAATGCTTTATCTTTGTCGTTTAGGATGTTGGAAAAGATTTTCCACCCAAAAGGCCTAGGTCGGATCGGAGAAGACATGTGAAGTCTGGTTCATCGAAGTTATTCATATAATCATTCAATTACTTAAGTTTCTTTTTTCTATTTACAATTGAATAACTTAACCGTGTTTACTAATGTTTTGGGTATCGACAAGGATGCCACATGTGGTGCTCTTGAACGTCTAGCATTAGCGGCTGTGAAACTTGGGAAGGAGTCGGCTTTTATAAATTTGGAACACGATGGCAGGCCCGATACTTTCTATATCCCCAGAGGGACATTATGGAGATATGCATTGAGAGTGAAATGTTTTGCATCACGGTTATCTCATTATGGAGCACGTAAGTACATATTATTTGTAAGTTAACTAATTAAGTTTTCAATTATTATAATTTACATTTACTTCAATATCTTATTAGGTATCTGCATCGCCTTTGTATTAAAAGGGGAAACCTTCACCTTTATGGATTCCTTGACCATGGCTTAATTCAGGGTGGGACGCTTGGGCCATATGAGATTACCGCGTACATGCGGCGTGTGCTTGATAAAGGCAAAAAACAGTGCTACCTAGCACACTAGTGCGGAATATGGATTCTACGATAGGATTCTACATCGGTTGCTTTTTAACGGATGTAAAAAATGAGGCGGTGGCATACTTGTAATTAAATAAATGTAGGAACTCACTTTTAACATTGGTTGCTTTACAACCGATGTAATAAGTGATATTTTACATCGGTTGGATAAGCAACCGATGTAGAAGCAAGCCATTGACGTCTCCTCCACTCTATTCGCTCTGCACAACCTTCATCTTCCAGGTTTGTGAACCTAGCATTCGTTTCTGCAATTTATGAACCCTATTCTTTTATATTTGTTTTTTGGTTTTGACTGATCTTTTGGGATTTCTGATTCTAAAACTCTTTGCTTTGTGATTCTAATTTAGGGTGAAGCAAGCCTTAGCCCATCTCGTTCTATCGAGCGCTTCTCTGTCTCATATCCTTCACCATTACAACTGGTAAGCTCTTTTTGTGCAATGTGTTTTTTACTATTAGTAGCTTACTCTTATGTAATGTCTCATTCACCTTGCTTGTGAGCTCTAAGCTCTAAAAGGGCTTAAAACTGGACTCAATTTTATGGGTTGATATGGGTGTGTGCACTGGATGATATTTAGTGAGATACATAGATGAGAGGAGATTTAATTTAAAAACAACCGCTGCTTTGTGATGTTGCTTGTTGATAGCTGAAAAAAAAATTATATGATTGAACCAATTCTCAATGATGCTGGTTTCCTACTTCTTAGTTGGATGGTAAAATCTCTTGGACATGCCTAATATGGGTTAATGCATTTGGCTTAATGCATTTGGTAATTGTTGATTGGTTTTATGGGTATCTGGAGGCCACATCTCATTTAGTAGCCATGTTGTAATAGGGCTTTATTAAAATTTGTGTGTGCAATTGTGTCATCATGAGTATATAAATGCAACTATGCACAAAGATATAGGGTTTGATTACATTTGTTGTTTGTTCAATGAACTTGGATTTTAGGTGTTTTATATGAATGGTTTTTAAACGTTGGGTTAAAAAACCCTCTCACAGTTCTCTCAAACTCTCTCTTTACTTTGTGATTCTGATTTAGGGTGAAGCAAGCCTCAACCCATCTCTTCTCTCGAGATCCCTCTCACTCATTACTCTCCATCTCCTCACTCTGAACATAAGTAAGCTATTTTATTCCAATGTTTTGTTTGCTGGTTTAACTTAGGGATTGGACTGTTGGATTATCTTTTAGTGTTAATAAATTGGTAAAGCATTAGTTTCCCATTTGTGATTCAATATTAATGAGCATATGTGTACTTTATTAAGGTACCACTCATTGTATTGAATCTTGAATTGTCCAAGTTGGACAGTTTGGTGAATTTTTTTTTTCTTCATTTAGTTAATCATTATTCCTTAATTCTCATATGTTATACTTGATCAAAGTTCGGTTGGATGCATTTCCTTTCGTTCTCCGGGTGCATACTTTATCGTTGTGGATGTCACCGCGTTCAAGTCGTGTACGTCGGAGGCCAATGGGAAATGCTGTCTGTAACATCCTAAAAAAATAAAATAATTAGGGATAATAATATGAGGAATATACAGAGTTTTTGGGAGGTTTAGAATATATGTTTTAAGCCCTTGAAGTAAATAAAGGTGATTAAAAATAATTAAAATTGGTTAAGAGTGATTTTCTAAGGGAAATTCACTTCCTAATGTGAGAGAACGCCCGTGCTCAATATTAGCACGCCGTACTCATGTAGCATGCCCGTGCTAGAGAGCACGGTTTATGACGTTGGGAAATGCTGATTTCTGCGCTAAGCGTCACATGTTCGACGCTGAGCGCCAAGTCCAGCGAAGTGCGTTCTTTTTGGCTCGTGCAAAGAGTACGACCGTGCCAAAAAGGAGCACGCCTATGCTGGACATCAGTAACGTCAAAGCGAGGGTTTTAGAGGGGGAAACGCATGTCACCCCTATTTATACCATCTTATAACACCCTAGTGCGGCTAGAAACCCTCTTTGCACCCTAAAACACCTTAGTAACGGCTGTGGAGCATCCTCGTGCTTGGGAGATGGGATTGCATTAGACAATGAGTTTGGAACAACAACAACAACAACAACAACAACAACAAGAGGTAGAAGAAGAAGAAGATAAAGAAGAAGAAGGAGAGATTCATGGTTAAGGAAGGCGACATCTAGGATTCGCCACCTGGTACGCTTGGAGATTCTTGGAGGTCATAAAGAGGTGAGTAGAAATACTCTTTCTCACCCTTTCCATGGTGCAAATTGATTTGGGGTTTGGGTTATGTTTTCAAAATGCGTTTTTGGAAAATAATCATGCGTTTGGTCAAATCCTGATTTTACAAATTTAGGGGTTTTCCTTCTAAGGTGTTCCTGCTGTCAATTAAATGTTTATTATTGAGATTGATGCTATGATATATATGATATATATGTGATTTGGTTGAATTGACATGCTATATATGCATTATTTGATGATATTTGTGATATTGACATGATTCAATAATTGTTAATATGTTGAATCTTGTCTGCTGCAATGCCACTTATGATAGGAGTATCGAAAGTAACACTGCCAATGAATTGGGTTGTCGAAAATAACTGTTAAAGTGATGAATGTTGTTTGCTGCAATACCGCCTATGATAAGGGTATCGAAAGTAACACTGCTGATGAATTGGGGCGTTGAAATATGAAATACCACCATAATGGGGTATCGAAAGCAACATTGCCACGCGTTGGGATGTCGAAATGAGTAATACCACCACTGTACAATGGTTGGTATCGAAATGAGTAATGTCACTGAAGAGAAGGTGACATCGAAATACCTTCATGAGTAAGGTAGGCAATGGGATGCCATTGTTATGTGAAGTTTGAAAGTCATATGACATATTCGGATGTTGAGATTATTTGATACATGAGATTTTGTCAAACTTGCTTGTGATGTGTTGCTGAATAATTATTGTTAATATTAGTATATATGAATATTATTTTTTTATTTTGAAAATAGCGGGTACCATGTACAATTTTTCCGGTTACCGCACTGGTTGAGAACAATGCTTTTGTGAAAACCTTTTAAAAATGCATTTCTGTTCACTAGGATTTTATATCTCATTAGTAGTATTGTTTTCAGAGCCTAAGGACGACCCTGTTGAGCAGCCAGACGTTTGAAGACTTTATTATAGTAGTTAGCTTGGTTAGTATTGTATGGCATATGCCAGGAGGACCTTTTCATCATATTAGTTATTTTCTTATGCGAGATGTTATAGACGCCCGATTTTGAGGCTTTGAAACTTATTATGTTATTTTGGATTAATATTATAATAAGTATTTTTTTCAATATTTATTTAATAAAAAAATTGTTTTCCTTGTTTTATTTAAATTATTAATTTGGGTTACTAATGTAACGAAGGGTGCTACATTTTTGGTATCAGAGCAGTTCAATCCTAAACTGGACTGTGGTTATTGGGTTTTTCAAAAATCAAAACTTGGGCACATAGGATGATTGTTAGAGTTTTAGATGCTGCATACGATGCTTTGGGATATTGAGCCTGGCCAACTCAGTGTTTCATTGGTAGTGAGCAGATTTATGACGACTAATAGGCGAGGGACGAATGATGCGCTTGCAGTAGCTATGGATCGTGCGACCATAGATGTGCAAGAGCAGATGGGGAATCTCGGTCATATGAGGGGATATGGGGTGATAACACCCCCAAGAACAATAATACGCGGGGTTACCGTTTTTCAGAGGACGATCTGCCATCGTTCCGGGACAGCTTAGATCATGCAGAAGGTTGAGAAGCCAAGGAGGAATTGTTCTTACAACAAGAGGTTATCATATTGTTTGATTCAGGAGCAACCCATTATTCCATATCTCTTAGCTGTGTCAAAACTCTGGAGTTGCCTATCTCTAAATTACCTTTTGAATTGTATGTTTCTACCCCTGCCAAAGATAAATTGGATACATCTTTTGCCTGTTCAAAATGTTCCTTGATACACCAAAAAAATTTATTTCATGATTTGATATGTTTACCTATGCCGTGTTTGTTGGAATAGGTGGCTTCGACTCAAGAGGGGAGGGGTGAATTGAGTCTTAAAGATTCTTCTTTAATTTTTGAAAATTACTTTTCTCAAATTCAATTTGCAGAAGCTAACACGAACGACTATAATAATATGAATAAATAAAGAGTGTAAGGGAAGAAGAGCGTGCAAACCAAAGATTTATCCTGGTTCAGTTTACCACCGTTGGTGACCTAGGTCCAGTCCTCAGAATATGTTTCCGAGTTTTGTCCACTATAGTCAAGCTTCCAAGGCGCTTGAAAAACTGTTACAACCAGAGCTCTCCTTACTTGGGATATCTCACCCTCGTATAGGAGCTTCAATCAAATAAACAAGGGGTACCTCACCCTTTCACGACTGAGGGATACCTCACCCCTTCATAAGGTTTTAGCAATAAGAATAAGATGACACACTTCACTAGTGTAGATGGATACAAATTGAAGTCCTATGAGATTGATAATAATAGGAACAATAGATGGCTCAAAGTGATTTCAGAAACGGTTTGCAAATGACTCTTGTGTTATGAAAAAGTGTTCTCGTATGATGATACTCGGGTGGTATATCTGAAATAGAGCAACAGACCTTTTATAAGGCTTAAGAAAAACTGACCGTTTGATTCCAAGAATGGCAACCACGTAATGTGCAATGATTTTGATTTTTTTCATTAAAAGCACATAAAAATCGATTTTTACATATGCCTATCGATTTTCATAAAGAATAAGACGTGAGAAGCACAACAGAAAATTGATTTGAGCCTGGTGTAAATCAATTTACTAAATCGATTGTGGTTGAAGGAAATCGATTGAATTAAAAGGACAAAATCTTACCAGTCAGTGAAAATCGATTCTCTAGTGGTTTAAAATTGGTTTCAGAAATCGATTGATCCAATCGATTTTACTTCTAAAATAGAGTGATGAAACATGTTAAATCTGTTTTGAAAATCGATTAGAATATCTCGAAAATCGGTTTTGGTAATCGATTTGCAAAGCAAATTAAATCGATTGGAGATTTAAATAAATTCCATATCCAATAGCTTCAAAGAACGTTTCGATATCACTGTTTAACTTAAGGGATACAGACTTTAACCTAGAAATTATATTTTGGATTTAATATCAAAGGCTATTTCAAAGATATTATTAGGGAGTGTAGATTTGAAATGCATTTTAAAAAAATCATACTTGATTGAGAAAAGATTTTGCTTGTCATCATTAATACCTTGAGCCACATTATTACTAAATAAAATCAATCTCTTACAATAATATCTAAGACCTAATACTTTACCCATTTGATCCTTTGGTCTTGATATCTGAGATCCTGGTACACCATAATAATTTGACTTTATGCACTTGGTACTTGTATACTATAACAACATATCCTTTTGGCTTTTATTAGTATTTGTCATTCATCAAAATATATATAAGTAAGTAATTATAGTGTTGGATGTCATTCTTAGTATGGTTTCGCTATTGTCTAATAATGTTGTCCAAATAGAAATATTTATGTACTTCACAACCTATGTTTGATGAATCTTTTATGTTAAACCATATCGTATTCGTTTCCATGTCGTAAGTTCTTAGTTGAGGAAGTTCAATGATACATATTGTTTTTTTTTTGTTAAGATAGAGACTGAAAGTGATGTAGCGGCACTACCTATTGTTTTTTGGTTTCTAGATGTGTTCCCTAAAGAGGTCTCTACCTTACATCAAATATGAGAGTTGAGTTTAACATAGATTTAGTACCTAGAAGTGGACCAGTGTCAGTAGTGTCTTATAGAATGACACCCTTAGAGTTAAGTGAGCCTGAGAAACAATTAGAGGAGTAGTTAGAAAATGAGTTTTTACAAGTGAATTTGTCTATTATTAAACAAACAAAAAAGTCAAACCATTATGATTTGGAGTTAAAACTTTCTTACCCTGATGTATCTTTTCACAATTTATTCGAAGTTGCTACCGTTGTTATTATTATTATTTGGAATCTAATTCATTATTATTTTATTATAGTTTACATCAAATCCTATTTAATTATTGGTAAGTAAAATGTTTGATCTTGTGATAAGTTTTGAGTACTTTTTTTTACAAAAAAAAAAAAAAAAGGATAGGAGTAGGAGGTTAGGTGTGGACAATAAGCAATTGAATAAAGTAACCATATATTAAGGATATGTATCTTTTGTCTAGTTTAGATGACCTTAGATCAGTTGAGTAGAGTGACGATGGATTCTAGTAAAGTAGATGCAGTAATAGGATGAGAGCAGCCTGCGAAGTGATAGGTGTAAGAAGTTCCTGAAATTGAAAGCGTATTATATGAAGTTATAACTTACTTCTGATCGAGTTGACTAGGAAAAGAAAATATCTTCTATGGAATAAAAATTGAGATTTTTAATAATCATAAGAGCCTTAAATAATTAGAAAGAAAATATAGAATTAAAAATAAGGCAAGGAAGGTGGATGAAATTTCTTAAGGACTATGAATTTGAGTTGAAGTACAATTTAGGAAAAGTCAATGTAGTAGTAGAGGCTCTAAATAGAAAATCCTTGCATATTAGTGCTAGAGATGAATATCTTAGAAGAGTTTATGGACATGAATTTCAATATAACCTTAAAGGCTTTAAGCTTGAAATTGAATAGGTTGAAATTTGTAATGACCTTAGAAAACAAATTAACCGATAGCAGTTTTAGGCTAGGAGTTGCAATCTCTTTAGGATCAAGAGAATTATATGTGATGATGGTCTATTGTTGTTTAAGAATAGGATAATTGTTCCTAAGGAGGGGAGCCCTAAAAAAAATGCAAGAAGAGATACAAGGGAAAAGTTAACCAAACATCCAGGAATAACCAAGAGGTATCAAGATTTAAAGAAGATGCAATAGAAGACTATATATATATATATATATATATATATATATATATATATATATATATATATATATATATATATATATATATATATATATATAATTTTGTTATATAATTTTTTTTTAGAAAATCACCTTGCTTGAATATTTCAGATTGTTTCTCAAGTGATCAAATATTAATCACAATTAATATACTCTTTGGATTTGTTTCCCATATAGATTACTGGCATGTCAAATCTTAACAAACTTACATTTCTTTTCAAAGATCGAAAAGAAAAAGAATGTTATTTCTTATTTGTATTTGCTTACTCAAAAATCAAAATGAAATTGATTTCTTAGTTCTACTATGTTATATATTGGTAAAGTTTGTTTTGAAAGTCGTATCTGCACAGTTTAATTGCAAGTTAACTAAATCTTATTCTGCCTTTGTTACCAAATTTTGTTTCTAGTAAAATCATCTCTTAACAGAAAGTGAAACTATTTCTTTTCTTATGAAATTATCAACTTGAACTAGACAAAACTTAGTACGTGGATGCCTCTACTGTTTCTCCTTTCTTTCTTTGTCTCATTTTATTTGTTTATCTATTTATAAAAAATTCCTCTGTGCTGTAAACAATATAATAGTTTTGGTGTGGAATATAAGGGACTATAAGATCTACGTATGAATGGTATAAAACTTTAATTAAATTTCTTTTGTGAATTATTCGTTAAGAATCTTTTCTGAGAATGCTTATAATGATGGAATGCAAGTGAAGATATTAGGATTTTAGTATGATGGACAGAAAACAAACGCTTAAGTGCATGATTTTAGTTTGTAAATGTTAACATTGATTTTCTTTAAAATTATGTTTATAGTTAGCGTGCCATGAATTGTACACTTAATATGTGGTGAAATAGTTAATGACTATATGTATATTGATGGTGTGATTAGGATATGTAGGTCCCCTTTATGCTAGTAAGTAGTAGGTGAGAAGATCTTGTTAGGACCAGATTTAATCCAAGAGATCACAGTTAGGATTCAGAGGGGAAAGATGCGCGCTGCGCAGATTAGGTAAAGAGTGTTGAGTCGATTAGAAAAGAGAGCCTTAGAATTTGAGGAAGGGGAACATGCAGAGTCACTCCTAAGTTTGGGATCGGAATGTCAATGTCCGTCAGTTCTTTGTTCTTGGGTCATTTTCAAATTCTAAAAAAGTGTAGTCGGGCCTATTATTTATCAATTGGCTTTTTTATTGTCGTTGTCAATCTTCATGACGTCTTCCATATTTCTAAGCTCCAGAAGTACGTACCAGATGTTTCATATGTGATGGTTCCTGAGTCAATACAATTGAGGGATAACTTAATCTTTAAGTCAGGCCTAGTCAGATCATCGATAAGAGTACTATGACTCTGCTGAACAAGACAATTCCTATGGTGAGGGTGGTTTGGGAAGGATTAACTCCTGAGGAAGTTGCTTGGAGAGGATATCATACGCTGTATCCAGATCCTATCAGCCAAGATACTTTAAAAACGTTTTGCTCTGTGCATATGTAAAGTTTTTAACGAGCACATATGAAGTTAATTTCGGGGACGAAATTCTTAAAGGAGGGGAGAAATGTAACATCCTAAAAAAATAAAATAATTAGGGATAATAATATGAGGAATATACAGAGTTTTTGGGAGGTTTAGAATATATGTTTTAAGCCCTTGAAGTAAATAAAAGTGATTAAAAATAATTAAAATTGGTTAAGAGTGATTTTCTAAGGAAAATTCACTTCCTAATGTGTGAGCACGCCCGTGCTCAATGTCAGCACGCCCGTGCTGGAGAGCATGATTTGCGACGTCGGGAAATGCTGATTTCGGAGCTGAGCGCCAGGTCCAACAGAGCGCGTTCTTTTTGGCTAGTTCAAAGAGCACGGCCGTACTTAACAGGAGCACGCCCGTGCTCTTCGTCAGTAACGTCAAAGCGAGGGTTTTAGAGGGGTAAACACATGTGATCCCGATTTATACCATCTTATAACACCCTAGTGCGGTTAGAAACCCTCTTTGCACCCTAAAATACCTTAGTAACGGCTGTGGAGCATCCTCGTGCTTGGGAGATGGGATTGCATTAGACAATGAGTTTGCAACAACAACAACAACAAGAGGTAGAAGAAGAAGATGAAGAAGAAGAAGGAGAAGGAGATTCATGGTTGAGGAAGGCGCCATCTAGGATTCGCCATGAGGTACGCTTGGAGATTCTTGGAGGTTTTCAAGAGGGAAGTAGAAATACTCTTTCTCACCCTTTCCATGGTGCAAATTGATTTGGGGTTTGGGTTATGTTTTCAAAATGCGTTTTTGGAAAATAATCATATGTTTGGTCAAATCCTGATTTTACAAATTTGGGGGTTTTCCTTCTAAGGTGTTCCTGCTGTCAGTTAAATGTTTATTATTGAGATTGATGCAATGATATATATGATACATATGTGATTTGGTTGAATTGACATGCTATATATGCATTATTTGATGATATTTGTGATATTGGCATGATTCAATAACTGTTAATATGTTAAATGTTGTCTATTGCAATACCGCCTATGATAGGAGTATCGAAAGTAACACTGCCAATGAATTGGGGTGTCGAAAATAACTGCTGATGTGATGAGTGTTGTTTGCTGCAATACCGCCTATGATAGGGGTATCGAAAGTAACACTTCCAATGAATTGGGGTGTCGAAATATGAAATACCGCCATAATGGGGTATCGAAAGCAATATCGCCACATGTTGAGATGTCAAAATGAGTAATGTCACCAGTGTACAATGGTTGGCATCGAAATGAGTAATGTCACTGAAGAGAAGGTGAAATCGAAATACCTTCATGAGTAAGGTAGGCAATGGGACGCCATTGTTATGTGCAGTTCGAAAGTCATATGATACATGAGATTTTGTCATACTTGCTTGTGATGTGTTGCTGAATAATTATTGTTAACATTAGTATATATATATATATATATATTATTTATTATTTTGAAAATAGTGGATACCATGGACAGTTTTTCCGGTTACCACACCGGTTGAGAACAATGCTTTTGTGAAAACCTTTTAAAAATGTATTTCTGTTCACTAGGATTTTATATCTCATTAGTAGTATTGCTTTCAAAGCCTGAGGACGACCCTGTTGAGCAGCTAGACGTTTGAAGACTTTGTTACAGTAGTTAGCTTGGTTAGTATTGTATAGCATATACCAGGAGGACCTTTTCATCATATTAGTTATTTTCTTATGCGAGATGTTATAGACGCCCGGTTTTGAGGCTTTGAAACTTACTATGTTATTTTGGATTAATATTATATTATGTACTTTTTTCAGTGTTTATTTAAGAAAAAATTTATTTTCCTTGTTTTATTTAAATTAATAATTAAGGTTACTAATGTAACGAAGGGCGTTACACTGTCGAAATTTCGTTATTTCTTCTCGAATAGGATAGGGTCGTACCCTGTGATAAGAAGGAGTTGAAGATCTTGGACTAAGTGAAGTTGTCGTTGTAGTTATGGATCATAGTTGGGTCGATGCTAGACGCACAAGTCATGAGTGTGAGAATGGAGTGGAAGATTTTTTAGAATTTGCTAAAAGACATGTTCCCGATAGTAATGGAAGGTTGTATATTCCTTGTGTTAATTGTTTGAATGAGAGACAACTAGAAGAGGAGAAAATACGAGAGCATCTTATTTGTGAAGGGATATGCAAGAGTTATACAAGATGGATATGGCATGGTAAATTGTTAGATAGGCCAAGTGTGTCCTAATGAGAGGAAGTTGATGACATAGATATGGATGATCGATTAGAGAACATGATCCGTGATATTCGACATGATTCTTTTCAGCGAGCACATGTGTATGATACTTTGTCTAGTGATGCGGATTAGCCTTTGTATCTGGGGTGATCTAATTTCACACGGTTGTCAGCGGTGTTAAGATTAGTCATTGTGAAGGCAAGAAATGGGTGGAGTGATAAAAGCTTCACCGAATTGCTTGAGCTGTTGAAAGACATGCTTCCAGAAGGTAACACATTGCCAAACCGTAACTATGAGGCGAAGAAGATATTGTGTCTAATGGGTATGGAGTATAAGAAAATACACGCATGTCCTAAGATTACATATTGTACAGGAATGACTTTGAAAGGATCCACGAGTGTCTCGGGTGTGGGGTATCATGCTACAAAGTGAACGATGGTGATTCAAGTTGTGATGTGATCACATAGGGCCCTCCTGCGAAGGTGTTATGGTATCTTCCAATAATTCCAGGGTTCAAGCGATTGTTCGCTAATGTAAATGATGCAAAGAACATTAGATGGCATGTAGATGAGAGGAAATGTGATGGACAGCTTTGCCATCCGGCTGATTCTTTGCAATGGAAGAGAATTGATAATTTATTTCCGGATTTCGCCAATGAGCAAAGAAACCTTAGGCTTGGACTTGCTATGGATGGAATGAATTCGTATGGTACCTTAAGTAGTATTCATGGCTTATTCTCCTGGTAATTTAAAACCTACCTCTTTGGTTGTGCATGAAGCGCAAATACATTATTTTACGTATGATGATTTCGGTCCCAAAACAGCCAGGAAATGACTTAGTCTAAGTGTCTTGATTGAACACTTGAGAAATCTGTGGGTGGAAGGCGTTGATGTGTCTGACAGGCATTGCCATAAGACTATCAAGATGTGTGCCACGTTATTTTGCACCATCAATGAATTTCTAGCATAGGGGAACTTGTGCGGGTATAGTGTTAAGGGGCATAAAGCATGCCCTATATGTGAAGAAGGCACATGCTACCATCAACTGCAACATGGAAGGAAGACAATTTACCTTGGGCATCGAAGATTTCTTGGACCTAATCACCCTTATTGTAGATTGAGAAAAGCTTTTAATGGATCCCAGGAAAATGAAATTGCTCCGACGGCCTTAATCGGAGAGCAAGTTTATCAACGAGTGAAGGAGATGGATGTTATCTTTGGAAAAATCGAAAATAAGGCTACTGATAAAAACATATGGAGGAAGAGGCCGATCTTCTTTGATCTTCCATACTGGTGCAAACTTGATGTAAGACACTGTATTGATGTGAAGCATGTGGAGAAAAATGTGTGTGATAATGTAGTCGGAATGCTTCTCAATATTCAGGATAAGACAAAGGATGGTGTGAATGCTCTTCTAGATTTGGTTGCGATGGGTATACGAGCGCAGTTAGCTCCACAGTCAGTAGGGGGTAAGTAGACTTATTTGCTCGTAGCATGTCATACTTTATCAAAAAAAAAAAGAGAAAAGAAGTGTCTGTGAGTGTCTGCAGGGCGTCAAAGTGCCACAGGGTTACTCTTCAAATGTCAAGAGGCTTGTCTCAATAAAAGATCTCAAATTAGTTGGCTTAAAGTCTCATGATTGCCACATCTTGATGCAAAAACTACTACCAGTGGCTATTCGTGACATCTTGCCTAAAAAAGTTAGACATGCCATAACTAAGTTGTGCTTATTCATGAATGCTATATGTAGCAAAGTCATTGACCCTCAAAATTTGGATGAGCTGGAAAATGAGGCTGCTATTATCTTGTGCCAATTGGAGATGTATTTTCCTATTTCATTTTTTGACATCATGGTTCATTTAATTGTTCATCTAGTGAGGGAGATTAGATTGTGTGGCCCCGTTCATTTAAGGTGGATGTACCCAGTTGAGCGATACATGAAGATCTTGAAAATTATATGAACAATCCACACCGTCCTGAAGCATCTATTGTTGAAAGGACGTTGCAGAAGAAGCTATTGAGTTTTGTATAGACTACATGTCAGAAGCGGAACCTGTAGGGCTTCCTAAGTCTCGTCATGAGGGAAGAAGTGATGGTAAGGGTACACGAGGTATTACTGTTAAGAGCATGGGTCGAGAGGAAGTGTTTCAAGCACACTTGTATATATTGAATAACACTGATGAGGTTGAACCTTACTTATGTGATCACATAACCATTGTCAAGCAAAATTACCCTCGAATGAATGAAAAATAGTTGTTCAACAAGCATATGGGCCTAATTTTGATGTCATATGTTGGAGCGGATACAATATCAATAAGTTTTCCTTCTATACAAAGTCCCAGAATGACAAGAGTACCGTGCCAAACAGTGGGGTTAGGTCATGGCTAAGTCCATGCACTTCTCTAGTTCAAAAGATACAAATGCCGTTATGGCATCCATATCTTACTTTGGAGTCATTGAAGAGATTTGGGAGGTCGATTACACTTAGTTTAGAGTGCCCGTTTTTAAATTTAAGTCGGTTGACAGTAACAGTGGTGTACAAACCAATGAATTAGGATTTACATTGGTAACCCTTGACAAGGTTGGTCATATGGAAGAGCCTTTCATCATGGATTTCTAAGCAAAACAAGTGTTTTATATCAATGATCCTTCTAACAAAAGGTGGTCAGTGGTTCTCCAAGGAAAAAACATGCATAATGGTAGTGAGGAAAATCAAGATTTAACTCTTGATATTTCTGATACTCCTTCTTTCTCACGGATGCCTGCTTTCAATGAGGAAAATGAAGTGAACCGTGTACATGCCACTCGTGATGATCATCACGAAGGGATATAGGAGAACATTGCTACTTGACCATAGTGTAAGTTATGTTTAAAGTGATATTTATAAGTTAAGTTATCTGTATCTTGATAATTATAGTTAAGATTTTTTTGTTACTTATCCATGTTTAAGTTATGTTTAATTTGATATTTATAAGTTAAGTTATGTTTGTTATTTATCCATTCTTACTGACATAATTTATTATTTTTTGTCTAAACAGGCATACATGGAAGATCCCTCGAACATATCCCTCCTTCATGTAGCGGGTCGGATACCTCGTCGACAAGTAAAAAGGGTAGATGTGCCACGCGGTTAAAAAAATTGGCCGTCAACCATAGTGGTAATCAAAGGATAAGGGTTGAGTTTGATCGAGACTGCTTACCTATAGGGCCAATGGAAGATTAGTTCAAGAGTTATGTGGCCGTCCTTGCCAAAAGCAAGGCTAGTATTCTTATTGAGGATTGGGACCATGTACCGACGAGCGTGAAGGATCGGATATGGGATAGTATCATGGTATTTTACTTTTACCATCTTTGTTTGTATCTATTATATTTCGCCATATTATTATTGTACACTAATTCCTCTATTTTGTTATGTAATGTAGCTCACCTTTGAAGTGCCAGATACCCAGCGTATGAGGAAAAAATGGATTTCGTATGCAGGTGAGCGTTGGAGAGCATTTAAAACACAACTAAGCGGGAAATACGTACATGGGCGTGCGGACAAATCTCCGCTTGAGATGTACACGTTCCTTGATCAGGAGACGTGTGATAGATTTGTTCAGATCTGATTGGACCCAGCCTTTTAGGTTGACTTGAGTTATATTTTTTTACTTGACCAACCAAATTAATTTTATTAATTTACTGAATTCAGTTGTCTGTTATTTATAACAGGAGAAAAGGAAAAAGGCGCAGGAGATCCAAAGTAAAAATATCTACCCCCATCGTGTCTCATGGGGGATATAAAAAGCTTAGGAGGAAGATGATTAAAGATAATAAGAAACAACTTTTGGAACAAGCATCCCAAGCTGATCCTATGGTTGATCCTCCTCCAAAAGTTGTTAATCCACCTCCAGCCCCATCCCGACAAGGACCATTAGGACAGTATACATCCGAGGAGGCACGCCTTGTTACTGAAAAGATTGTAAGTATACATTCAATTCTAATTGTAATTGTAACAAGATTAGCCATCGTATTACACAAATGTGACAATTGTATGTTGTAGGATTCCTTGGACGAACAGAGCACACAAGGAACCTTTGTGTCCACCGGACACCAAGATGTCTTGGTTGTTGCGATTGGGAAAGAGGACCACCCAGGCCGTGTCCTTGGTGTTGGATGGGGCGTTGGCATTCGCCAATACTAAGGATCATCTTCACATCAACGGACCAGGTAAGATATCAAGTCCATCAAGGCACAACTTCAAGAAGAGGATGATCGTGTTGGGTGAATTGTGACCTCATACTATCGTGTCGGGTGAACAACAACCGCTTCGTCATGGTACTTACTTATGGGCTAACGGGTCGCACTTTAGCCAAGTATCCTACAAAGAGACTCCCGAGAGCTAGAAGTATTATCTTGGTTGGTTTCACCACCACTAGAGATTGGACATATATATATTTTATAAAATAAAATATAAAGAAGAGACTGGTGTCAACACAAAGTCTCTTACCGAGTGCCCCACATCACCAAAACTGGACTCGAATATAGCAGCCGCCAACAGAGAGGGGAATGCTGGAAAGGGGGCCAACCATAAAGAGCCCGCTTGATCAATTTCCCATTCACCCATTGATTGATATGAAGATAAGAAACTTGTATTTCTCATTCACAAATCCCCTTATCAATGAATGAGGTGCTTTTTATGCACTCACACCCCAATTTTCTTGGTTGGTAGAGATCTCGACCTCTTCCGAGCCAAAGCTAAAAAGGAAGTCGGAGCTTGGTCCATATCGAGAAAAAACGTTCGTAATGAACAGATCTTTGATGTTCGAGCCGGCCTAGGACACGGAACTTAGCACCACCTACCCAGGCCAAGGCACTCAACTAGCCTTTCATGTGAATTACGAATAACCCACAAGGGTGGCATGAATGAAACATAGTTGGCATCTATGGGTTTTCCCCGGCAAAACACAAGTGTCCAACCGTTTGTACATGTGAGCACTAAGGGGTCATGTGATCATTCACATCAGCTCGATAAGGAGGAGGAGGATCGGTATGAGCTGTATGTTGATAATCATCATGATCGCCGGTTAGTGGCATTTAGGAGGGTACACAACTTGGGAAATACCTTACACCACCGAACATTAGCGGATGATCATGTGAGGGTTGTGGTTGAAGATGTTGGAGATGCTGATGCTCTAGTCCCTGTGCCCACTGAGGAGGTTCAAACAATGGGCCAAGCCCCCGGTAATTTCATCCCTTGGCCGAGAAGACTTGTGAGGTTTTTTGTTTCAGCCAAGGTATACAAGTAATTGCTCAATTAATTATGTTTTTCTATATTTATAATCGAAATAACTTAATTGTGTTTACTAATGCTTTGTCTTTGTTCTTTAGGATGTTGGAAAAGATCGTCCACCCAAAAGGCCTAGGTCGGATCCAAGAAGACATGTGAAGTTTAGTTCATCGAAGGAATTCATATAATCATTCAGTTACTTAAGTTTTTTTTTTCTCTTTACAACTGAAATAACTTAACCGTGTTTACTAATGTTTTATATTTGTTCTTTAGAGTATCGATAAGGATGTGGAATGTGATGCTCTTGAACGTCTGGCATAAGCGACTGTGAAACTTATGAAGGAGTCGGTTTTTATAAATTTGGAACATGATGGCAGGTCCGATACTTTCTATATCCCCCAGAAGGACAGTACGGAGATATGCATTGTGTAACACCTCCCTCGGGTGCTACATACACGAACTCAAAATGCGGAAAACATCAAGAAATAAAATGCTGGTTGCTTTCAGAAAATACTTTAATTAAGTAACTACGTTCGAAAACACGGGTCTAAAAATTTTCTACATGCATAGGCAATCCAAAACTCAAGACAAAGAAATAAACTGTGAAACATACATCGACATTTCAGATTCATACTAATATAATCATGACATAAATTCAGGCCTAACATATCTTATTATAGACTCAAGGCATAAGTTCAACATATGTGCAGCAAATAATATAAGATTGCTTCAAAATAAAAGACTCCTATGCTGGTCGGGCTAAATGTAGCCATTGGGAACAACCCCAAAGTCAACTTCCTCAAAAGGTTTCGTCATCCGAGTCCTTACGTGTCCGCGGGGACCTACGATCAACATTTGTACATGTGTTCCAAAAACACAACAGGGTGTCCAACATGTATAGGTAAAGGTGAGATACTCATTTTATAAGTTTATCACGATAGCCACAGAAGCGACAAACAACAGTTATAGTCACACATAAATACAGTTATAATAATAGTTATTCATATGAAACAATATCTCAAACACTATCATGAGTTATAATAATGCATGAGACGTCAATATCATCTTTCTAATTCATGTAATCCGGAGATTCCTATTACCCTTCATCGAGCGATAAGCCGCAATAACACCCGTTACACAATTGTTCTCATGAGTCGGCCTCTCAATTTAGGTCCGAACTCCAATTGTTCCAGCGTACCACGTCATAACCATATCTTGAATAGTCCAGTCCCTGATTGAGTTCATTCGTGTTTGGCAACCGATTTACCACGGCACGGGGTTGCAATGCCACCGGCCACTTGTGGAGTATGGAACACAGAATGCTCCTATAGACCCAGTGGTCTTAACTAGCTGAATTCTCAACTACATAAGTTGTAGCTCTTTCTCAAATGGCACGTCTGCCGATTCATGTATGTACACAGAAAGTTTTTTATTTTCTTTTTCGTTCATTCTTTCATTTGTCGAGGCATATAGCCCACGACTTGTTTTAAAGGACATTAAGCTCGTTCAAATCAAAACATAGGACGCGAAGTCCGAGTGCTCAATCCACAAAACACTAGTCCGACGTCTCGGTCAATAGGTTTGCATTCATCTCAAAGATTCCATGTTTTTCTTTTCAAACAACTTTGGAAAACAAAAATCAATTTCGATTTCTTGAACTAACACATCTTTTTCGAAGAAAACATTTTCCGGGGAAAACACTTTTCATGAACAAAACCGTTTTCTAAAGGTTCCACGTCTTTTTAAAACGTTTTTCTAAAACAAAACTCACTTTGTAAAACTTTCTTCAAAACAACTTTTTTTCTTTTTCAAAAGGACATAACCTTTTTAAAAGAAGATCACTTTTCTTGAAAAAGCAACACGTTTTCCCAAAAAACCTTTTTGATTTCAAAATCCGGTTTTCAAAACATTGATTTCGATTTTCGAGTATTTTAATTCTTTTATCAAGCCATAGCCAGTCCTATACTCATACAGGATATATATATATATATATATATATATATATATATATATACCCAAGGCATCAATGCCACAAATCATGATCAAGTGTACAAGTATGTTTCGTTAAATACATCAAGTACATAAATCAATCATTCATGTCTTCCAATCATCAATCAACACTACCACATCTCATATAACAAATCAAATGCCAAGAAGCTATCAAACTCAAATGAACTACCTCCCTTTACCTCTCTAAGTTGCTCAATTGAATCCCGAATGATTCTCGGCTCCGGTTTCGTTCTCGTCCGTGTCGCCTAAAACAATTAAACACAATTCAATTCAAACAAAAATCAACATGAAAACATCATTTTTCTTCCCCAAAAAGGTCCAAGGTTCGGCCAAGAAAAGATAAAATGGCTAGGGATCTCATTTGGTTCCAAACTTTTGGATGGTTGGTTCATAAGCTTGGTTAACATTAAGACAAGTCTTAATACTCCAAACTATGAAACCAAACTCAACGTTCTTCATATATGAAGATCTCGGACATGAAGGGAAAATTAGGCTAGGAATTGATTTGGTTTTCCATCACTTGGATTCAAAGACAATAAGAAAGTTAAGGACGGAATCAAGAGTTAGAAATCAAAAATTTAAACAAAAACACTATTCACCAAGAACTCTAGGGTTCAGCCACTTTTGGATCAATAGGCTAGGATGAGATTTTGATCATATGCTCATGGGTTTAGGTAGAGGATGATGAAGTGAGCTCAAAGAAATTGGTTTCCCATTAAAAGGATTTTTCTACAATTTCCTATGAATTTTTGATGTTTTGGATCATAAACTTGATTTTTCCTGAAAACAAGATTTGAACTTGTGATAGGAATATACTCATGAAGCTAAGAGATCATAGAAGTGATCTTACGAAAGAAAGGATGAAGATTGATCAAAGATTCAAGCTTTTTCTCAAAGGATTCAAGCTTTTCTTAAGAAAAAAATGGAGTTTTTCTCAATGAAGGAGGTGAAGTGTGTGAAGAAGGCTCTCAATCTGGTTTGAGGCATGGAGATGGGGGCTGACCAGACTATAAAATGGGTCACTTAAGGGCAAAATGATCATTTCCTTCAAGGGTAAAATGGTAAAACTGAAAACGGTTAGGTTAGGGGTATTTTGGTCATTTCGCATCCAGATATTTCCGAACGTCATGACGACTCTAGCATGCTCTCCCAAGTGACTTGACAAGATGTGACATCAAGATCATCTGTTAGCGGGTCCCGGTAAGTCCATATGCAGCTCCGTTCGTCACCCGATTGAGGATTTCACTCGAAAAAAATGTCAGGAAGTGATTTTTTTGAAATTTGACCAAAACGAATAGAATTGAATTCTAAGACTTACTGTCTCGTTCATAGGTCCATCTGAGGTCTCCTGAGTAGTTAAATCATATTGACAGTGCAAAAATACAGACCGGGCTTCGTTTGAGTTTTCAGCTCAAAATTTAATCGTAGCTTCGTACGACAACGTTGAGCATGAATATGGTCTTGGTTTATTTTATTTCATTTTCTAAGTCTTTGAATAAAATATAAACTTAATTATACAACTTGTTGATTTATAAAGACAGTGAAAAATCGGGGTGTTACATTACTATCCCTCTAAAAAAAAAATTTCGTCCTCGAAATTACGTACCTTGAAAAAGATCAGGATACTCTAATCTCATCTTGTCCTCGAGCTCCCACGTTGCGCCTCCAGTCGCTTCGTTCCAAACAACCTTGACCAAGGGAACTTGTTTTTCTCTGAGTTGCTTGACCCTCTTATCGTCGATTCGCACAGGCGATGCCTCATAAGACAAGTTTTCTCGTAAATGTATTATATCAGGTTCGATTACATAGGACGAATCAGGAATGTACTTTATGAGTTGTGAGACATGAAAAACATTATGAATGTTAGACAAAAAAGGTGGTAAGGCAATCTGGTAAGCTATTGGACCAATACGTCAAAGAATTTGGTAGGGTCCAATGAATTTGGGAGTGATTTTTCTAGACTTCATAGCTCTACCTACCCCAGTCTTAGGTGTGACTCTCAGGTACACGTGTTCACCTTCTTGAAACTCGAGGGGTCGTCTACGTTTATCGGAGTAGCTCTTTTGTCTGCTCTGTTCCGTCTTCATCTTTTCACGGATCTGCTTAATCAATTTCATTGTTTGTTGAACAAGTGATGCAAACCAAGGATGTTCAACTTTGAGGAGAAGAACCAAGCCAATTATGGAACAAGAAGAACCGAATTGAAATTTGTTCAAAACTTTATTTTCGTTGGTGATGACCTGTCTATCTTGTTTTGGTTATATCTTGAAATCCAGATATCCGATGGATGCGTTCTTTGATGCGTTGGAAAGCTAAGAAAATTATATACAAATCATATTACCATCTTTTTGACCAGATTCGGCTTCTAACATGGTGAAAACTGGGATACAAGTTTAGGACGAAATTCTGGGCGTGATTTTTCTTGTATTTTGGGCTTTCTTTGTATTGGGCTTTTGTTTTGTGCAAGATAGACTCCTTATGCTGAAGTAGGCATTACTTAGGTGAAGATTGGGGTTAGCCGTCACCTTCTTAGAATAAAAATTCTATAAATAGGACTTGTATTACCTCATTTCTTAACTTCGAATAAAATTAGAATTTATCTTATTTGGGTATTTTTGTGAGTTGAGCATTGGCTCCTCCTCTTCAAGTTCTTGGATTAGAACTTGCTTGATTCTTATCAAAGAGTTCTATCTCTTTGTGGCGAATCCTCCTTGGCTTATCAATCTTCCAAATCCATTGGAATATTGTGGTGCCTTCCCTTTCATCTTCTTCCTCTTCCATTTTCTTAATTTATTTTATGTTCTTCTTTACATTTGCGTCATTTACATTCTGTTTTTAGTTGTTTCACTTTAATTCTTTGTTTGGTTAAGTTTCTTGTTTAGTTATTTCCATTCTTTAGTTGTTTCCTTTTGTTAATCATATTCGGGTGACAACCGCACCTTCTTCTTCCTCCAATTCTTTTCATCTTTTTAACATAAGAACTAAGAACAAGCTTTTGAATAGATCCTTAAAACTTGATGATTCCAACTTGGATCATATCATGTGGTATCTAGAGCTAGCTTCCTTGAGCTTAATTTCTTTGTTAGTTTGGGTTTTGCTAGTTGGATTGTGTTGAAATTTTTGCAATTTTTGAGCTATTTTTTTAACCTTAAAACCCGCGCCCAATCCCATATTTTGATCATCAATTTTGATCATTTGTGGTGTTGTAATGAGTTGTTAGACCATTGGGGTTTGTAATTCATAGCATCCAAAAGATGTTTCATAGCTCAAGTTGCTTTCTTTCCTCATATTCCATGTTTTAGATTTTTGATTTTTTTTTGAATTCTTCATCTTGTTCCTGGAGTTTGAGCCACTTTGATCTTTATGAATTTCAAGAATTGGTGTTAGAGTGTTAATCTACACCTTGATTGAAAGGTCTTTACAAGTGGAATCAAGTATACCAATCAATTTTTATGCTTAAAGCATGAACTAGACATCAATTTGGGGGAATTTAATTTATAGGCGCACTTCCCAAGAACAACCCCTTGTTCATCATGTTCATGCTTCAAAAGGCTATTTGATCTTTGTGATTCAGTTAAAATCTGTTTGGGGCGTTCTTTTCTGTAATTTTCAGAAAAATTTTGTGGCCAAAGTTATTTTTGTAAGAGTAAGGATCCCTGTGACACCCACTACCCCACATATAATAAACATGAATAAAATCATACATGTCTTTAAAAATATAACAATTAAAATAAAAACATATTCTCAAGGGTAATGTGCATCACATCATCTATATCGTAAAACCTAGGAATCTGAAATAATCAAAATCTTTTAAAAACGAACTGCGGAAAACATAAATAATAAACGTAACCCAAATCCCGATGTCACATATCAGAGCTGGTACACATATACCGATAATACATCGGAATAAAACCAAATAACATAAATCATAAATCCTAACTACTGAGAGAGATCTCCTCGGGATCACTCCTCGTCAGCATGCTCACCCTCCTCTGCATATACCACAACATATGCACAAGAATAACAAAGAGAGGGGTAAGAAACACCATCATGAATATATGTAAACGGAATGGAATAGTAATTAAGATGGCATACAACATACATCAATCAACACAAATATAATCTATATATATCAAGGATGCATGTCAATGCGAATGCAACATCACTACTCCGTATGCATGTGGCCAACAACTCTAACTCTGGAAAGACGATTAGGAGTACATGTCCGGTTATCAACGTGGATGATATGCCAGACCATGGGCCATCCCCGAACACTCTCACTAATCCTGATAACGTATAGTGGCTAGTCAGGGTACTCAAGCTTATCCTTTAGGTCACTCCGACAATAGGTAGCTAGCCCATGTCACCTGGAATTTCCCTACCCAATGTACCCGCAAGGCCGGGATAACACCCATCGTGGCCTCCACTATCGCGATTCATCGTTTGCTTTCCACCCAACATATCAACGTCAACGCATGATGCATGTTATGCTCAACAACATGCAAACACATGTCCAACCATCCACCATCAACACCATTACATGGCTATCAACTTTGACCAATAAGCATCAAAGATGATTTATCAACATCAAACTTGACCAATAAGCATCAAGAATGATTTAACCAACAACATCGGTAACAGTACGTCGTTACCAATAACATCATCGTCTTATTGATTGTTCTCTTTGTTAAGTTTTAACTTAACATTATCTTTGTTAAGTATTATACTTAATCTTATTATCTAAACCTCAATTCATATTTTAATAAGATTATAGCCTAATCTTAATATTTAAACCTCAAGTCATATATTTATTAAGATTATAACTTAATCTTAATATCTAATCCTCAATTCATATCTTATTAAGATTATAACTTAATCCTAATATTTAAACCTCAAGTCATATATTTATTAAGATTGTAACTTAATCCTAATATTTAAACCTCAAGCTATATAGTTATTAACGTTGTTTTCTATATCATCAATCCTTGAATTATGATCTCATAGTCTTTTTCCCATTACCATAATCATTATCCCTTCACAACAGAATCTGGGTGAGAAACCCAGATTCGCTAGGCGAATCGTGGCTCGCGAGGCGAGCCCGAGAGCTCCTAAACAGGTTCTCGGATTCGCTAGGCGAATCCTGGCTCGCGAGGCGAGCCCGAGAGCCCCAATATTTGGTTCTCTCATTCGCCTCGCGGATTACAATCCGCTAGGCGAATCACGTCAGACCACAAATGGTCTCTCTGTCTCGCCTCGCGAATGGATATTCGCCAGGCGAATCATGACAGATGTGGGAATCTTAAGAATTTCTCTAAGTTATCCCTATGCCTATCATCCCATCTCTCAAGAATCATCCCTATGGGTTTCCAAAACTAATCCAATATTATCAATCTCACCTCTCAATAACAACTCATTCATTATGGGGTGCCAAACGTCCCTAAACTATGTTCTTTCACTAATCCTATTTTCTTCATCGTAACGCACATCATCATCAAGGCATCATTATCATTGCACATCATAAAATCTCATCAATGCGTATCGTATCTATATTCATACTATTCATTGCACATCATACTATTTGAATCATATCATCATGACAAACACCCATAATCATAATCATAGAACCATAAACATGTATATTTATACAATATTCACATAGGCATATACATGGCATATACATAAGATACACATAATTACACTCATAGCATATACATAGGCATTTACAATGCATATAGACAAACATATAGGGGTCATGGGTTAACCCCTTCATCTTAACCTATCCCAAAACCCACATACTCATGATCTATTTCTTCCCCCCATACCTGGTATGACGATCACCACGAACAAAGGAAGGAAAAGGTCCGGAAAAGTTTGCGTCTACACGAATGCTCAATCTTACGACGCTTGACTTCACGATCACAGCCCCAAAAGGTTCAAGAGCAGCAACTAGGAAGAGGGCTTGTGATGGCAGTGATGCTCTTCAAGCGAAAGAGATGAAGAACGATGAACTATGGTGCAATCTCTTTCAAGGATCCTTGGAAAGGGTTTAGAAATCCTTGTTTGGAGAGGAAGAGGCAGTTCCTGGGAGTTTTTCGACTTAGAAGTTAGGTTTAGGTCGAGTCTTAGGGTATAAATATGAGTTAGGGTCATTATGGGCTGATTAGAAGCCCAAAAACACGATTCTGGTGCGCGCAGATTCGCGAGGCGAGGGGCCTTTCGCGAGGCGAACCCGAGAGCTGTAAAATCTGGCTGTCCGGTTCGCGAGGCGAATGTATCCTCACGACGCGAAACTTTAGAAGCCGAATTTGGCCTGAACACCTGAAATAATACTTGTAGATAATTCTCTAAGCTTTCCAACGCATCCAAGATCGCCTCAATCGGACATCTAGAACTCAAGATATGGCCAAAACCGTGAAACAGGTTTCTTGGACTTGAATGCATTGACCATTCCTTCAGACTAAACTACCCCAACTATGAACTTCGACATCAAGAACAATCGTAAATAACATATATTGGTCAAGAATAATACATAGTAATATGTATTAATATAAGGCGAAATTCGGGGTGTTACAATTCCACCCCCTTATAAAAATTTCGTCCTCGAAATTTCTACTACCTCAATCAAACAAATATGTACATGGACCTTTTATCTAACTGTCCTCATGATTATGTCAATTCCGACTAGGCTTCTTAAGTTCTAGAGCACTCTAGAAATTAAAATATAACTTGATTCCTCAAAACTTTGCAAATGCACCAATGGCCTTCTACTTTCCTAATCTAATATTCATAATTGGCACATCCCAAGTTTTAATCACATCCCTAAAATCCTCAATCAATTGGTCTCACTAACCATTATGGTGAACACAAGCAATGAACTTCTAGTTAGGTATCAGTCACTACGTCGGTTTTCTTATTTGATTCAAAAAATTATGATTTTACACGACACCCACTTGCCTATTCTACGACACATCTCACTCCATTGGATCGTACTAGTACTTCAAACTCCATCGGTGTCACAAGAAATTCCCTATTGGGTTTCTTAAGGACAATGTCCCTAAAGCTCTCAAGGATTCAAACTTAAGGGTACATGTTGCTAACCTCCTAGGTTGTATCACTAAACTCCAATCATAACATATTGTCAAGATCTACTAAGAGGGGTAGAACTACACAAGGTTGAGGTTAACTCTCCCTTTTAACTAAGAACCTTTCTCAAGAACTCATGATCCCGATTGCCACCCTTTAAACTTCCTGCCTATTACGACTCTCCCTAAAACGAGGCGTCCCACAACTTACTTATTCAGATCGAAACATTCACTAGATAACTTAACATACAAAAGTTCTTCCTAAAGAGTTTGCAAAACTATCCTCAAGGGTTCCAGACAAATTTTTTTTTTTTTTTATCTGTAATGTCTCAAGACATCATCTATTCTAGAGAAAGGTGTTTATTCTTTATTTTCATTATATAAGGCTAATGATAACTTACAAGCGCTCTAATGCTACTTACCAACTCTCTTCTAGTAAAAGCAAGGATGGCTTAAGAAACTACCGAAGCACTAGACCGAATAAATTGCCTTTCAAGTAATTCCTATCACTTTTTCTATGAATTATTGGCTTAGGGAGAACATTCTGCAAGACACTATAAGGATCAACTTGATTCCTAATAAACTAAGAATACTTTCACGGAATACTTATGGAACTAACCCACCAATAACACATCCTCTATTTTAATCTTTCTTCCTCTACTTTAGGCATGATTTCTTTTCCTTGGTAAGGAACTTAACATTGGTTGCTGGTTAGGAATCTCCACGTTACATATTCACCCTTATGACCTTTCTAGAGAACCTTCCTAAAACACTTCCATCGACTCAACATGATACACAAATCATCAATCTTAATTCCTTTTTCTTACTAAAGGTTATCACAACTATCTACTCATCCATTCAAGGTTTGCCTAATAATTATGATTCTTAGATCATCCATACTCTTATCTCTAATCCAACAATGGTTCAACCTACCATGTAAACTAGATCCCAACTTAACCGTCACCATGCATTCCAAATCACTATCAACTAGAAAAACTCTACGCATAAACCATTAAGCCACTAGTCTATTCATTCTTAACTTCGTCCTTTTTTAATAATCCAACTCATCTAAGCCTTATTCTACTCTATCTCGTATTAGGACAAAACTCATCCAGATCTATATATATAATAGCTCAACAATCTCACTTAAGCTTGTAAGTCTCCTTCTTTTCTAAAAGATTCTTACAGGGCATTAACTAAGAAATCTAACATTCCTAATGTAGTAACTGAGGCTCTAGTAGACTTCACAAAATAACTAAGGGACAACTTACACCTTCTCCTAATCTGGTCCATTAAGCTATTGATAATCTTTGAAGTCCCAAATCTAATGCTCTTAGGGGTAACTTCCCAAGCCAAGCTCAAGTCTCTCAACTCCTTCAATCAAATCTCTTTCTCTAAACATTAAAGACGATATATCCAAGGTCTTCTACTTAAGGCATCAGCCACTACATTGGCTTTTCCAAGGTGGCAGCTCAAATCAAAATTATAATCCTTAAGAAACTCCATCCACCTACGTTGCCTCATCTTTAACTCTTTTTGGTCAAATAAGTATTTCAAATTCTTACGATCACTAAAGACCTCAAATCTATCTTAGAAAAGATGCAAGCTCCCACTAGCTGGTCTATAAAGTCATCAATCATAGGGAGTGAGTATCTATTCCTAAGGGCACCTTGTCCAGTTGTCAATAATTGACACACAACTTCATGCTACCATCTTTCTTCTTGTAACACATCACCAAGAATGACATTCTAGGAGGGTAATGTTAATCGGCATCTAAAGTCATACATACTCTTAGGCAACAATAAAACAGGTTAAGGTTCACTATCAATGGTTCGGACAGCTCCTTGCCACGACCCCATTGTCCTATCACTCAGTGATCTTAACCAATTCAAAATTGGTTAAATCCTACTAGAGAAATTTTCTTTTTTTTTTTTAACAAAAGGCATAATAAAACAGTCACACAAGTTCAAAACACTTCTGCAGAGTACACAGAAGAGACACAACAGACACATACCCCGGCCTGTAGGACAGACCGGCTCTGATACCACTAAATGTGACACCCACTACCCCACATATAATAAACATGAATAAAATCATACATGTCTTTAAAAATATAACAATTAAAATAAAAACATATTCTCAAGGGTAATGTGCATCACATCATCTATATCGTAAAACCTAGGAATCTGAAATAATCAAAATCCTTTAAAAACGAACTGCGGAAAACATAAATAATAAACGTAACCCAAATCCCGATGTCACATATCAGAGCTGGTACACATATACCGATAATACATCGGAATAAAACCAAATAACATAAATCATAAATCCTAACTACTGAGAGAGATCTCCTCGGGATCACTCCTCGTCAGCATGCTCACCCTCCTCTGCATATACCACAACATATGCACAAGAATAACAAAGAGAGGGGTAAGAAACACCATCATGAATATATGTAAACGGAATGGAATAGTAATTAAGATGGCATACAACATACATCAATCAACACAAATATAATCTATATATATCAAGGATGCATGTCAATGCGAATGCAACATCACTACTCCGTATGCATGTGGCCAACAACTCTAACTCTGGAAAGACGATTAGGAGTACATGTCCGGTTATCAACGTGGATGATATGCCAGACCATGGGCCATCCCCGAACACTCTCACTAATCCTGATAACGTATAGTGGCTAGTCAGGGTACTCAAGCTTATCCTTTAGGTCACTCCGACAATAGGTAGCTAGCCCATGTCACCTGGAATTTCCCTACCCAATGTACCCGCAAGGCCGGGATAACACCCATCGTGGCCTCCACTATCGCGATTCATCGTTTGCTTTCCACCCAACATATCAACGTCAACGCATGATGCATGTTATGCTCAACAACATGCAAACACATGTCCAACCATCCACCATCAACACCATTACATGGCTATCAACTTTGACCAACAAGCATCAAAGATGATTTATCAACATCAAACTTGACCAATAAGCATCAAGAATGATTTAACCAACAACATCGGTAACAGTACGTCGTTACCAATAACATCATCGTCTTATTGATTGTTCTCTTTGTTAAGTTTTAACTTAACATTATCTTTGTTAAGTATTATACTTAATCTTATTATCTAAACCTCAATTCATATTTTAATAAGATTATAACCTAATCTTAATATTTAAACCTCAAGTCATATATTTATTAAGATTATAACTTAATCTTAATATCTAATCCTCAATTCATATCTTATTAAGATTATAACTTAATCCTAATATTTAAACCTCAAGTCATATATTTATTAAAATTGTAACTTAATCCTAATATTTAAACCTCAAGCTATATAGTTATTAACGTTGTTTTCTATATCATCAATCCTTGAATTATGATCTCATAGTCTTTTTCCCATTACCATAATCATTATCCCTTCACAACAGAATCTGGGTGAGAAACCCAGATTCGCTAGGCGAATCGTGGCTCGCGAGGCGAGCCCGAGAGCTCCTAAACAGGTTCTCAGATTTGCTAGGCGAATCCTGGATCGCGAGGCGAGCCCGAGAGCCCCAATATTTGGTTCTCTCATTCGCCTCGCGGATTACAATCCGCTAGGCGAATCACGTCAGACCACAAATGGTCTCTCTGTCTCGCCTCGCGAATGGATATTCGCCAGGCGAATCATGACAGATGTGGGAATCTTAAGAATTTCTCTAAGTTATCCCTATGCCTATCATCCCATCTCTCAAGAATCATCCCTATGGGTTTCCAAAACTAATCCAATATTATCAATCTCACCTCTCAATAACAACTCATTCATTATGGGGTGCCAAACGTCCCTAAACTATGTTCTTTCACTAATCCTATTTTCTTCATCGTAACGCACATCATCATCAAGGCATCATTATCATTGCACATCATAAAATCTCATCAATGCGTATCGTATCTATATTCATACTATTCATTGCACATCATACTATTTGAATCATATCATCATGACAAACACCCATAATCATAATCATAGAACCATAAACATGTATATTTATACAATATTCACATAGGCATATACATGGCATATACATAAGATACACATAATTACACTCATAGCATATACATAGGCATTTACAATGCATATAGACAAACATATAGGGGTCATGGGTTAACCCCTTCATCTTAACCTATCCCAAAACCCACATACTCATGATCTATTTCTTCCCCCCATACTTGGTATGACGATCACCACGAACAAAGGAAGGAAAAGGTCCGGAAAAGTTTGCGTCTACACGAATGCTCAATCTTACGACGCTTGACTTCACGATCACAGCCCCAAAAGGTTCAAGAGCAGCAACTAGGAAGAGGGCTTGTGATGGCAGTGATGCTCTTCAAGCGAAAGAGATGAAGAACGATGAACTATGGTGCAATCTCTTTCAAGGATCCTTGGAAAGGGTTTAGAAATCCTTGTTTGGAGAGGAAGAAGCAGTTCCTGGGAGTTTTTCGACTTAGAAGTTAGGTTTAGGTCGAGTCTTAGGGTATAAATATGAGTTAGGGTCATTATGGGCTGATTAGAAGCCCAAAAACACGATTCTGGTGCGCGCAGATTCGCGAGGCGAGGGGCCTTTCGCGAGGCGAACCCGAGAGCTGTAAAATCTGGCTGTCCGGTTCGCGAGGCGAATGTATCCTCACGACGCGAAACTTTAGAAGCCGAATTTGGCCTGAACACCTGAAATAAGACTTGTAGATAATTCTCTAAGCTTTCCAACGCATCCAAGATCGCCTCAATCGGACATCTAGAACTCACGATATGGCCAAAACCGTGAAACAGGTTTCTTGGACTTGAATGCATTGACCATTCCTTAAGACTAAACTACCCCAACTATGAACTTCGACATCAAGAACAATCGTAAATAACATATATTGGTCAAGAATAATACATAGTAATATGTATTAATATAAGGTGAAATTCGGGGTGTTACAATCCCAAAAAGTAAAAAAAAAAAATCGGCATTCAGAAAAATACAAAGGGACCAATCTGCAATTATAAAAAGTAAAAAAAAAATTGGCAGAATTCAAATTAGGCCACAAAACCCCTTTTCTAAGTGTTTCTAGCCTTAAAATTGGTATTACTTGATGTTTTGGACATATCTCTGGCTCAAGTTCTATTCCTGAACACTAGTTCTAGACTCTTTGTCTTCTTACTTCTCCAAGAGTGTGCTTTCTTTTCTTCTTTAGCCTTTCTTGTTTGTCTTTAAAAATTCCTGAGTTTTGTCTTAGTAGTTTTCTTTTCTTGAACTTCTTGATTGATAGCTAGTTTGTAATTTTCACAAAGTTTTGGCACTTGTTTACAAATCTTGATTTAATATAGTTCTTTTCCCAGGATACTGAAAGAGGACTTTGAGTGGTAAAAGGCAAGAATGAACATTACATAAAAGTCTTGTTTTGAGTGAAACACGAGTGCAAATCCAAGAGTTAAATACTTAGGTGTGTGGCGAGGTCCTTAACACTATTTATTTTTCTTCTAACTTGTTTGCTTTGCAACAAGATGACATTTTGTTCCAAAAATTTGGACTATGAGCGTAGATGTGTTTCGAAATCACTTGAGAAGTATAAGGTTGGTAATTGGACCCAAATGATGCATGAGAGGTATGAAAAGAAGTTGAGGGAAAAAGATAGAATAAGTCATGAAGAAGAGAGGCGTAGAGACAAGGAGAGAAGATATAAAGTTCATGACAGGGAGGATAAGAGGTTCGAAAAAGAAAGAAGACATAGAAGCTATGAAAAGGAGGATAAGGAGTATGAAAGAAAGGTGAGAATGAAAAGAAATATTTCCAATTTTGAAGAGAAAATTCAAAAGATAGAGGGCAAAAAAAGAAAAACAAGAAAGTGAGATCAAAATTGACAATAGAAAAGAGAGTAAGGGAAATGCAAAAGAAAGTAAAACAAAAGAAGGAGAGGTAAAAGAAAGTGAGGTGGAGGAAGCAAATTTGTCAAAACAACCTACTTTCAATTTCTTATACATTGATACTTGTTTTAATGCTAATACTAACCTTTTGTCAAGTTATGTTGACTCTCTTTTGCAGAAATTTGAAGATGAAATTCCAAAGGAGGAATGCAAGGCATTAATCAAAGTTGAATTAGAGCTTCCAAAGACACAAGTCCCCCACGACTTAAAGGAGATTGGTGGACCTTCCATGACCTTGAATTCGAAATTGAAGACTTTCAAGACCTATCAAGGTTCTAAAGGATTGCAAGAGGAAACAGAAGAATTGAAGACAACTAGAGAATGGCTAAACCCTATTGCCAAGAATGAGTCCTCAAAAACACTTGGGAAGTCATGGAGTTCTACTACACTAGTACCTTCTTCTAAGTTGGTTTGTGGCTTCAAGTGTTGGGATTCTTCTATTTTTGTTCCTTTTTCTTACATTTCTTCCCTAGGTCATAAAGAGAAGAAAGTGAATGAAGGAAAATTCCCTCAAGGAATGGTTAGCCTTCATGAATAAGACAAGTTGGACATGAAGTTTCAATTTGCAAAGAAACTTGATGGGGTGTTGGACCAATTTGCGGAAAAAAGCAACAATAGGGAGGAGAAATCCTTGACTTACACTAATTCTAGATTTTATGATTTGTTGAATTTGCAAGAACTTGCTTCAATTCATGATTTTCCAAATTTGCATGAACTTGTTTTAAATAATTATGATTAATCTTTAAGATTTGAGTGTGTTGTTTTACCTCTTATTAGCCTTGATCGAATTAAAAAGTTTTACATGAATGATGAAATTGTTTCTAATGTGGATATTACGTATGATGGATTCTTTAGGCTTGTTTTTGACCCCGGAGGTTAGTTTTGTAGGCACATGAAGAATAAGAGCTTGGTTTCATTCAAAGGAAATCAAGTCTCCATAGAAATAGACTTTTTCTTAATGCAACTTTCAATAAAACTAATACATGCCTTTTTTTTTGTGTAGGTTTGGGAGAAATAAATTCGAGGTCGAATTCTCTTGAAGAGGGAAGGAATCATACAAACCAAGGATGTTCAACTTTGAGGAGAAGAACCAAGCCAATTATGGAACAAGAAGAACCGAATTGAAATTTGTTGAAAACTTTATTTTCGTTGGTGATGACCTGTCTATCTTGTTTTGGTTGTATCTTGAGATACAGATATCCGATGGATGTGTTCTTTGATGAGTTGGAAAGCTAAGATAATTATCTACAAATCATATTACCAGCTTTTTGACTAGATTCGGCTTCTAACATGGTGAAAACTGGGATACAAGTTTAGGACGAAATTCTGGGCGGGATTTTTCTTGTATTTTGGGCTTTCTTTGTATTGGGCTTTTGTTTTGTGCAAGATAGACTCCTTATGCTGAAGTAGGCATTACTTAGGTGAAGATTAGGGTTAACCGTCACCTTCTTAGAATAAAAATTCTATAAATAGGACTTGTATTACCTTATTTCTTAACTTTGAATAAAATTAGAATTTATCCTATTTGGGTATTTTTGTGAGTTGAGCATTGGCTCCTCCTCTTCAAGTTCTTGGATTATAACTTGCTTGATTCTTATCAAAGAGTTCTATCTCTTTGTAGCGAATCCTCCTAGGCTTATCAATCTTCCAAATCCATTGGAATATTGTCGCGCCTTCCCTTTTATCTTCTTCCTCTTCCATTTTCTTAATTTATTTTATGTTCTTCTTTACATTTGTGCAATTTACATTCTGTTTTTAGTTGTTGCACTTTAATTCTCTGTTTGGTTAAGTTTCTTGTTTAGTTTTTTCCATTCTTTACTTGTTTCCTTTTGCTAATCATATTCGGGTGACAACCGCACCTTCTTCTTCCCCCAATTCTTTTCATCTTTTTAACATAAGAACTAAGAACAAGCTCTTGGATAGATCCTTAAAACTTGATGATTCCAACTTGGATCATATCAACAAGTTCGGGGCCTACAATCATATTTTCTCCATCCTGGTACCAACATAACGGTGTCTGGCACTTTCGTCCATACAGGGCTTCATAGGGTGCCATCCCTAAGCTGGAATGATAGCTGTTGTTGTAGGTGAATTTGATAGGAGGTAAAAGATCATCCCAACTTCAACCATGGTCTAGAACACAAGCTCTCAGCAAATCTTCAAGAGATTGTATCGTTCTCTCGGTCTGTCCATCTGTTTGAGGATGATAGGTGAACTCAGCCTCAGCTTTGTTCCTACAGCTTGATGTAGACTTTGCAAAAAACGTGAAGTAAACTTTGAGTCTCTATCAGAGACTATGCTTGATGGCACTCCATGCAATCTGATTACTTCTCTGATATACAGCTCAGTTAACTTCTCCACTGAGTAGTTGATCTTAACAGGTAAGAAGTGTGTTGACTTCATTAACCTATCAACGATCACCCAAATTGAATCAAAACTCTTAGAAGTTCTCGACAATCCTACCACAAAATCCATTGAGATGCTCTCCCATTTCCATTCGGGTACATCCAAGGATTGAAGCATTCCTCCAGGTCGTCGATGTTCTACCTTTGCTTTCTGACATGTCAAACACGATGCTACATACTCTGCCACTTGCTTCTTTATTCCTGGCCACCAAAACTTCTGTTTCAGATCTTGGTACATTTTGGTTGATCCAGGTTGAATGCTCAGCTTGCTCTTGTGTCCTTCCTCAAGAATCATTCTCCTCATCTCTTGGTTGCTAGGCACACAAACTCGTTCATTGCATCTCAAGATGCCATCAGTTCCCAAGCTGAACTCTGCAGCCTTTTCCTGTCCAAGTAACTCCTTTTTCTCTTAAAGGTACTCATCAGTTGCTTGTTATTCACGGATCGTCTCCATCAGTCCACTAGATACTTTGATCATTACCAAGCAAATCTTCTCGTCATTCACTTCCATAACTAGATTGAGATCACGAAACTGTTCTATCAATTCTAACTCGTTAACCATCATTGTAGAGATATGCAGAGTCTTCCGACTCAGAGCGTCTGCAACGACGTTTGCTTTCCCAGGGTGGTATAGCAAAGTGAAGTCATATTCCTTAAGAAACTCCATCCAACGTCTCTGCCTCATATTAAGTTCCTTCTGATCAAACAGATACTTCAAACTTTTGTAGTCACTGAAGACATCAAACTTGGATCCATACAAGTAATGTCTCCAGAGCTTCAGGGCAAAAACCACAGCAGCTAACTCAAGGTCATGTGTCGGGTAATTCCTCTCATGAGTCTTCACCTGGCGCGAAGCATACGTTACAACCTTCCGATGTTGCATAAGCACACATCCTAATCCCTGATGCGAAGCATCACAGTACACTTCGTATGGTTCGTCTGGTTTAGATAATACTAACACTGGTGAGGTTGTCAAATGTTCCTTCATGGTCTGAAAACTTTCCTCACATTTCTCAGTCCATGTGAACGGTTGGTCCTTCCTTGTAAGTTGAGTCAACGGCGCAACAATCTTTAAAAATCCTTCAATGAATCTTTTGTAGTAACCAGCCAGTCCAACGAAACTGCGGATTTCTATCACAGTCTTAGGTCTCTCCCATAAAAGTACTGCTTCCACTATAGTAGGGTCAACGACAATACCTTCCTTTGTAATGACGTGCCCCAAGAATTTGACTTCATCCAGCCAAAAATCGCACATGGGCAGCTTTGCGTGCAGTTTCTCCTTGTGGATCTGTAAAACTTGTCGCAGGTGTTCCTCATGCACCTCGGGACTCTTTGAGTAGATAAGAATATCATCGCTCAACACAACAACGAACTAATCCAGAAACGGACGAAAAATCCGGTTCATGTAGTCCATGAAGATAGCAGGCGCGTTCGTCACTCCAAAAGGCATCACGAGATATTCGTAATGACCATAACGCGTCCTAAAAGCAGTCTTAGGTACGTCTTCATTCTTTACTCTAATCTTGTGATAACCAGATCTCAGTTCAATCTTTGAAAAGATAGCGGCTCCCTGAAGTTGATCCTCAAATCATATATGCGGGGTAAAGGATACTTGTTCTTGATCGTTATCTTGTTAAGTTGACGGTAATCCACTCAGAGTCTTAAACTCTCGTCTTTCTTTTTCACCAACAACACTGGTGCTCCCCACGGGGATACACTTGGTCTCACGAACCGTTTAGACATCAGATCCTCTAGTTAGGTCTTCAGCTCGGCTAACTACGTAGGTGACATCCTATAAGGAGCTATAAAGATCGGACCAGATCCTGGAATTAGATCGATCGAAAACTCGATGTCTGTCACAGGTGGCAAACCTGGAACGTCCTCAGGAAAAACTTCCGGAAAATCTTTCACATCCGGCACATCGCTCAAGACAACATCCCTCTCGATTTTTAAACATGATAGAAGCATGTATCCCTGAGCTCCTCTTTCAAAGAAGCTTTTACTTGGTTGGTAGCTAAACATCCAGAAATCTCAGGTTCGGGAAAAACTAAGGTTCTATGTGCACAGTCTAAAAGGATGTGGTTGGAAGATAACCAATCCATTCCTAAGATCACATCCAATTGTGTCAAAGGCAAGCATATTAAGTCAACAAGAAAGTTCCTTTCATGAACAATAATAGGACAGTTCAAACATACAGTATTAACTGTAACAGGCTTAGCACTTGGAGTAGAGACAATCAAATCAAAAGATAGCGAAGAAATAGGCAAGTCCAACAGTCTCACACAATCCAAAGAGATAAACGAATGTGTCGCACCCGAATCAAGAAGTACAGTTAGGAGATTACCAGCTATGATGCAACTACCTTGTATGAGATCATCAGATTTGGAAGCATCAGCGCCACTCATGGTATACACTCTTCCCCTCGCTGTTGGTCTAGCAGTCCTTACATTGTTGACAATCGGCTCGGTTTTTGGTGTAGAGCATTCCTTCGCGAAATGTCATATCTTCCTACATTGGAAACATAGAACTCCTTTCAACTCGCAGTTATCAGTTGGGTGTCCTTTTCTCCCACACTTGAAGCATCTCTGAACTTGTCCTTGATTCTGATCGTTTCCACTTCCACTGTAAGCAGAAGCGACAGGACGATAAGATTGTTGTTTCTGACCATTCCCTTGAGGTCGGGAATACGGCTTCTTCTGGGACTGCTTCCCTTTTTGGTTCTGGTATTGGTTTGGATTCCTGGACCTAGACGGTCCTCCTACAGTACTTTTGCTCTCTCTTCCTCTCCTCATCGTCTCGACTTTCCTGTACTTCTCCACCAAGGCTTGAAAGTTACGGATCTCTAGCGGTAACACCGACTCCTTGATCTCAAAGCGTAGACCGCCTTCAAACCTCTCACATTTCCAGTCCTCGTCAAGCTGGGCTTGGAAAAAGCAGAAATATTTGGCGACCGATACAAACTTCGCCACATATTCCCCAACAGTCATGTCCTTCTGATGCAGCCTCAGAAATTCCTAGTCTTTCTCGGTCCTGGCACTTTGGGGAAAGTACTTGTCCAAGAACTTGGTGCGAAATACTTTTCAAGTGACTTCTTGATTGTTGGCTTCCAGC
Organism: Ammopiptanthus mongolicus; assembly: GCA_039655645.1. Classification (NCBI taxonomy): domain Eukaryota; kingdom Viridiplantae; phylum Streptophyta; class Magnoliopsida; order Fabales; family Fabaceae; genus Ammopiptanthus; species Ammopiptanthus mongolicus. Next base: position 56,171,354 of record CM077346.1, on the reverse strand, counting down.
AGTTGTCTGGTTCCTCCCCACCAATACTCTGCATCACCCAAAAACAAGAACGTGGCATAGTCCACCTTCACTCCCTCGGGGCAGTGCAGAACAGGAAAAAATCTTCTCTACTTCTTGTAGCCACAAGTCAACCTTTTTCGGGTCACAGTCCCCGCAAAACTGCGGAGGATCATGATGCCGAAAATCGACTAACCCTCTGGCATCAGTAGCAAGATCAGCTTTTTGTTGATTCTGGTTGTTCTGTTGAGTCATCTTAGCCGTCTGTTGAGCAACAGCAGCCGCCATATCAGCCATGGCCTGGATAGCCCGATTAATGTTGTTGTCATCAGCATTTGTGTCAGCAGTGCCGCAACCTCCACCATGACCACCTCTAAGATTCATGTTTCCCTACAAGGCAAACCAATCATACCTTAATAAGGAAACATAAACTCGTGTATCAAGCACTAGTGGGAAAATGAAGAAAATAAGGGAAAAAGACAAAATAGGGTACTCGCCAGGCGACCTTATGCTCGCCCCGCGACCCAAAAGCTCCGCCTGATCAGCAAAGTACAACCTCTCGGCCTCGCGACGCGAAACCCAGTCTCGCCTCGCGATCCAAAAGGCCAGTCTTAGAGGAATGAAGCAACATTCAATATAAATCATGTGCCCTACGAACAAAACAGTTATCACACAACACAAACATAACAGACCTATTCCCCAAGGATTCCCGAAAGACTCGGCTAGCTCTGATACCACTAATGTAACACCCCCCAGGTGCTACATACACGAACTCAAAATGCGGAAAACATCAAGAAATAAAGCGCTGGTTGCTTTCAAAAAATACTTTGATTAAGTAACTACGTTCGAAAACACGGGTCTAAAAATTTTCTGCATGCATAGGCAATCCAAAACTCAAGACAAAGAAATAAACTGTGAAACATACATCGACATTTCAGATTCATACTAATATAATCATGACATAAATTCAGGTCTAATATATCTTATTACAAACTCGAGGCATAAGTTCAATATACGTGCAACAAATAATATAAGATTGCTTCAAAAAAAAAAAAAAGACTCCTATGCTGGTCGGGCTAAAAGTAGCCATTGGGAACAACCCCAAAGTCTCTCAAAAGGTTCCGTCATCCAAGTCCTCACGTGTCCGCGGGGACCTACGATCAACATCTGTACATGTGTTCCAAAAACACAATAGGGTGTCCAACATGTATAAGCAAAGGTGAGATACTCATTTTATAAGTTTATCACGATAGCCGCACAAGCGACAAACAACAGTTATAGTCACACATAAATACAGTTATAATAACAGTTATTCATATGAAACAATATCTCAAACACTATCATGAGTTATAATAATGCATGAGATATCAATATCATCTTTCTAATTCATGTAATCCGGAGATTCCTATTACCCTTCATCGAGCGATAGGCCGCAATAACACCCGTAACACAATTGTTCTCATGAGTTGGCCTCTCAATTTAGGTCCGAACTCCAATTGTTCCAGGGTACCACGTCATAACCATATCCTGAATAGTCCAGTCCCTGATTGAGTTCATTCGTGTTTGGCAACCGATTTACCACGGCACGGGGTTGCAATGCCACCGGCCACTTGTGGGGTATGGAACATAGAATGCCCCTATAGAGCCAGTGGTCTTAACTAGCTGAATTCTAAACTACGTAAGTTGTAGCTCATTTTCAAATGGCACGTCTGCCAATTCATGTATGTACACAGATAGTTTTCTGTTTTCTTTTTCGTTCATTCTTCCATTTGTCGAGGCATATAGCCCACGACTTGTTTTAAAGGACATTAAGCCTGTTCAAATCAAAACATAGGAGGCGAAGTCCGAGTGCTCAATCCACAAAACACTAGTCCGAAGTCTCGGTCAATAGGTTTGCATTCATCTCAAAGATTCCACGTTTTTCTTTTCAAACAACTTTGCAAAGCAAAAATCAATTTCGTTTTCTTGAACTAACACATCTTTTTCCAAGAAAACATTTTCCGGGGAAAACACTTTTCGTGAACAAAACCGTTTTCTAAAGGTTCCACGTCTTTTTAAAACGTTTTTCTAAAACAAAACTCACTTTGTAAAACTTTCTTCGAAACAACTTTTTTTCTTTTTCAAAAGGACATAACCTTTTTAAAAGAAGATCACTTTTCTTGAAAAAGCAACACGTTTTCCCAAAAAACATTTTTGATTTCAGAATCCGATTTTCAAAACTTCGATTTCAGTTTTCGAGTATTTTAATTCTTTTATCGAGTCATAGCCAGTCCTATGCTCATCCAGGATATATATATATATATATATATATATATATATATATATATATATATATATATATATATATATATATATATATATATATATATGTATGTATCAAGACAGCCCATAATCACAACAAAACATCACCCAAGGCATCAATGCCACAAATCATGATCAAGTGTCCAAGTAAGTTTATCAGGATAGCCGCACAAGCGACAAACAACAGTTATAGTCACACATAAATACAGTTATAATAACAGTTATTCATATGAAACAATATCTCAAACACTATCATGAGTTATAATAATGCATGAGACTTCAATATCATCTTTCTACTTCATGTACTCCGGAGATTCCTACTACCCTTCATCGAGCGATATGCCGCAATAACACCCGTAACACAATTGTTCTCATGAGTCGGCCTCTCAATTTAGGTCCGAACTCTAATTGTTTCAGCCAAGGTATTCATGTAATTGCTCAATTAATTATGTTTTTCTATATTTACAATCGAAATAACTTAATTGTGTTTACTAATGCTTTGACTTTGTTGTTTAGGATGTTGGAAAAGATCGTCCACCCAAAAGGCCTAGGTCGGATCCGAGAAGACATGTGAAGTTTAGTTCATCGAAGGAATTCATATAATCATTCAGTTACTTAAGTTTTTTTTTCTCTTTACAACTGAAATAACTTAACCGTGCTTACTAATGTTTTATATTTGTTCTTTAGGGTATCGATAAGGATGTTGAATGTGATGCTCTTGAACGTCTGGCATAAGCGACTGTGAAACTTAGGAAGGAGTCGGTTTTTATAAATTTGGATCATGATGGCAGGTCCGATACTTTCTATATCCCCCAGAAGGACATTACGGAGATATGCATTGTGTAACACCTCCCTCGGGTGCTACATACACAAACTCAAAATGCGGAAAACATCAAGAAATAAAATGCTGGTTGCTTTCGGAAAATACTTTAATTAAGTAACTACATTCGAAAACACAGGTCTAAAAATTTTCTACATGCATAGGCAATCCAAAACTCAAGAGAAAGAAATAAACTGTGAAACATACATCGACATTTCAGATTCATACTAATATAATCATGACATAAATTTAGGTCTAACATATCTTATTATAGACTCAAGGCATAAGTTCAATATACGTGCAGCAAATAATATAAGATTGCTTCAAAATAAAAGACTCCTATGCTAGTCGGGCTAAATGTAGCCATTGGGAACAACCCCAAAGTCAACTTCCTCAAAAGGTTCCGTCATCCGAGTCCTCACGTGTCCGCGGGGACCTATGATCAACATCTGTACATGTGTTCCAAAAATACAACAGGGTGTCCAACATGTACAGGCAAAGGTGAGATACTCCTTTTATAAGTTTATCAAGATAGCCGCACAAGCGACAAACACATAAATACAGTTATAATAACAGTTATTCATATGAAACAATATCTCAAACACTATCATAAGTTATAATAATGCATGAGACGTCAATATCATCTTTCTAATTCATGTAATCCGGAGATTCCTATTACCCTTCATCGAGCGATAGGCCGCAATAACACCCGTAACACAACTGTTCTCATGAGTCGGCCTCTCAATTTAGGTCCGAACTCCAATTGTTCCAGGGTACCACGTCATAACCATATACTTAATAGTCCAGTCCCTGATTGAGTTCATTCGTGTTTGGCAACCGATTTACCAAGGCACGGGGTTGAAATGCCACAGGCCACTTGTGGAGTATGGAACACAGAATGCCCCTATAGACCCAATGGTCTTAACTAGCTGAATTATCAACTACGTAAGTTGTAGCTCATTTTCCTCGTTTTTCTTTTCAAACAACTTTGGAAAACAAAAAACAATTTCGTTTTCTTGAACTAACACATATTTTTCCAAGAAAACATTTTCTAGGGAAAACAGTTTTTGTGAACAAAACCGTTTTCTAAAGGTTCCACGTCTTTTTAAAACGTTTTTCTAAAACAAAACTCACTTTGTAAAACTTTCTTCAAAACAACTTTTTTCTTTTCCAAAAGGACATAACCTTTTTAAAAGAAGATCACTTTTCTTGAAAAAGCAACACGTTTTCCCAAAAAACATTCTTGATTTCAGAATCCGATTTTCAAAACTTCGATTTTGGTTTTCGAGTATTTTACTTCTTTTATTGAGTCATAGCCAGTCCTATGCTCATCCAGAATATATATATATATATATATATATATATATATGAAAGTATCAAGACAGCCCATAATCACAACAAAACATCACCCAAGGCATCAATGCCACAAATCATGATCAAGTGTCCAAGTATGTTTCATTAAATACATCAAGTACATAAATCAATCATTCGCATCTTCCAATCATCAATCAAAACTACTACATCTCATATAACAAATCAAATGCCATGAAGCTATCAAACTCAAATGAACTACCTCCCTTTACCTCTCTAAGTTGCTCGATTGAATCCCGAACGATTCTCGGCTCCGGTTCCGTTTTCGTTCACGTCGCTAAAACAATTAAACACAATTCAATTCAAACAACAATCAACATCAAACTACAACATGAAAACACAATTTTTCTTCCCCAAAATGGTCCAAGGTTCGGCCAAGAAAAGATAAAAAGGCTAGGGATCTCATTTGGTTCCAAACTTTTGGATGGTTGGTTCATAAGCCTGGTTAACACTAAGACAAGTCTTAATACTCAAAAGTATGAAGCAAAACTCAATGTTCTTCATACATGACGATCTCAGCCACGAAGGGAAAATTAGGCTAGGAATTGATTTGGTTTTCCATCTCTTGGATTCAAAGACAATAGGAAAGTTAGGGATGAAATCAAGAGTTAGAAATCAAAAATTTGAACAAAAACACTATTCACAAAGAACTCTAGGGTTCGGCCACTTTTGGATCAATAGGCTAGGATGAGAGTTTGATCATATGCTCTTGGATTTAGGTAGAGGATGATGAAGTGAGCTCAAAGAAATTGGTTTCCCATTAAAAGGATTTTTCTACAATTTCCTATGAATTTTTGAAGTTTTGGATCATAAACTTGATTTTCATGAAAACAAGATTTGAACTTGAGATAGAAAGAGATTCGTGAAGCTAAGAGATCATAGAAGTGATCTTACGAAAGAAAAGATGAAGATTGATCAAAGATTCAAGCTTTTTCTCAAAGGATTCAGTCTTTTCTTAAGAAGAAAATGGAGTTTTTCTCAATGAAGGAGATGAAGTGTGTGAAGAAGGCTCTCAATCTGGTTTGGGGCGTGGAGATGGCGGCTGACCAGCCTATAAAATGGGTCACTTAAGGGCAAAATGGTCATTTCCTTCAAGGGTAAAACGGTAAAAGTGAAAAAGGTTAGGTTGGGGGTATTTTGGTCATTTCGTGTCCAGATATTTCCGAACGTCATGAAGTCTCTAGCATGCTCTCCCAAGTGATTTGACATGATGTAAGATCAAGATTATCGGTTACCGGGTCCCGGTAAGTCCATATGCAGCTCTGTTCGTCACCTGATTGAGGATTTCACTCGAAAAAATGTCAGGAAGTGATTTTTTTGAAATTTAACCAAAACAAAGAGAATTGAATTCTAAGACTTACTGTCTCATTCATGGGTCCATCTGAGGTCTCCTGAGTAGTAAAATCATACTGACAGTACAAAAACGCAGACCGGGCGTCGTTTGAGTTTTCGGCTCAAAATTTAATCGTAGTTTCGTACGACAACGTTGAGCATGAATATGGTCTTGGTTTATTTTATTTCATTTTCTAAGTCCTCGAATAAAATATAAACTTAATTATATAACTTGTTGATTTATAAAGACAGTGAAAAATCGGGATGCTACACATTGATAGTGAAATGTTTTGCATGACGGTTGTCTCATTATGGTGCACGTAAGTACATTTTATTTCAACTAATTAATCTGTAAGTTAACTAATTAAGTTTTCAACTATTATAATTAACATTTATTTCAATATCTTAGGTATCTGCATCGCCTCTGTATTGATAAGGGAAACCTCCATCTTTATGGATTCCATGACCCTCAACTACTTCTGGGTGAGACGATTGGGCCAGATGAGATTGCCGCGTACATGCGGCGTGTCCTTGATGAAGGTAAAAAAACAGTGCTACCGAGCACCTTACCTCAAACTGTAAGTACAAGTTTTACAAGTGATTTATAATTATCTGTGACTTGTTGCTAATTGTTTCTAAATGCAGTAAATATTGGAAATTATTGATCATCTGTCGTGGTGTGAATGTTGGGGTCTTCTTCTGCTAGTGGGGAAGGAAGCCGATGAAAGAAATCAAGAGAATTGTTGAAACGTAAGCTTTTAATTAATTTAGTTTGTACTACATTTGCTTTATTAATTACTCTGAAATCTATAACATACTTTAAATGTTTATTTTCTTAATTATGATAGATCTATGAACTCATGTCGTCTTTTGGGTGGTGGTAGGCCTAGGCCTATTAGGTGGATTTACCCTAATGTAAGTAGTTTATTACACTACAACAGAAAAGGGATTAGACGCGTTTGTTTTTTTGCCTACAACAATGCTTACAAGCGTTGTCCATGTAACTGCTGTGGTAGGTTGGATGGCAAAGGCAGCGTTAAAACGCTGTCTAAAAGAGCCTTAGACAGCGCTTCCTTGAGAAAGCATTGTCTTTGGGGTGACTAAGACAGCGTTTCCTTAAGGAAGCGTTGTCTATAGCTCCTCCCAAAACACAGCGCTTCCTTAAGGAAGCGTTGTGTTTGGTAACTTTTAGACAGTGCTTCCTTAAGGAAGCGTTGTCTATGCCCTTATTTTTTTTAAAAAAGTTTACATGCTTTCTCAATTATCCCCCTGCACTTAGCAAAACCAATACACATACCAGCTACAATTTCTTATCAAAACCAGTACATATATACCAAAATAACCATTTAAGTACAATTTCTATACCTTACTATAACAGTACACAAAAGTAAGGTTGCAAACTTAATTGCATATACAAAAAGAAGTATGCTCTTAAAATTTCTACTACACTACTAACAGTACACTAACATGTTCAATAACAACACTTACACTATGTACTATAGCTTCACTAACAACACTTTATACTACATACTATAGCTTCACTACACTATACACTAAACTGGCTAGTTACAGGTTCTGCACTTCACATATCCAAGCTTGTTGTTGCCCCTGCACGCAAGATACACATAACTTAAATTTGCAACACATCAATAAATTACATATACACAAGGTACACACACAATCACTTGCACATATACACACAAACCTAATAGGAGAGGCACTACTCTAGCGTATAATATCGGAGTATGTGTACTACCTTTATTTTTGGATAAAATTCATAACAACATAGCGACACCACTCTTCCCTGAGTTCAATTACACTCAGGAAAGTACTATGAAATGAAAATTAAATCAAGTTAATTAGAATTAAAGTACATTCGATTAATGGTAAAATATAAGTGTAATTTAATTATAAAACTAGAACTAAAATTACATACCGTCGTTGGGATTTGTGTTTGGTTTTGAATGACGATATCCTTGATAAACTTCAGGATGTAGTAGCCACAATCATCGCTATTTGGTTGGTGGGGGGCACTATAAAACCAAAAATAATAAATTAAAATTTTCAATTTAATTTTTAACCTAAATAATTGCATAACCTTTATAGATATCCATTTAGTCTTGGATGAGATTTGAGGAATGAAAAGCTTCTAAGCTAAAGGTTATAATGGCCAATTTTACTAAAAAGCCACTAAGTTAAGAGCCCAAGATGATTTTGAATAAGACTTAAGGAATTGAGAGTTAGTGAGGAAAATAGTGAAAAGTCGCTTTATCATTATTTTTTGAACATTTTGCACAATGAAAGAGAAAATTGAAAAATATTTAGTTTGTTAAGATAGATCCTTTTGAAAGTATTTGATGTTCCGAAAACGAAAATGTCTCTTCATGAAAGTTGCTACGATAACAATCCTTGGAAAAATGTTTGAAGATGAGGGAACCTTTAGAAAATGCTTTTTAAGCCAAAATCCTTTGAAAATGAATCCTTGGGTCTTGAGTCTTCGAACATATGTTCTAAAGAAAGTTTTGTGGAAAATAAGTTTTTGAGCAAAAACGAGTTTTGGTTTATACCAATGAGAATCTGAGTTTTGTTTTTGCGATTTGAACCACGAATGTGTATTTGATGAAACTGGTGATTTCCCCTTCACGCATATGAAGCACATGAACCTAGGGACATGAATAGACTTTGTGTCCTATATGCGAGTCTAGTGTCTGCGACATCGGCCTAGTACTTCGCGAATCAAGAACTTGGACCTCTTGTCCTGAAATTTGAATTGAACGGGCTATATGTCCTTTAAAATGAGTCATGAGCCATGTGCCTTGACAGAAAAAGAAAGAATGAACGAAAAGAAAGAATAGAAAACCTCTTGCATACATGCATGAGTCGGAGGACGTGCCACACGAACCGAGCTACAACCCAAGTGGCTAAGAATTGAGCCAGTTAAGACCACTAGGTCTATTGGGGCATTCTCTGTTCGAAACTCCACAAGTGGCCGGAGGCCTCGCGACCCCGTGCCGTGGTAAATCGGCTACCCAACACGAATGAACTCAATCAGAGACTGGACTGTTCAGGATATGGCTATGATGTGGTACCCCAGAACAATTGGAGCTCAGACCTAAATTGAGAGGCCGACTCACGAGAACAATTGTGTTATAGGAGTATTCGCGGCCTATCGCTCAAGGAAGAGAAGATAGGAATCTTTGGAGTACTTGAACTAGAGAGCCGAATTGAAGTCTCATACAATCATTTGACTTATCTTGATGAATGAGTATGATATTTGAAAGTGAAATTATCCCATTGTGATATTATATTGAATATTGATATTTTATCACATGACTGTGTTGATGCATTATTTGTATGTCGCTTTACTTGTGTGGCTATTACGATAAACTTATGAAAGAGTATCTCACCCATGCCTATACATGTTGGACACCTTATTGTGTATTTTGAACACATGTACAGATATTTTCCAGCGGTCCTCTGGGTCACTGCGGGACCCTGTAGCTGAGTTCCTTGGTGTCGACGATGAAGATGAGTGGACTGTTGAAGACGAGGCCCAGTATTATTTGGGCGATGCATGCTAGGTAGTATGTTTATTGTTCTTAGAGTTTTGTTACACCAGCTCTTAGGATTTTGATTTAAAGTCAGGTCCTTTGACCGTGACTCGGTGTGATGTGTAACAAGAAATTGAAATGATGTATGCCATAAGGCGAAGTTGAATGAGTGATATAAATGATGAGTTGAATTGTTTCTCTATTGTTGTTAAAATTTTAAATTGGTATCAGATTTTTCGCAACTAGTCTAATGAATATTTTCGAAAAGGTTTTAATTAACCGAAAAAGAGATTTTGGGTTACGAACTGTGACGCCTCGAGGCGGTGTTACAATAGTGGTATCAGAGCTGGTCAATGTCTTTTAGGTTATGGATTCATGATGTTTTTGCTGTGTTTACTTTGTTTTTTGTTTTGATAGAGAACAGTAAGAGTAAGAACAGTCTGTGATGACTTGTTTCTTTCGGAATACAACTGATTGGATTGGTTGGATCCGATGATTGAGATACGTTAAGACTTTTATGAGAAAAGTTATCCGAGTTATTAAGAGATGAAATCTAAGGTAAGCTTGAGACAACTCCTTAGTCAGTTCTGGCAAATAGGCTTGAATATGACCTTTATTTTATGAGTCAAGGATGTTAGGCTCTTAGTTATCAAGCGAGTAAAGACTCCTTGGTATGTGAAGGAAGTTTGAATGTTGGGAAAGTTGCCGAAGGAACAAGCGTACCTTAGGCAGGTGGAAGAATACCAAAAAGTTTTCGGAGTAGATACATAGGTAGCTAGCAAGCGATCAAAGGAATGGCAAGATAACGATATGTGCTCTAAAGGAGTAGAGAGACTGGAACGGAATTCCGATAAAGCAATAAAAGTGTGGTACTGTGTGAAAGTTTCTTATGATAGTATTTTAAGAAACGATTGGAGCCTCTGCTGTTTAGAATTTGATTAATAGGATATTTGCTCCATTAGGACAGATGAAAGGCTACACCTTATGGGTGGACTGGTGATCCATGTTGTTGATGGTGAAGGATTCGTATAATACCTAAGTATAAACTTTCAAAGGTTGAGAATGATCAGAGACTGAGTGAAGCAGAATTGAAATGTGAACTTTGGCTATAGAACGAGTGTCCTTAGGACTGGTATCAATAGAGGAAAGAATCACAAGGAATCCTATATGGATGGGAGTATTGTCTTGATTAATAGAACTTAAGGCGTGATTGGCAGAGATAAGTAAGACAGATGAGATTAGACTCGTTCGCAATGACCACTATCTGACGATATGGTTGACTCCTTGTTTTGATACTTTCAAATTCGAGGACTTGGACTAAGTTTGATATTGGAACTCTTAAGTGAGCTTATTGGGATTTAAAGTGCGTTAGAGCTGTTGGTGAGATTGAAACGTGTAATAACGGAATAAGAACTAGTTTAAGTGTTTGACTTAATCATGGAAGTAAGTCTTTCATGAGGGATTAGTAGTAGAGAATGACGAACTAATAGGTCAGTGAAAGAGGGAATGACTTTTCTGATAGTCGAGGGATGAGCACAAGACAGATGATAAGTTTCAAGAGTTAATTTTTATTTCTCCAAAAGAGTAGGACCGTGTTGAAATTGTTTCCTTGACGAAACAATGTGCCATCACACAAGGGTGTGCGTTTTGTTGAGTTCTAATCAGGTTAAGGCCTTGTGAGAACTCACGTTTAGAGAAAGCTACTCGTATTCATGTCGACACGTCGTTAGCTCTTTGGGGATTGTGTCGGACATTTGAACGATGTGCCTGCCTAGGAAGATTTTGAGGATAAATTTTCTAAGGATATTCCGAGTTGCATTGCAGAGGACGTTGAGTTTTTGATTGATCTAGTTTCTAGATTCAATTAGATCTCCATCGCTTGTGTAGAATATTACCTACGAAGCTGGCCGGATTGGACTGCATGAAGTAGAATTTCGTTTGGTTCTTATGAAATTCGTCATCATCGGCGATATTCTCGTTTACTCTAAGAGTCACGAGGAACCCGAGGAAACTATGCGTCAAGTGTTCTGGACCCTACGCGAGGAGAGTTGATGTGAAGTTACTAAAGTATGAGTTTGACTCGATGGCAGTAAAATTCTTAGGGTATGCGATCTCAGACGAGCATTTGTATTCACGCTCCTGCGTAACCCTCAGTGTATTAGACATTTGAGTGGATTGGTTTAATGGTAGCCTTTGGCCTAGACGTTTTCATGTCATTCCATCGAAAGATTTGTTACGACTATTTCTTGAGTTGTAACACAAACAAATTCTTGATGCTGGAAGTTTCTCAATGAAACTTGGTCGAATCACTTTTACTGTTGGTAACTGTGATTCAGTCTGAAATTTTTGCCAGACTGTTTATCTTTTGATTCTCTGATCTGTTGCAAGGTTCTTATGAAAGAAGGGACTTTATTAGAGTCATGGTTGTAAGCATGTATTAGCTATGCATTTTTACACTCATGAACCTACTGAAGAATCTTTTTACATAATGGATATTCCTATATTCGCTTCCAAGTGGTAAAATCCTTCTGTACACTTTACTATAAGAGTAAAACCAAGAAAATTTCCTCTGTTGAGAATTTCTTTTGTTGAAAGATTTCTTTCCTTAATCTTCGAGGACTGAGTAGCGACTAAGTTCAATTGATTACCCTCAACTCAAGTGGACGTGCAAGAACATGTTTCGATCTTTGATGTACCGGTTAGGAGTAAGTGTATTACTCTAACAACGGACATCCTGTCAACAGGATAGACGAGGAGTGATAGGCGTTTCGTTAAAGTATGGTGTGGTGGATAAGATGTGGAACCTGAGGATTACGAAGATCCTATCCAGTTTTGAGTCGCGAAATTTCAAGGATGAATTTTTTTTTAGAGGGGTAGTAATGTAACACCCCGATTTTTCACACTCTCTAATACTAATTAAACAGTATTTATGAGTTTGTATTTTATTGAAGGGTCTAGAGAGGGAAATAAAATATTCCGAGACCATAGTCATGCTCAACGCTATCGTACGAAGCTACGATTAAACTTTGAGCTGAAAACTCAAACGGAGCCCGGTCTGCATTTTTACACTATGAGTAAGATTTTACTGCTCCAGACAGTAAGTCTTACAATTCGGTTCTCTTTGTTTTGGTTAAAATTCAAAAAAAATCACTTCCTGACCTCTTTTCGAGCGAAATCCTCAATCGGGTGACGAACGGAGCTGCATACGCACTTACCGGGACCCACCAATGGATAATCTTGATGTCACATCATGTCACCTCACATGGGAAAGCATGCCAGAGTCATCATGACATTTGAAAATATCTGGACGCGAAATGACCAAAATACCCCTAACCTTTTCTTTAATGACATTTTGGTCCTTAAAGGAAAAGACCAAAATGCCCTTAAGTTCTAATTTAAGGCAGTTCAGCCCCCTCATTCACGCCCCAAACCAGCCAAGAACAAAGCTCCAAGACTTCATCTTCTTCCTTGAGAGAAAACTCCATTTTCTTAGAGAAAAAACTTGAATCCTTGATCAATCTTCATCATTCTTTAGGTAAGATCACTACTATGGTCTCTAATCTTCATGAATCTCTTCCTATTTCAAGTTTGAAATCTTGATCTCATAGTTTTCAAGTTTATGATCCAAAACTTCAAAAATTCATAGGAAATTGTAGAAAAATCCTTTTAATGGGAAACCAATTTCTTTGAGCTAGCTTCATCATCCTCTACCTAAGCCAAGAGCATATAATCAAACTCTCACCCTAGCCTATTTTTCTAAAAGTGGCCGAACCCTAGGGAAGATGAATGAATAGTGATTTTGTTCAATTTTTGATTTCTAACTCTTGATTCCATCCTTACCTTTCCTATTGTCTTTGAATCCAAGTGATGGAAAACCAAATCAATTCCTACTCCATTTCTCTCTTCATGGCTGAGACCTATAGGTGGGAAGAACCATGAGTCATGTTTCATATTTTTGGGTAATTGGACTTACACTAGTGTTCATCAAGCTTAAGAACCAACCTTCCAAAAGATTGGAACTAAATGAGATCCCTAGCCCTTTTCACCATTTTTGGCCAAACCTTAGACCATTTTTGGGGAAAGAGAGTCTATGTTTTGATGTTGTTAATTATGTTGTTATTTGTTGATGATTGGTGTGGTTATGTGTTTGTAGTTGTTTTCAGATACTCGGACAAGGAATCGGGAGAATTCATGGACCGATAGGGCGACTTTACCTTCGGAGGATGACTTCTCAAGGTAAGGGGAGATTAGCTCCAATGAGTTTTATAGCCTCATGAGATTTGGTTGAATGATTGAACCATGATGTGAAGTTGATTATCTTCCTGGTTGATGCATTATGTAACATATATGCTTGATTGGTGCTTTGGAGATATACTATATGTTGTGTATGTACTTGATTTATTTTATAGAGTACATAATTGGATATTTGAATAAGAATTGTGGCATGGATGCCTTGAATTGAGATTTGATGTGTATATATATTATATCCTGGACTGGTTAAGAGCATAGCACTGGCTATGGCTCAATAATGAAGATTAAGCTAACTAAAAGTCTTAATCAAAGATTTTTGAAATGTTTTGATTTGAGGAATGAAAAGCTTCTAAGCTAAAGGTTATAATGGCCAATTTTACTAAAAAGCCACTAAGTTAAGAGCCCAAGATGATTTTGAATGAGACTTAAGGAATTGAGAGTTAGTGAGGAAAATAGTGAAAAGTCGTTTTATCATTATTTTCTGAACATGTTGCACAATGAAAGAGAAAATTGAAAAATATTTAGTTTGTTAAGATAGATCCTTTTGAAAGTATTTGATGTTCCGAAAACGAAAATGTCTCTTCATGAAAGTTGCTCCGATAACAATCTTTGGAAAAATGTTTTAAGACGTGGGAACCTTTAGAAAATGCTTTTTAAGCCAAAATCCTTTGAAAATGAATCCTTGGAACTTGAGTCTTCGAAAATGTTTTGTAAAGAAAGATTTGTGGAAAATAAGTTTTTGAGCGAAAATGAGTTATGGTTTATACCAAAGAGAATTTGAGTTTTGTTTTTGAGATTTGAACCACGAATGTGTATTTGATGAAACTGGTGATTTCCCCTTTACGTATATGAAGCACATGAACCTAGTGACCGAGACGTCGGGCTAGAGTTCTGTGACATGAACGAACTTTGTGTCCTATATGCGAGTCTAGTGTCTGCGACGTCGGCCTAGTACTTTGCGAATCAAGAACTTGGACCTCATGTCCTGAAATTTGAATTGAACGGGCTATATGTCTTTTAAAATGAGTCATGAGCGTGTGCCTTGATAGAAAAAGAAAGAATGAACAAAAAGAAAGAACTAAAAACCTCCTGCATACATGCATGAGTCGGCCGACTTGCCATACGAACCGAGCTACAACCCAAGTGGTTGAGAATTGAGCCAGTTAAGACCACTAGGTCTATAAGGGCATTCTGTGTTCGAAACTCCACAAGTGGCCGGAGGCTTCGCGACCCCGTGCCGTGGTAAATCGGCTACCCAACACGAATGAACTCAATCAGAGACTGGACTGTTCAGGATATGGTTATGACGTGGTACCCCGGAATAATTGGAGCTCGAACCTAAATTGAGAGACCGATTCACAAAAACAATTGTGTTATGGGAGTATTCGTGGCCTATCGCTCGAGGAAGGGAAGATAGGAATCTCCGAAGTACATGAACTAGAGAGCCGAATTGAAGTCTCATGCATTCATTTGACTTATCTTGATGAATGAGTATGATATTTGTAAGTGAAATTATCCCATTGTGATATTATATTGAATATTGATATTTTATCGCATGACTGTGTTGATGCATTATTTGTATACTGCTTTACTTGTGTGGCTATTGTGATAAACTTGTGAAAGAGTATCTCACCCTTACCTGTACATGTTAGACACCCTGTTGTGTTTTTTAAACACATGTACAGATATTTTCCAGCTGTCCTCTGGGTCACTGCAGGACCCTGTAGCTGAATTCCTTGGTGTCGACGACGAAGACGAGTGGACTGTCGAAGACGAGGCCCAATATTATTTGGGCGATGCATGCTAGGTAGTATGTTTACTGTTCTTAGAGTTTTGTTAGACCAGCTCTTAGGATTTTGATTTAAACACAGTTCCTTTGACAGTGACTCGGTATGATGTGTAACAAGAAATTGAAATGATGTATGCCATAAGGCGAAGTTGAATGAGTGATATAAATGATGAGTTGAATTGTTTCTCTATTGTTGTTAAAATTTTAAATTGGTATCAGATTTTTCGCAACTAGTCTAATGAGTATTTTCGAAAAGGTTTTAATTAACCGAAAAAGAGATTTTGGGTTACGAACTGTGACACCTCGAAGGGGGTGTTACACTCGTAGCTGTCGTCGTCTTGCTTAAGCTCCACTCATCATAGGCGTAACTTCCTCCTCTATGTTATGCAAGTCACATGTCTCAAAAGACCAAAATTATTGTGCCACTGTATTGTTATTTTATGGTTTTGATCTTGATTTGATTAACAGGTGGGAGCTAGAGGATGGTGTTGATGATGAAAATAAAGGAAAAAGGTGGTAGAATAGGACAGATGGCGGAGGAGGAGAGGGGAGTGAGACGGGGGATGCTGAGAGTGGGGGAGTGAGAGAGAAACCGGGAGCACCAGTGACGCTAAATTCTTCAAGTCCGTCTATAGAATTTTAAACAATATATAATAGCTAAAAATATACACTCACAGCAAGAGACTTGCAAGGGTCGCTTACCCTAGCAACTGTGTTAGTATAAACACACTTCTAAATTGGTCTCTCGTTCTCTACTTGATCTGATCTCCTTGTTTGAGTAGTTGGCTAACCTTGTTGGTCAGTCTTGTTGGTTTGACTGGCTCTACTAGGTGCGGCGAGAAGGGGTGTATCTGGCTAACCTTGTTGGTCAGTATGTTTGGGGTGTGTGATACTGTGATACTCCCTATATTTATAGGATGCTTGGAAAGTGGATGGCGGGTACTGATGGATGTATATCAGTCACTCTACCCGACCACTTGTATGCAAAGGGGGTGGCACTAATGAATATGTCACTTCCAGCTGAATTCTGCAGTAGCGGAGTAGCAGAGGCACGCAGCTTGGCAGGTGTAACACTGTAATACCCGCAAAAATTACCTTATTTATTTATAAAGATGGCATAGAATATAAATATTAGAAATATGAGAAAGGTTAAATTTGTTTGGCATATGATGAAATAATTTAAAATAGTAATATTAGAAATATTTAAATAATAAATATTTAATGAGATAAAGGGGGAAAAAAAAAAAAAGAATATGTAATTTAACTAATTAGGAACATATCCTTGTTACCCATAGCATCAAATTAAGAATAACTTATGGCCAGAGACCTTTTGGTAAAATATAGTGAGTATACAAGCTTAGCATGAGGGTTATGACAGCCGTTTAGAACCCTATTTGCTTTTCTAAATTCTCTAGAGTTAAAGACAAGAAGGCACGAGAACCCAAGATAAGAGGAACGATTTCTTGACGTGAGTGTGACGTCGTAGGCACAAAGAACGTGTTTTTGCCTCTTTTCTTTTCTAAAACATCAAGATCAGGTGAGGGATTAGATTTTTTGTAGGTTTTGATGATTAATTGGTGAATATTTATATGAAAAGTAATGTGAGTATTGGGTATTTTGTTTTTGCTTCGTTTCACCTTGATAGCATTGTTATGTCATTGGCTGTAAATGGATGGGTTCTGATTATTCTTGAATTGATACAAGTGAGGAAATTTGTGATTTCTTGAATGAAATTTTGTGGTTGATTATTATTGTGAAATTGAATGGGGTAAGAAATTGCATACTGGCTGATGATTTGTAGTGTGGTGGTTAATGCCTAAATGTCTTTTCTTGAATTTTGCTTCGATATAATGTTGCTATGTTAAATCTATTTTGTATGGGCTGATTATAAACTCCGTAGAAATAAACACCCGGTTGATACCGGTATAAAGGAACAAAAAGAAAGGTAGGATGCTGAAAGATATATTATTTCTTTTCTATGCTGTCGTAACCCTGCTATTGCTGGTAAGTGGTTTCTTTCCCTTGCGAAAACTCATGGGGTCGCAGCTGTACGTGAGGATTTTGCATAGTGAGCATCCACTGAAAGTTTTATTTTGAAACGCTGTTGCTATTATTTCTTTTATGTTGCGGCGTTCCTGCGGAATAGAGAAACTTGCAGCAGGGGAGGAAATAGGAGGCTTATATATATTTTAAATTTTTTTTTTTGACTAAATATATATTTTATATATATATAATATAATTGAATGTGGATAGATTAGATACATATATTTATTACTATAATGTAATATAGGAGTAGATTATAGTACTACATATATTCTATCGCCATATTTATAGACTAGCATATGGACCCGTGTCATGGATGGGAAATATACTAATTTTTTAGGATCTTATAAAAAAATATGTAATTATTGATTTTACGTTTTTGGTTTAAAATTTTTGTGGGGAATTATATACCAAAAATTACTACAAAAATGTTTAGTTTGAATCGTCAATCATAAAGTGTAACAGATATTAATTTGATAACTATTATTAATATTATAATACAAATAATAACTCTTAAGTGTAAATAGTAAGTAAATACTATCTTATAAATATGCATTTTAGCCTCTTACATGTGCGATGCACGTGGAATATCACAATATTTATGCAATATTAAAAGGTATATATAAAAATGTTTGCATGTGGAGAAATAAAATAAAGGAAGAATATTGTTATTTTAAAAAAGAGGTTTATTTGAAAAGAAAATTTAATGATAATACAAAAAGACTACTGTAACGACCCGGACTGTTTTAAGGATTGCCGACTGTCCCCATAAACCAACACGAGTCTCTTCAGCGTGCTTTGTCCTCACTCACACGCTTCCTAGGAAAACTTCCCAGGAGGTCACCCATCCCAGAATTACTCCAAGTCAAGCACGCTTAACTTTGGAGTTCTTAAGTGATGGGCTACCGAAAAAAAGATGTATCTTGTTGGTATAGGTAGTACAAATCAATTCTTATAAGCCTTCCTTCAACTGTACAGTCCCATATCTGCACAGCCTCAGGATCCCTCTCATTCCGATGTGAATTCGGTTCATTCATGTATCCCTCCGCCTAGAAGCCTGCCAGGAGCCGCTCCTTGTCCGTGCCTCATGCACCGGCGATCACTCCCTGCCCTCATCAGCCCCGGGTGTTACATGCCCACCAGCTTCCGCTTGGTTCGTCCCCGAACCACACCGTACTGGGAGAGGTCCGCTCTGATACCACTTGTAACGGCCCGGACTGCTTTAAGGATTGCCGACTGTCCCCACAAACCAACACGAGTCTCTTCAGCGTGCTTTGTCCTCACTAAATGTAACACCCCGATTTTCGAGTTTTCCTAATTATTCAGTAATTATGAACTTATATTTTATTCAAGGCCTTAGAAATGGCAATAAAATATTCTGACCAGATAGGAATGTCCTACACAACCATAAGAAGCCATGGTTAAGTTTCGGGCGAAAGCTCAAACGGTGCCCGGTCTGCGTTTTTTACGGATAGTAGTCTTTTTCTACTATCAAGAACTAATTTCGACTTGTGAACGAAACAGTTAGGTTTTATATTTTATTTCCAACAATAATGGTTATTTTGAAAATATTCAAAATAAAAGTCGTCATACGACTTTCTTGAGCGAAAACCTAAATCGGGTGAAGAACGGAGCTGAATACGAGATTTCAGTGAACCGCTACGGATAAGATTGAAGTCACATGGTGTACTATGACTCATCAGTGACTCATCGGTGTAATGATTACGTTCAGAAAATATCTGGACGTGAAATGACTAAAATGCCCTTGACCCTTTTCATAATTACCATTTTCCCTTGAATGAAAAGACCGTTTTGCCCTTGAGAATTTATGGAATAACCATTCTGACCCAGTGACTCACCATGTCATCATTACCTTTCTAGAAATATCTAGATATTTATAAGGGAAATGACCAAAATGCCCCTAGTCTTTGAAGGAATTACCAAATTATCCTTTTGGTTATTTACAAGTTTGCCATGACATCAATATATATATTTCTCTCTCTCTCTTGGCCATTTCGGCCAGCTTTCTTTCTCTCTCTTCTTTCTCTTGTTCTTCAACTTCTCTCACTTGTTCTTCATGTGTTCTTCATAAGTTCTTCACAAAAAACCCATTTTGATCTTCAAAAGTTGAAGTTTTTGAGTGAAAACTTGTTTCTTCTTCACTAATCCTTGATCCTGGGAGGTATGATCCTCATCTTAACTCTCTCAATCTCTCTATTTCATCTCTTGAATCATTTGATTCATGAAGATCCAAGTTTAGATCTAGAACATTGAAAATCCATAGAAAAGTGTAGAAAAGTCTTTTTGATACCAAATCACTTGCTATGAACTCGTCTCATCATTCTCTTTTACCATTCAAGAGCATGAAACCAAATAAGTTTTCTAGCCTTTTCTTTCAAAAGTGGCCGAAATCTTAGATGTGAAAAAGGTTGATTTTTTTGATTCAAGTTTTAAGTAATAAGACTTGTTTTAGTGTTAGGAGTACCTAAGGATCAACCATCCAAAAGATTAGAAAGGTTGGACATCTCTAGCTAATTTTCTTAGGGTAGGGCCGAACCCTCTTTGAGGAGGAATAGATGAGATTTTTCTTGTTTGATGTTTGTGTTTGATTGTTTTAGGCAACGCGAACGGAACCGGAGCCAGAGCCGAGAACCGATCGAGTTTGCATTGAACTTCCTTTGTGAGGTAAAGGGAGGTAGTTCATTTTGAGTTTGGTAGCCTCATGGTATATGATTGATTAGTGTGTTATGATTGAATTAAGACTTGATGTATATGTATACTTATATCCTGGATTGATTGGATGTTAAGTGTTGTGCATAGTTGGTTATTTGATATAACTGTGGCATGGATGCCTTGGATGATCTATTATTGTGATATTGAACTGTTGATATATATATCTATACATATATTTATATCCTGGATGAGCATAGGACTGGCTATGTCTCGATAATTGTTAAAAGACTCGGAATCGAAAACAAAGTTTTGAAAAACGCATTTTGAAATTAAAAGTGGCTTTTGGAAAACATGTTGCTTTTCAAGAAAAGTTAAGTTCTCTTTTGAAAAGTATGTTCTTTTGAAATGTATGTTCTTTTGAAAAGTATGTTCTTTGGAAAAGTATGTTATTTTGAAACGTATGTTCTTTTAAAAAGTGGTTTTGTGAAAAGTCGTGCAAAATGTGTTTTATTCTGTAAAGTGTTTAAAAAGGGCATGAAACCTTAGAAAACGGTTTTGTTTTCAAGAAAGGTGATTTTCTCGGAAACTGTGGAAATGTTTTATTTCAAGAAAACAAAAATGTATTTTGTTTTCCAAAGTTGTTTTGAGAAAGTTTGACCGAAAAGAAAAATGATGAACCTTTGAGACGAACCCAAACCTAGTGGCCGAGACGTCGGGGCTAGTGTTTTGTGGATTGAGCACTTGGACTTCGTGTCCTGTGTTTTTGATTTGAGTGGGCTTAATGCCTTTTTGAAACGAGTCGTGGACTTTATGTCTCGACATTTGAAAGAATGAACGCAAAGAAAACAGAAAACTTTCTGTGTACATGCATGAACCGGCAGACGTGCAATTTGAAACCGAGCTACAACTCTAGTAGTTGAGAAAAAAATCAGTCAAGACCACTAGGTCTATAGGGGCATTCTGTGTTCGAGATCCCACAAGTGGCCGGTGGCGTAGCAACCCCGTGCCGTGGTAAATCGGCTGCCAAACACGAATGAACTCGATCTGAGACTGGCGTATTCAGGATATGGTTATGACGTGGTACCCTGGAACAATTGGAGTTCGGACCTAAATAGAGAGGCCGACTCATGAGACCAATTGTGTTACGGGTGTTACTACGTCCTATCGCTCGATGTTGGGTAGTAGGAATCTCCGGAGTACATGAATTAGAAAGATGGTATTGAAGTCTCATGCATTATTATAACTCATGATTGTCTTTGAGATGTTGTACTGTATTATATAAATAACTGTTCATATAACTGTATTTATGCTATTTGTCGCCTATGCGGCTATCATGATAAACTTATTATATGAGTATCTCACCTTTGCCTGTACATGTTGGACACCCTGTTGTGTTTTTGGAACACATGTACAGATGTTGTTCATAGGTCCCCGCGGAGACGTGAGGACTCGGATGACGGAGTGTTCTGATGAAGTTGACGTTGGGTTGTACCCCAATGGCTACTTTTAGTCGACCAGCTTAGGAGTCTTTTATTTTGAGCAGTCTTATATTATACTACTGCACATATGTTGAAATTATTTCTAAGTCTGTAATATGCTATATATTAGACCAGGTTTCATGTTTTCTTTATGTTTTATGAAGAGTGAACAGTGAATACTGATGTGTTGTAAGGAGTTTATTTCTTCACCTTGAGTTTGTATTGCCTATGCATGCAGAAAATTTTTAGAACCGCGTTTTCGAACATAGCTACCTAATTAAAGTATTTTTCGAAAGCAACGAGCGTTTTATTTTCTTGATTTATTTCCGCATTAGAGTCCGAGTATGTAGCACCCGCGAGGGGGGGTGTTATACTAGTGGTATCAGAGCTGGTCGAGTCTTTCGGGAATCCTTGGGAAGTGAGCATGTTATGTTTATGTTGTGTGATCTCTGTGAACCTTGTTTGAATTGTTTCTATGTCGAAGCAATGTGTGTTGACACACTAGAACACTGTTAATTAAGGTATGATTGGTCTGCCTTGTAAGGGAAACATGAATCTTAGAGGTGGTCGTGGTGGAGGTTGCGGCACTGCTGACAACAATGTTGATGACAACAACATCAATCGAGCTATCCAGGCCATGGCTGGTATGGCGGCTGCAGTTGCTCAACAGACAGCTACATGGCTCAACAGAATCAACAGAACCAACAAGGAGCTGATCTTGCTGCTCACAATCCACCGCAGTTTCATGGGGACTGGAAGTGCGAGAGATTTGAAGGAGGTCTACGCTTCGGGATCAAGGAGTCAGTGTTACCACTGGAGATCCGTACCTTCGGACAAGGAAGGGAGAACAAGAGTACTGCAGGAGGGCCGTCTAGGTCCAAGAACCCAAACCAGTACTAGAATCAGAAAGGGGAGCAGTCCCAAACGAAGCCATATTCTCGACCTCAAGGGAATGGTCATAAAGAACAACCTTATCGTTCTGTCGCTTCTACTTACAGTGGAGGGAGTGGAAACGACCAGAACCAAGGCCAAATCTGGAGATGTTTCAAATGTGGGAAACACGGACATCAAGCTAACAACTGCGAGCTGGAAGGAGTTCTATGTTTTCGATGCGAGAAGATAGGACATTTCATGAGGGAATGCCCTACACCAAAAACCAAGCCGACTGTCAACAATGTTCGAACTGCTAGACCCACAGCGAGGGGAAAGGTTTATACCATGACTGGCGTTGATGCTTCCAGTCTGACGATCGCATACAAGGTAGTGGCATCATAGCTGGTAATCTCCTAACGGTACTATTCCATTCGGGTGTGACACATTCGTTTATCTCTTTGAATTGTGTGAGACAATTAGACTTGCCTGTTCTTCGCTGTCTTTTGATTTGATTGTCACAACTCCAACTGCTAAGCCTGTTACTGTAAATACAGTATGTCTGAACTGTCCTATTGCTGTTCATGATATGAACTTCCTTGTTGACTTAATACGTTTGCCTTTGACTCTATTGAATGTGATCTTAGGCATGGATTGGTTATCTTCCAACCATATCCTTTTAGACTGTGCACATAGAACCTTAGTTTTTCCTGACCCTGAGATTTCTGGATTTTTAACTGCCAACCAAGTAAGAGCTTCTTGGAAAGAAGGAGATCAAGGATACATGCTTCTATCCTGTTTAGAAATCGAGAGGGACGCTATCCTGAGCGATGTGCCGGTTGTGAAAGATTTTCTGGAAGTTTTTCCAGAGGACGTACCAGGTTTGCCACCTGTGAGGGACATCGAGTTTGTGATCGACTTAGTTCCAAGATTCGGTCCGATCTCTATAGCTCCATATAGGATGTCACCTACGGAATTAGCCGAGCTGAAGACTCAACTAGAGGATCTGATGTCTAAACGGTTTGTGAGGCCAAGTGTGTCCCCGTGGGGAGCACCAGTGTTGTTGGTGAAGAAGAAAGACGGGAGTTCTAGACTCTGTGTGGATTACCGTCAACTGAACAAGATTACGATCAAGAACAAGTATCCTCTACCCCGTATAGATGACTTGATGGATCAACTTCAGGGAGCCGCTGTCTTTTCAAAGATTGATCTGAGATCCGGTTATTACCAGATCAGAGTAAAGAACGAGGACGTACCTAAGACTGCCTTCAGGACTCGTTATGGTCACTATGAGTACCTCGTGATGCCTTTCGGAGTGACGAACGCGCCTGCTATCTTCATGGACTACATGAACTGGATTTTTCGTCCATTTTTGGATCAGTTTGTCATCGTGTTTATAGACGATATTCTCATCTACTCGAAAAGTCTCGAGGAGCATGAGGAACATCTACGACAAATTTCGCAGATCCTTCACAAGGTGAAGTTATACGCAAAGCTAACCAAGTGCTAGTTTTGGCTGGATGAAGTCAAATTCTTGGGACACGTGATTTCGAAGGAAGGAATTGCCGTCGATCCTACAAAAGTAGAAGCAGTACTTTTATGGGAAAGACCCGAGACTGTGACAGAAATCCGCAGTTTCGTTGGACTAGCTAGTCACTACAGAAGGTTCATCGAAGGATTTTCGAAGATTGTTGCGTCGTTGACTCAACTAACAAAGAAGGACCAACCGTTTGCGTGGACTGACAAGTGTGAGGAAAGTTTTCAGACGATGAAGGAACGTTTGACAACCTCACCATTGTTAGTATTACCTAAACCAGACGAACCGTACGAAGTGTACAGTGATGCTTCGCATCAAGGATTAGGATGTGTGCTTATGCAACATCGGAAGGTTGTAGCGTATGCTTCAAACCAGTTGATGACTCATGAGAGGAATTACCTGACGCACGACCTTGAGTTAGCTGCTAAAGATCTGGAGACACTACTTGTATGGATCCAAGTTCGACGTCTTCAGTGACCCAAAAGTTTGAAGTACCTGTTCAATCAAAAGGAACTTAACATGAGGCAGAGACGTTGGAGGGAAATTTTTTTTTTTTTTTAAGGACTATGACTTCACTTTGCTGTACCATCCCGGGGAAGCAAATGTCGTTGCAGACGCTCTGAGTTAAAGAGCTAGATTTGTTAGAACAGTTTCGTGATCTTGATCTGGCTGTGGAAGTGAACAACGAGAAGATTTGTTTGGGAATGATCAAGGTATCTAGTGGACTGATGGAGACGATCTGTGAACAACGAGCAACTGATGAGTACCTCCAAGAGAAAAAGGAGTTACTGGGACAAGAGAAAGCTGCCGAGTTCAGTTTGGGAACTGATGGCATCTTGAGATACAATGGACGAGTTTGTGTACCAAGTAACCCGGAGATGAGGAGAATGATTCTGGACGAATCTTTGTACTCACACTCCTGCGTAACCCTCAGTGTATTAGACATTTGAGTGGATTGGTTTAAAAGTAACCTTTGGCCTAAAATTTTTCATGTCATTCTATCGAAAGATTTGTTAGGACTATTCCTTGAGTTGTAACACAGAAGAATTCCTGATACTGAAAGTTTCTTGATGAAACTTAGTCGAATCACTTTTACTGTTGGTAACTGTGATCCAGTCTGAGATTTCGATTCCCTGATTTGTTGGAGAATTCTTATGAAAGAAGGGACTTTATTAGAGTCATGGTTGTAAACATGTATTAGCTATGCATTTTTACACTCACGAACCTACTGAAGAATCTTTTGACATACTGGATATTCCTGTACTCGTTTCCGAAAGATAAAATCCTTTTATATACTTTCCTGTGAGAGTATGACCAAGAAAATTTCTTCTGTCGGAAGATTTCTTCCTTAATCTTCGAGGGCCGAATAGCGACCAAATCCAACTGTTTGCCCTTAACTCAAGTGGATGAGCAAGAAGACATTTCGATCTTTGAAGGACTGGGTGGGAGTAAGTGTATTACTCTAGCTACAAACATCCTATCAGCAGGATAGACGAGAAGAGTTAGGCGTTCTGTTAAAGTATGGTGTGGTGGATGAGATGTGGAACCTGGGGATCAAGGGGACCCTGTCAAGTTTTGAGTCGCGAAATTTCGAGGACGAAATTTTTTTTTGGAGGGGTAGTAATGTAACACCCCGATTTTCGAGTTTTCCTAATTATTCAGTAATTATGAACTTATATTTTATTCGAGGCCTTAGAAATGGCAATAAAATATTCTGACTAGATAGGAATGTCCTACACAACCATAGGAAGCCATGGTTAAGTTTCGGGCGAAAGCTCAAACGGAGCCCGGTCTGCGTTTTTCACGGATAGTAGTCTTTTTCTACTATCAAGAACTAATTTCAACTTGTGAACGAAACAGTTAGGTTTTATATTTTATTTCCAACAATAATGGTTATTTTGAAAATATTCAAAATAAAAGTCGTCATACGACTTTCTTGGGCGAAAACCTAAATCGGGTGAAGAACGGAGCTGAATACGAGATTTCAGTGAACCGCTACGGATAAGATTGAAGTCACATGGTGTACTATGACTCATCAGTGACTCATCAGTGTAATGATTACGTTTAGAAAATATCTGGACGTGAAATGACTAAAATGCCCTTGACCCTTTTCATAATTACCATTTTCCCTTGAATGAAAAGACCGTTTTGCCCTTGAGAATTTATGGAATAACCATTCTGACCCTGTGACTCACCATGTCATCATTACCTTTCTAGAAATATCTAGACATTTATACGGGAAATGACCAAAATGCCCCTAGTCTTTTAAGGAATTACCAAATTACCCTTTTGGGTATTTACAAGTTTGCCATGACATCAATATATATATTTCTCTCTTTCTCTCTCTTGGCCATTTCGGCTAGCTCTCTTTCTCTCTCTTCTCCCTCTTGTTCCTCATCTTCTCTCACTTGTTCTTCATGTTCTTTATGTGTTCTTCATAAGTTCTTCACAAAAAAAACCATTTTGATCTTCAAAAGTTGAAGTTTTTGAGTGAAAACTTGTTTCTTCTTCACTAATCCTTGATCCTAGGAGGTATGATCCTCATCTTAACTCTCTCAATCTCTCTATTTCATCTCTTGAATCATTTGATTCATGAAGATCCAAGTTTAGATCTAGAACATTGAAAATCCATAGAAAAGTGTAGAAAAATCTTTTTGATACCAAATCACTTGCTATGAACTCGTCTCATCATTCTCTTTTACCATTCAAGAGCATGAAACCAAATAAGTTTTCTAGCCTTTTCTTTCAAAAGTGGCCGAAATCTTAGATGTGAAAAAGGTTGATTTTTTTTTATTCAAGTTTTAAGTAATAAGACATGTTTTAGTGTTAGGAGTACCTAAGGATCAACCATCCAAAAGATTAGAAAGGTTGGACATCTCTAGCTAATTTTCTTAGGGTAGGGCCGAACCCTCTTTGAGGAGGAATAGATGAGATTTTTCTTGTTTGATGTTTGTGTTTGATTGTTTTAGGCGACGCGAACGGAACCTGAGCCAGAGCCGAGAACCGATCGAGTTTGCATTGAACTTCCTTTGTGAGGTAAAGGGAGGTAGTTCATTTTGAGTTTGGTAGCCTCATGGTATATGATTGATTAGTGTGTTATGATTGAATTAAGACTTGATATATATGTATACTTATATCCTGGATTGATTGGATGTTAAGTGTTGTGCATAGTTGGATATTTGATATAACTGTGGCATGGACGCCTTGGATGATATCTTATTGTGATATTGAACTGTTGATATATATATATATATATATATATATATATATATATATATATATATATATATATATATATATATATATATCCTGGATGAGCATAGGACTGGCTATGTCTCGATAATTGTTAAAAGACTCGGAATCGAAAACAAAGTTTTGAAAAACACGTTTTGAAATTAAAAGTGGCTTTTGGAAAACATGTTGCTTTTCAAGAAAAGTTAAGTTCTCTTTTGAAAAGTATGTTCTTTTGAAATGTATGTTCTTTTGAAAAGTATGTTCTTTTGAAATGTATGTTCTTTGGAAAAGTATGTTATTTTGAAAAGTATGTTCTTTTAAAAAGTGGTTTTGTCAAAAGTCGTGCAAAATGTGTTTTATTCTGTAAAGTGGTTAAAAAGGGCGTGAAACCTTAGAAAACGGTTTTGTTTTCAAGAAAGGTGATTTTCCCGAAAACTGTGGAAATGTTTTATTTCAAGAAAACAAAAATGTATTTTGTTTTCCAAAGTTGTTTTGAGAAAGTTTGACCGAAAAGAAAAATGATGAACCTTTGAGACGAACCCAAACCTAGTGGCCGAGACGTCGGGGCTAGTGTTTTGTGGATTGAGCACTCGGACTTCGTGTCCTGTGTTTTTGATTTAAGTGGGCTTAATGCCTTTTTGAAACGAGTCGTGGACTTTATGTCTCGACATTTGAAAGAATGAACGCAAAGAAAACAGAAAACTTTCTGTGTACATGCATGAACCGGCAGACGTGCAATTTGAAACCGAGCTAAAACTCTAGTAGTTGAGAATAAAATCAGTCAAGACCACTAGGTCTATAGGGGCATTCTGTGTTCGAGATCCCACAAGTGGCCGATGGCGTAGCAACCCCGTGCCGTGGTAAATTGGCTGCCAAACACGAATGAACTCGATCTGAGACTGGCGTATTCAGGATATGGTTATGACGTGGTACCCTGGAACAATTGGAGTTCGGACCTAAATAGAGAGGCCGACTCATGAGACCAATTGTGTTACGGGTGTTACCATGGCCTATCGCTCGATGTTGGGTAGTAGGAATCTCCGGAGTACATGAATTAGAAAGATGATATTGAAGTCTCATGCATTATTATAACTCATGATTGTCTTTGAGATGTTGTACTGTATTATATAAATAACTGTTCATATAACTGTATTTATGCTATTTGTCGCCTATGCGGCTATCATGATAAACTTATTATATGAGTATCTCACCTTTGCCTGTACATGTTGGACACCCTGTTGTGTTTTTGGAACACATGTACAGATGTTGTTCATAGGTCCCCGCGGAGACGTGAGGACTCGGATGACGGAGCGTTCTGATGAAGTTGACGTTAGGTTGTACCCCAATGGCTACTTTTAGTCGACCAGCTTAGGAGTCTTTTATTTTGAGCAGTCTTATATTATACTACTGCACATATGTTGAAATTATTTCTAAGTCTGTAATATGCTATATATTAGACCAGGTTTCATATTTTCTTTATGTTTTGTGAACAGTGAATACTGATGTGTTGTAAGGAGTTTATTTCTTCACCTTAAGTTTGTATTGCCTATGCATGCAGAAAATTTTTAGAACCGCGTTTTCGAACGTAACTACCTAATTAAAGTATTTTTCGAAAGCAACCAGCGTTTTATTTTCTTGATTTATTTCCGTATTAGAGTTCGAGTATGTAGCACCCGCGAGGGGGGGTGTTACAACTACGTACAAAAACAAAATCAAAAAGATTGTGATTAATCAAAAATATGTTGTTTCTTTCTTCCACTACATTAGTATGTACTTTCTTTGAACATTAAATAGTAAATATATATATTTTCAAAGAAACAACTGTATTTCTAGTTGATTAAAGACCATTTCTCAATGTAATTTAATTAAACACTAATACTAAACACAACGATCTTCGTAATGATATGAATTTTTTTCTCTCTTGAAAATCTATCTGATTTATTTCTTCCATTTTCCCGTTCAAGTTAACCATTTTCATAAAATATATTTATTATCACATTATTATTTTAGTCACTCTTCAAAATCTATTTGATTTGTTTCTCCTCTTTTCCATGTTAGTTAAATACTTTCAGAAAATATATTCATCTATCATATTATTTTTTTGTTCTCTTCACAATGTATTTGAATTATTTTTCCTCATTGCCTGGTGCGACTTAAGCATTTTAAAAAAATATGTTTATCTATCATATTATGATTAGCACACACTATTTTTTATTCCACAATCTTGGTATAATATTTCTTTGAACATTTAATATCAGAGTAAAGACCCAAATTGGTCCTCGATAAAAAACTACGGTGACATTTTGGTCCCTAAGAAATAGAAAATACTAATTTGGTCCTCAAGAATGTAAAAAGCGGATCAAAATAGTCCCTGGCAGGGACTAAAATGTCCCTAAAAATTACCCTAAAAAGGATCAATTTGACCCCCATTTTACATTCTTAAGGACCAAATTGGTATTTTTCATTTCTCAGGGACCAAATTGTCACTGTGGTTTTCAGGGACCAATTTGGACCTTTACTCTTAATATATTATATATACGTTTTCAAAGCTACAATTACATTTCAAGCTAATTAATCATTTCTCGATGTAATTTATTTAAACACTAATGTTAAAATCTTCACATATCTCGGTAATCATATGAAAAAATTTATTCTCTCTTGAAAATCTATTTGATTTATTTCTCCCCTTTTGAGACAACCCCTACCTCGGAGGTCCCATTGGTAACCCAACTCGATTTCTTAACGTCGCAATGTAACATGATAGTACAAAAATGCGGAAATATTAAAACAAACAACACGTACTGATACCATAATAATTATTACAGATATAAGAGTAGTGGCTCCATCAGTAAAGCCTACAGCAGCTGACACCAAATATGCAAGTCTCAGAGTATGCAATGAAAACTAAAATGAAAGCAAGGTAGCAAAATAAAATATACACAACTTCCTCTCCTGGCCCCAAAATACATTTCACTCTACCCCATACATTGGCCATAACAACTAATACTACTAACCCCAACACGACCACAGTAAGGGTAATAAAACCCCAAGCTCTAAAGTTCTCCAGCATTGGGATCCGGGGCTTTCCCGCCAGCATCTGGTTCAACCAGGATACCATCGATCTCCTCCGGCAATTCCTCAATAGGATCTTCTCGTACAGTCGAGAATAAAGAGAATACAACATAGAGGAAATATAGGGGATAAGAAACAGCAATTAATTCATCATAACTGGGAAAAAAGCTATATAAAATAATTTATATAGATAGCAACACTCAACAACACAACAGTGATCACCAAACAACTCCCGGATAATTTTCTCTTAACTACTGTCTCTCACACTCGTGCAACTAACGACTATAACGACGCGATCACGACGCGACATCCCCAACAGATCAAGATGTCTCGTTCATCTCTATCACACCCTCGTAATGCAAGGTTCGGCCAACAGCCCACAGGCTCAAGTCGTCTCATGGGTACGAAATATTCCCCCGCCCGCAGGCCAGATCGGAATATTCTCCCGTCAACAACGCAACTTACGGTAACGACATATCCCCCCCGTTCGCAGGCCAGGTCGGGACATTCGCCCATCCGTTAACAACTAATCAGTACGATCATCTTCCCTCAAGCAAGATCGGAATCGCTCGTATGCCAACACAGTGATGAACAACAACTATGAAACATGAATCTCACCGACTCATCTCAGGATCAACACTTAGTGCCTCAACCACGATTTAAAAACAACCACGACCAACTTTCCTCCGGCTTAATCGGGTATCAACTTTATATCACAACATCAACAGATCCACTGTATCTCTAGGTTGAGCACTATATATATATATATATATATATATATATATATATATATATATATATATATATATATATATATATATATATATATATATCCTCGACTTTCTCACCACACATTCATCTCCCAACTCATCAAAATTTACTGCCAATCTCTACTCAGGCATCATCAATCACAACAGCACACCAATAACACCCAGAAACAAATTCAATAACAATAATAATATCAACTCTCTAGATAAATAACATTTACTCAATCATAAGCATATAATAGGTATGACATAAATATCATACATATCATATTAAGCATCCAATCACAGATCATACAACCTCGATATACAGTAAACTCAACCTAACGGTCAAACGACCTCTAGTAGGGTTTGGGTCGCCCTACGCATATCAATATATATTATTTTAAATCCTGCCAACCCGACGATATTGTCGTTCTTTCCCCCACCTTAGTGATGCTTGAGACTTCGGCTACGGCTCCGCAATCGTCAATCGGGTGCGTGGTCAAACGTTCGAATCCTGCCCGATCCTTTACAACAAAACACAACCACGAATTAATACAGTTAAATCACAAACACCCTAATCCTTAGTATTAGGCTACTGCCCCTATTTAATTAAATAGGCTAGGGATGTTGAAATTCTACCAACTCTTGGATCAATGATCCTTAAGCATACCTAAGACATAATCTATGATCAATTGTCAAAGATTTGAACAAAAACCCTTTCAACCAAAAACCTAGGGTTTTGGCCATCACCTCTAAAAATAGGTGAGAGTTTGATTTGGCTTCCTAATCACTTGGATTACATGATTAGGGAATGAAAAAGGTGAAATCAAGAATCATTTCACAAAAATTGAAACAAAACCCATTTCCCCCAAATACTCATAGGTTCGGCCTCTCTAAGATAAATAGGCTAGAAAGTTTATTTGATTTCATGCTCTTGGATTATGATAGTAGAGGACGAAACTATATTACAGAAATTGGTTTGGAATTAAAAGGATTTTTCTACAATTTTCTAGAAATTTTTGAAGTTTGAAAGCTTAGACTTGAAACTCATGAAATTTAATAGAGAAAATGAAGATTGAGAGCTCAAGGATGAAGTCTGTACCTCTTAGATGATAGAGGAGGATCAGGTGATCAACTTTTCTTCACAAAGTTTCTTGAAAATCCTTGTGGAAGCTTGAGGAAAATGGAGGTAAAGTGAGGAAGAAAACGGAGAAATGGAGGAAGAAGAGAAAAGAAAGGAAGAAGAAGAAGAAGATGGAGGGGGGAGAGAGAAGAAGCTGGCCGAATTTGAGGAGAGAGAGAGAGTGAGGTGATACAACATTTTAGATATTTTAGGGACACAAATGTCCTTTAGGAAAAAACCAAGGGCATTTTGATCTTTTTGCAGTGTGAACGCGTTCAGATATTTTCGTTTGTCATTATGACAGTGGCAAGTCATGGCACGCTTTCCGAGGTGATGTCACTTGATGTGACATCAAGTTTATCCGTTAGTGGGTCCCGGTTTGAGTTTTCGCCCGAATAGTTTATATTATTTTCATTTTTGAAGGTCAAGACCCATTTTAGCAAAAATGTAGGAAACGTGATTCTAAGACTAACTGTCTCGTTCACGGGTCCAAATTAGGTCTTGATTGTAGTAAAACACTACTGTCAATGAAAAACGCAGATCGGGCTCTGTCTGAGTTTTCGACCAAAAATTTAACTATAGCTTCCTCCGATATCGTAGAGCTTGACTATGGTCTTAGTTTACTTTATTTTGCTTTCTAGACCCTCCAAAAAAATACAAATACGTAAATACTATTTAATTAACAAAAACTTGAAAATCTGGGTGTTACACTACTACCCTCCTTAAAAAGAATTTCATCCTCGAAATTCGATGCACCTTTTTTTTTTTTTTTAATAGGATCGGATATTGTTGCCGCATGTCTGCTTCGTGTTCCTAAGTTGCATCTCCCGTAGCTTCGTCCCATACGACTTTGACCAACGGAATGTGTTTACCTCTGAGTTCCTTTATCCTTCTATCCGCGATCCTTACGGGTAATATCATATTATGATTAGCACAAACTATTTTTTATTCCACAATCTTGGTATAATATTTCTTTGAACATTTAATATTAGAGTAAAGACCCAAATTGGTCCTCGATAAAAAACTACGGTGACATTTTGGTCCCTGAGAAATAGAAAATACTAATTTGGTCCTCAAGAATGTAAAAAGGGGGCCAAAATAGTCCCTGACAGGGACTAAAATGTCCCTAAAAATTACCCTAAAAAGGACCAATTTGACCCCCATTTTACATTCTTAAGGGGCAAATTGGTATTTTCCATTTCTCAGGGACCAAATTGTCACCGTGGTTTTCAGGGACCAATTTGGACCTTTACTCTTAATATATTATATATACGTTTTCAAAGCTACAATTAAATTTCAAGCTAATTAATCATTTCTTGATGTAATTTATTTATACACTAATGTTAAAATCTTCACATATCTTGGTAATAATATGAAAAAATTTATTCTCTCTTGAAAATCTATTTGATTTATTTCTCCCCTTTTGAGACAACCCCTTCCTCGGAGGTCCCATTGGTAACCCAACTCGATTTCTTAACGTCGCAGTGTAACGTGATAGTACAAAATTGCGGAAATATTAAAACAAACAACTCGTACTTATACCATAATAATTATTACAGATATAAGAGTAGTGGCTCCATCAGTAAAGCCTGCAGCAGCTGACACCAAATATGCACGTCTCAGCGTACGCAATGAAAACTAAAATGAAAGCAAGGTCGCAAAATAAACTATACACAACTTCCTCTCCTGGCCCTACAATACATTTCACTCTATCACATACGTTGGCCATAACAACTAATACTACTAACCCCAACACGACCACAGTAAGGGTAATAAAACCCCAAGCTCTAAAGTTCTCCAGCATCGGGATCCGGGGCTCTCCCGCCAGCATCTGGTTCAACAGGGATACCATCGATCTCCTCCGTCAATTCCTCAATAAGATCTTCTCGTACAATCAAGAATAAAGAGAATACAGCATAGAGGAAATATAGGGGATAAGAAACAGCAATTAAATCATCATAAATGGGAAAAAAGCTATATAAAATAATTTATATAGATAGCAACATTCAACAACACAACAGTGATAACCAAACAACTCCCGGATAATTTTCTCTTAACTACTGTCTCTCACACTTGTGCAACTAACGACTGTATCGACGCGATCACGACGCGACATCCCCAACAGTTCAAGATATCTCGTTCATCTCTATGACACCCCCGTAATGCAAGGTTTGGCCAACAGCCCACAGGCCCAAGTCGTCTCATGGGTACGACATATTCCCCCGCCCGCACGCCAGGTCCGAATATTTGCCCGTCAACAACGCAACTTAAGGTAACGACATATCCCCTGGTCCGCAGGCCAGATCGGGATAGTCACCCGTCCGTTAACAACTAATCGGTACGATCATCTTCCCGCAGGCAAGATCGGAATCGCCCGTATGCCAACACAGTGATGAACAACAACTATGCAACATGAATCTCACCGACTCATCTCAGGATCAACACTTAGTGCCTCAACCACGACTTGAAACAACCACGACCAACTTTCCTCCGGCTTAATCGGGAATCAACTTTATATCACAACATCAACAGATCCACTGTATCTCTAGGTTGAGCACTACGACATATATAAATATACATATCCTCGACTTTCTCACCACACATTCATCTCCCAACTCATCAAAATTTACTGCCTATCTCTACTCAGGGATCATCAATCACAACAGCACACCAATAACAACCAGAAACATATTCAATAGTAATAATAATATCAACTCACAGATAAATAACATTTACTCAATCATATGTGTGACTCCCCCCTCTGGGGCACCACATGGTTACCCGTTGCGGAAAATAAACTTCAATTAATTTTGCTGGTTACTTTCGAAAAATAATTTATTTCTAAGTATGTAACTTATTGTGAAAATCCGTGATACAAATTTTCTTCTAACTTAGCTTACTACACATCAGTTAAACACGCAGGTAAAGAAACATCAAACAGAGTATACATAATAATATATCATAACAGAATACATAGGCCTTATACATACGACCATTCAAAATAGTCGTGGCCGTCAGTAGCCAGAGTAATTAATTAACTGTTGTTCAAAATAGAATAGGACATATCCTATAGCTGGTAATACTACTAAAACACTATGACTTCTCGTGCGTCACGCTCCTCCGCATACTCAAACATCAGGGAATGGATCCCCGAATTTTCCAGCGATATCTTGGAATTCATCTAAAAATGTAAGGGTGAGATACCAATATATGGATTCACACATGATAACAACATGGATATCACATCAATAACACATAAGCATAAATAATCATCATGTGTACGGCCCTACTGATAAACAAGTAGTATATCATAGGGTCTTATACTCGACAGCCATTGTTATTTTCAAAAGAGATGCATGACACTTCAATGTTCATCATCTAATTCTTTCCTTAATCTCCGGACACCATTGTGTAAAAACCAAGCTGATCAGGCTCAAGGTACATTGGCTCTAGGCACAATGACCAGCATCTAAGTGCTTATTCGAAAGTACATGAACACCATGACATTACGCGATTACATGGAATTACATTCAGCGGTACTTAATAAACTGTAAATGGTCATACGATATTGTCCAACTCAAGGCACAATATTCATCAGTTGCATGACACCATTGTCCATCAAGGCACAATGTTACACAATGATGTAAAGTCATCACAGGGTTCCCTGCCATCAAGGTCCCCCAATCCAGATGGCACGTCTGCCTAAAAACAAATGCATGAGAAAAACATTCCAAGTCTTGCCACTTTTCTTTGTGTTCATTCTTTCATTGTCGTAGCTCAAAGCTCCCGACTATTCACAATTTACATCATTTTAAAACTTCTAACACAGGACGAAACATTCGAGTGCTCAATCGCGGAGCCCTAGACCGATGCACCATCCCAAGGTCCGTGGTATAGAAAACAGTATTTACCTTTAGCCATACCCATCATGACATGAAAAAGACACATAATTCGTAGGACACACAGTCCACAACACCGTCACCCGGTTTAAAATCTACGTGTCTTTATCACAGAACACTAGTAACCCGACGTCTCGTTTACTAGGCTCACGTTTCAGCGTTACCATCGTTTTCGTTCTGTGAAATACAGAAATCAAATCAAACCTCCGCAAACTCTTTTGAGTTGTCGGATTTTTACATTGTTTGGAAAATTCTGTTACAGATAAAACGTTTTCTGTTTAAATACATGTTAAAACGAAACAAACGTAGTTATAAGAAAACTTTACCTTTATTAAATAAATCCCTTCCCAAAAGATTCATTTTTGCAAGGAAGGTTGAGATAAAAAATACCATCTCAGCATAAAAACACAGTTTTCAAAACGATAAAACAGTTTTTCGTAAACTTCTTGAAAAATTCACCTTTTTCACATGAAAGTCATTCAAATCCAAATTTTTGACGTTTTTCCTCTTATCATAACATAATGTATACTTGAGAAAATTTGAATCATAAATATTTCCCAATGTTTTCTCCAAATCAATCTATGATTTTTCTGCAAGGCTTTTAAAAGCTTTTATCTGTATTTATGGATTTCAATGCAACAAACCACAACCATACAATTATCATATCACAACATAATCAATTCCACACCTATTCACATAAACATAGCCAATCACATTATTGTCAATATAATAAATTCCATCAACACACTCAACCACATCAACGTTCACATAACAACATATAACAACATCAACTCATCATCAAAGCACTTCATTCAATAAATTCATCAACAACACAACATGTAGTTATCATAAATCCCTCAGGTAAACTCCCCTTACCTCTCGTAGCCTACTCAAGTTTAAGATTTCCGGTCTCTAAGTCTCCCGTTCAAAGATCCAATTGTTTTTCCCAATTCGTCTGGCGACGGTGATTCTCTTGGTCCTTCATCAAGACACAAAATAAGTTTAACTTGTTGAATAACCTAACACTACCCCTATATGATTTCGGTTATGACTAGCTAAGGTGGCTAGGATTTCCAAATTTTCACATACTCTTGGATTTATGATCAAAGAGTATTCTAAAATTAAGGGAAATTGTCATAAATTAAAATTTGAAACAACATCATACTCCTCCCTTTAAAAATGGATTCGGTTCCCTCTAGGTCAATAGGCTAGGGATTTTATTTGGCTTCAAGCTCTTGGATTCAAGACATCTAAGCAATAGAAAGATGAAATCTATGGTTATTTTCTCATGATTGAAACAAAATCTCATCTAGTCATAACATTAGAATGTCGGTCCTAGGGTACAAAAACAGGGCAGCCTTATGATGTCCTTGGATGATAAATCTAGAGGTCTTAATGAGTTCATAGAAAGTAATTTCATGAGTATAGGATTTTTCTATAATTAGTTATGGATTTTTGAAGCTAAGATCCTAACCTTACATCATGAAAATCCATGGAGAATCCAAGGTCTCTAGATGGGAAGAAGTGAAGCTTACCTCTTGAATAGTGGAGATTAACATAGCTTGAAGCTTCTCCTAGTCACCTTGATTGAAGTTTCTACTTGAATTAGAAAGCTTGAAATGGTTTATGGTGAGTTTATGGAGAGAAAGTGAAAAGAGAAGAAGAGTGAAAATGGGGGAGCGGACTGCGTGAGATGAGGAGAAGAAATGAGTGAAAAGGTGATGTTTTAAGCTTAGTAAATATAGAAGGGTAGAAGGGTAATTTGCTAAAAGGGTAAAATGGTCATTTTAGCAAGTTTTAGGGCCATTAAGGTCATTTGCCCATCCAAAGTCATGATGACTTTGGTGAGTCACTAGGTGACTCACCCTAGTGAGGTGGATGGATAGTGACTTAGTAATTATCCGTTAACGGGTCCCGGTAAATCTGTATTCGGTTCCAATACAGATTTTTCAGTGAAAATTTTTAAATTTTCCAATATCGTAGAAAATTTAATTTAAAACCTAACTGTCTCGTTCACGAGCCAAAATTAAGTTTTCTGAGCAGTAAAATCATACTGTCAGTGTAAAACACAGACCGGGCTCTGTCTGGATTTTCGACCAAAATTTAACCATAGCTTCCTACGATAGCGTAGAGCATGACTATGGTCTCGGATTATTTTTTTTTTTCACTCTCTAAACTCTCCAATAAAATACAAATAGATAAATAGTGCTTAAATAAAACGGAAAGCTCAGAAGCTTGAAAAATCGGGGCGTTACAATAAGCATATAATAGGCAAAACATAAGTATCATACATATCATATTAAACATCTAATCACAGATCATACAACCTCGATATACAGTAAAATCAACCTAACGGTCAAACGACCTCTAGTAGGGTTTGGGTCGCCCTACGCATATCAATATATATTATTTTAAATCATGCCTCCCCGACGATATTGTCGTTCTTTTCCCCACCTTAGTGATGTTTGAGACTCCGACTACGGCTCCGCAATCTTCAATCGGGTGCGCGGTCGAACATTCGAATCTTGTCCAATCCTTTACAACAAAACACAACCAGGAATTAATACAGTTAAATCACAAACCCCCTAATCCTTAGGATTAGACTACTGCCCCTGTTTAATTAAATAGGCTAGGGATGTTGAAATTCTACCAACTCTTGGATCAATGATCCGTAAGCATACCTAAGACATAATCTATGATCAATTGTCAAAGATTTGAACCAAAACCCTTTCAACCAAAAACCTAGTGTTTCGGCCATCACCTCTAAAAATAGGTGAGAGTTTGATTTGGCTTCCTAATCACTTGGATTACATGATTAGGGAATGAAATAGGTGAAATCATGAATCATTTCACAAAAATTGAAACAAAACCCATTTCCCCCAAATAGTCATAGGTTCGGCCTCTCTAAGATAAGTAGGCTAGAAAGTTTATTTGATTTCACACTCTTGGATTACGATAGTAGAGGATGAAACTAGATTATAGAAATTGGTTTGGAATTCAAAGGATTTTTTCTACAATTTTCTAGAGATTTTTGAAGTTTGAAAGCTTAAACTTGAAACTCATGAAATTTAATGGAGAAAATGAAGATTGAGAGCTCAAGGATGAAGTCTATTCCACTTAGATGATAGAGGAGGATCAGGTGATCAACTTTGTTTCACAAAGTTTCTTGAAAATCCTTGTGGAAGCTAGAGAAAAATGGAGGTAAAGTGAGGAAGAAAATGGAGAAATGGAGGAAGAAGAGAAAAGAAAGGAAGAAGAAGAAGATGGAGGGGGTAAAGAGAAGAAGCTGGCCGAATTTGAGGAGAGAGAGAGAACGAGGTGATGCAACATTTTCGATATTTTAGGGACACAAATGTCCTTTAGGAAAAAACCAAGGGCATTTCGATCTTTTTGCAGTGTGAACGCGTTCAGATATTTTCGTTTGTCATTATGATAGTGGCAAGTCATGGCACGCTTCCCGAGATGATGTGACTTGATGTGACATCAAGTTTAACCGTTAGCGGGTCTCAATAAACCCCTATTCTCCGTTTGGCCCTCGGTTCGAGTTTTCGCCCGAATAGTTTATATTATTTTCATTTTTGAAGGTCAAGACCCATTTTAGCAAAAATGTAGGAAACGTGATTCTAAGACTAACTGTCTCGTTCACGGGTCCAAATTAGGTCTTGACAGTAGTAAAACACTACTGTCAATGAAAAACGTAGACCGGGCTCCGTCTAAGTTTTCGACCCAAAATTTAACCACAGCTTCCTATGATATCGTAGAGCTTGACTATGGTCTTAGTTTATTTTATTTCGCTTTCTAGACCCTCCAAAAAAATACAAATACGTAAAAATTGTTTAATTAACAAAAACTTGAAAATCGGGGTGTTACACTACTACCCCCCTTAAAAAGAATTTTGTCCTCGAAATTCGAAGTACCTTTTTTTTTTTTTTAAAAAAAAAATAGGCTCGGATATTGTTGCCGCATGTCTTCTTCGCGTTCCCAGGTAGCATTTCCCGTAGCTTCTTCCCATACGACTTTGACCAACAGAATGTGTTTACCTCCTAGTTCCTTTTTCCTTCTATCCGCGATCCTTACAGGTAATATCATATTATGATTAGCACAAACTATTTTTTATTCCACAATTTTGGTATAATATTTCTTTGAACATTTAATATTAGAGTAAAGACCCAAATTGGTCCTCGATAAAAAACTACGGTGACATTTTGGTCCCAGAGAAATAGAAAATACTAATTTGTTCCTCAAGAATGTAAAAAGCGGGTCAAAATAGTCCCTGATAGGGACTAAAATGTCCTTAAATATTACCCTAAAAAGGACCAATTTGACCCCCATTTTACATTCTTAAGGACCAAATTGGTATTTTCCATTTCTCAGGGACCAAAATGTCACCGTGGTTTTTAGGGACCAACTTGGACCTTTACTCTTAATATATTATATATACGTTTTCAAATCTACAATTACATTTGAAGCTAATTAATCATTTCTCGATGTAATTTATTTAAACACTAATGTTAAAATCTTCACATATCTTGGTAATCATATGAAAAAATTTCTTCTCTCTTGAAAATCTATTTGATTTATTTCTCCTCTTTTGAGACAACCCCTTCCTCGGAGGTCCCATTGGTAACCCAACTCGATTTCTTAACGTCGCAGTGTAACGTGATAGTATAAAATTGCGGAAATATTAAAACAAACAACACGTACTGATACCATAATAATTATTACAGATATAAGAGTAGTGGCTCTAACAGAAAAGCCTACAGCAATTGACACCAAATATGCAAGTCTCAGAGTACGCAATGAAAACTATAATGAAAGCAAGGTAGCAAAATAAAATATACACAACTTCCTCTCCTAGCCCCAAAATACATTTCACTCTATCCCATACATTGGCCATAACAACTAATACTACTAACCCCAAGCTCTAAAGTTCTCCAGCATCGGGATCCGAGGCTCTCCCGCCAGCATCTGGTTCAACAGGGATACCATCGATCTCCTCCTGCAATTCCTCAATAGGATCTTCTTGTACAGTCAAAAATACAACATAGAGGAAATATAGGGGATAAGAAACAACGATTAATTCATCATAAATGGGAAAACAGCTATATAAAATAATTTATATAGATAGCAACACTCAACAACGCAACTGTGATAACCAAACAACTCCCGGATAATTTTCTCTTAACTACTGTCTCTCACACTCGTGCAACTAACGACTATATCGACGCGATCATGACGCGACATCCCCAATAGATCAAGATGTCTCGTTCATCTCTATGACACCCCCGTAATGCAAGGTTCAGCCAATAGCCCACAGGCTCAAGTCGTCTCATTGGTACGACATTTCCCCCCCCCCCGTAGGCCAGGTCGAAATATTCGCCCGTCAACAACGCAACTTACGGTAACGACATATCCCCCCGCACGCAGGCCAGGTCGGGACATTCGCCCGTCCTTAACAACTAATCGGTACGATCATCTTCCCGCAGGCAAGATCGGAATCGCCCGTATGCCAACACAGTGATGAACGACAACTATGCAACATGAATCTCACCGACTCATCTCAGGATCAACACTTAGTGCCTTAACTACGACTTATAAACAACCACGACAAACTTTCCTCCGGCTTAACCGGGTATCGACTTTATATCACAACATCAACAGATCAACTATATCTCTAGGTTGAGCCCTACGACATATATATATATATATATATATATATCCTCGACTTTCTCACCACACATTCATCTCCCAACTCATCAAAATTTTCTGCCTTCTCTACTCAGGCATCAGCAATCACAACAGCACACCAATAACAACCAGAAATAGATTCAATAAGAATAATAATATCAACTCACAGATAAATAACATTTACTCGATCATAAGCATATAATAGGCATAACATAAATATCATACATATCATATTATACATCCAATCACAGATCATACAGCCTCAATATACAGTAAAATCTAGAGAGGAGTGAGACAAGGAGATCCTTTATCTCCTCTCCTTTTCTGTATAGCAGAAGCTGTGTTAAGTAGAGCAATAATTAACATGGTTCAATCTAGAAATTTGCTTCCCATGGTGAGTCCTCCAGGCTATCAAACTCCTTCTCATGTATTCTATGCTGATGATATCATGATCTTCTGTAAAGGAACAAAGAAAAACTTGCAAGCTGTTAAGAATTTGTTCCAGCTTTATGATGAGGCTTCTGGTCAAATTATCAGTCCTTCTAAATGTAAATTTTTCACTGGTGCTATAGCTTCATGGAGGCAAAATAGCATTGCAGCCTCATTTGTCTTTTCTCTAGGAAAGCTTCCTTTTTCTTATCTTGGTGTTCCTATCTTTAAAGGTAAACCTTGAAGGATATTTTTACAGCCAATTGCATATAAGATTAGACCCAGACTTGCCTCTTGGAAGGGTTCTTTGTTGTCTATAATGGGCAGGGTTCAATTTGTAAAATCAATCATCCATGGCATGTTAGTTTTCAGTTTTCATGCTTATGTTTGGCCTTTCTCTTTACTGAAATTGATTGATACTTGGATCAGAAATTTTATATGGTCTGGTGAAATCAATATTAGGAAGATTGTGAGAGTTTCTTGGGAAAAATTATGCAGCTCCAGTTCAGTTGGTGGTCTTGGTGTTAGATCTATCAGAAAAATAAATGAAGCTGCTGTATTGAAGCTTTGTTGGGACTTTCTTTCATCTGATTCCCATGGCCAATTTCTTGAAAGCCAGATTCTTAAGAAGAGGAAAACCAGTTGCTCATTACCTCAGCTCTTCTGTTTGGAATGGCTTCAAAGGCTATTTCCACGCTGTTATGGATAACTCTTCTTGGCAGCTTGGTGATGGCAGTCTTATCAATTTTTGGCTGGACAAATGGATTTCTGAACCTATTGTGGATTTGTTGCATATGCCTCAATCTCTGCATCATTATTTTCTCTCCAAAGTTTGTGCTTTTATCAGGAATTCTTCATGGCACATTCCTGAAGTTTTGATGGACAAATTTCCAGATGTGGCTGCTGCTATTAATCAAATTGTGATTCCCATTAATCCTAGCAAGGATCATTTGGTTTGGTCAGAGTCAGACTCGGGAATTCTATCTTTTAAGGAAGCATACCAGTTCCTTAATCCTGTTCCTCAGCCTCAAAATTGGTGCAAACTGATCTGGGCTAATTTTATCCCTCCCTCGAAGTCTTTTCTTCTTTGGAGGCTAATTCACAATCAGTTGCCAACTGATAATCACTTGCAGTGTAGGGGTTGCATTACGGTCTCTATGTGCAGTCTTTGGGGAGGAGCTTATGAGACGTCTGAGCATCTCTTCCTGTCTTGTTCTTTTGCTGTTGATATTTGGAACTGGTTTATGAGCATTGTAGGCTGCACTATCGATTTGTCCTCTTTCAAATCTATTTTAAACATATGCTCTAAAAATTGGAATGCTCAGGTTAAAGACATTGTGCTTGCTGCTGTTATAAACATTTTTTGGACAATATGGTATTGTCGGAATAAATTGAGATTTGAGAGTAAGTTTGTTTCTAAACACTTTGCTATTAATATGGTTCTGGCTTCAACTTCTTTAGCTGGAAATATATCTACTTCATCTGCTGCTTCTACTGACATAACTGAGCTGAAAATTATGAAGTTCTTTTCAATTCATATTCATGTTTGCCAAGCTCCTTCTGTTGTGGAAGATCTTTGGAAAGCTCCTCCTTGTAATTGGATAAAATGCAACTCTGATGGAGCTTCTAGAGGTGCTCCTGGTTGGTCTTCTTGTGGAGGAATCTATAAGGATTCAAGAGTTGCTGTGCTGGGTTGTTATGATGCAAATTTAGGCATTTCAGTTTCTCTTCATGCTGAATTTGTGGATGCTATTTTGGCTATTGAGCAAGCTTACACTAGAGGTTGGATGAATTTATGGTTAGAGTGTGACTCTAAATTAGTTGTTGCTGCCTTTAGTTCAAATCAAGGGATACCTTGGAGCCTAAGAAACAGATGGGATAATTGTCTTAAATTGGTCCAAAGGATGAACTTTTATGTATCTCATATTTTTAGGGAAGGGAATACTTGTGCAGATAGACTTGCTTCTCATGGTCTATCTGTTGAAGGGTCTTTATGGTGGGATACAATACCTATTTTTCTTAAGGAAGATTTTTTCCGGAATAAGTATTGTCTTACTTTCTATAGATTTAGATGATCGTTCTTTTTCATGGTTTGGGTCAATGTCCTTCCATGTTTTTTCTTGTATTATTTTACCATTTATTAATAAAATTTTAGTGTGCGGCAGATGATGGGTGGGGGTTGTGGTGCCAACCTAGTTGGGATGACTTCCTCCATTGTGATGCCTTAGCATGCTATTTTTGTTTAAAAAAAAAAAAAAAACCTAATGGTCAAACGACCACTAGTAGGGATTAAGTCGCCCTACGCATATTAATATATATTATTTTAAAAACCTTGCCTCCCCGATGATATTTTCGTTCTTTCCCCCACCTTAGTGATGTTTGAGACTCCGGCTACGGCTCCACAATCGTCAATCGCGTGCGCGGTCAAACATTCGAATCCTATCCGATCCTTTACAACAAAACACAACCAGAAATTAATACA
Source organism: Ammopiptanthus mongolicus (assembly GCA_039655645.1). NCBI lineage: Eukaryota > Viridiplantae > Streptophyta > Magnoliopsida > Fabales > Fabaceae > Ammopiptanthus > Ammopiptanthus mongolicus. The sequence continues at coordinate 56,126,665 of CM077346.1, read as the reverse complement.
GTTAAATAACAAACCCCTAATCCTTAGGATTAGGCTACTGCCCCTATTTAATTAAATAGGCTAGGGATGTTGAAATTATACCAACTCCTGGATCAATGATCCTGAAGCATACCTAAGACATAATCTATGATCAATTGTCAAAGATTTGAACCAAAACCCTTTCAACCAAAAACCTAGGGTTACGGCTATCACCTCTAAAAATAGGCGAGAGTTTGATTTGGCTTCCTAATCACTTGGATTACATGATTAGGGAATGAAATAGATGAAATCAATAATCATTTCACAAAAATTGAAACAAAACCCATTTCCCCCAAATAGTCATAGGTTCGGCCTCTCTAAGATAAATAGGCTAGCAAGTTTATTTGATTTCATGCTCTTGGATTATGGTAGTAGAGGATGAAGCTAGATTCTAGAAATTGGTTTAGAATTAAAAGGATTTTTCTACAATTTTCTAGCGATTTTTGAAGTTTGAAAGGTTAAACTTGAAACTCATGAAATTTAATGGAGAAAATGAAGATTGAGAGCTCAAGGATGAAGTATATACCTCTTTGATGATAGAGGAGGATCAGGTGATCAACTTTGTTTCACAAAGTTTCTTGAAAATCCTTGTGGAAGCTTGAGAAAAATGGAGGTAAAGTGAGGAAGAAAACGGAGAAATGGAGGAAGAAAAATATGGATGGGGGAGAGAGAAGAAGCTGGCCGAATTTGAGGAGAGAGAGAGTGAGGTGATGCAACTTTTTAGATATTTCAGGGACACAAATGTCCTTTAGGAGAAAACCAAGGGCATTTTGATCTTTTTGCAGTGTGAACGCGTTTAGATATTTTTATTTGTCATTATGACATTGGCGAGTCATGGCACACTTCCCTAGATGATGTGACTTGATGTGACATTAAGTTTATTCGTTCGCGGGTCTCGTTAAACCCCTATTCGGCTCCGATTGGCCCCCGGTTTGAGTTTTTGCCCGAATAGTTTATATTATTTTCATTTTTGAAGGTCAAGACCCATTTTAGCAAAAATGTAGGAAATGTGATTCTAAGACTAACTGTCTCGTTCAGGGCCCAAATTAGCTCTTGATAGTAGTAAAACACTACTGTCAATGAAAAATGCAGACCGGGCTCCGTCTAAGTTTTCGACCGAAAATTTAACCACAGCTTCCTACAATATCATAGAGCTTGACTATGGTCTCAGTTTATTTTATTTCGCTTTCTAGACCCTCCAAAAAAATACAAATAAGTAAATGCTCTTTAATTAAAAATACCTTGAAAATCGGGGTGTTACACTACTACCCCCATTAAAAAGAATTTCGTCCTCGAAATTCGATGTACCTTTTTTTTTTTTTAATAGGCTCGGATATTGTTGCCGCATGTCTTCTTCGTGTTCCTAGGTAGCATCTCCCGTAGCTTCGTCCCATAGGACTTTGACCAACGGAATGTGTTTACCTCTGATTTCCTTTTTGCTTCTATTCGCGATCCTTATAGGTAATATCATATTATGATTAGCACAAACTATTTTTTATTCTCCAATCTTGGTATAATATTTCTTTGAACATTTAATATTAGATTAAAGACCCAAATTGGTCCTCGATAAAAAACTACAATGACATTTTGGTCCCTGAGAAACAGAAAATACTAATTTGGTCCTCAAGAATGTAAAAAGCGGGTCAAAATAGTCCCTGACAGGGACTAAATGACAGGGACTAAAATGTCCCTAAAAATTACCCTAAAAAGGACCAATTTGACCCCCATTTTACATTCCTAAGGACCAAATCGGTATTTTCCATTTTTCAGGGACCAAAATGTCACCGTGATTTTCAGGGACCAATTTGGACCTTTACCCTTAATATATTACATAGACTTTTTCAAAGCTACAATTACATTTCAAGCTAATTAATCATTTGTCGATGTAATTTATTTAAACACTAATGTTAAAATCTTCACAAATCTTGGTAATCATATGCAAAAAATTCTGCTCTCTTGAAAATCTATTTGATTTATTTCTCCCCTTTTGAGACAACCCTTCCTCGGAGGTCCCATTGGTAACCCAACTCGATTTGTTAACGTCGCAGCATAACGTGATAGTACAAATTTGCGAAAATATTAAAACAAACAACACGTACTGATACCATAATAATTATTATAGATATTAGAGTAGTGGCTCCATCAATAAAGCCTACAGCAGCTGACACCAAATATGCAAGTCTCAGAGTACGCAATGAAAATTAAAATGAAAGCAAGGTAGCAAAATAAAATATACACAACTTCCTCTCCTGGCCCCAAAATACATTTCACTCTATCGCATACGTTGGCCATAACAACTAATACTACTAACCCCAACACGACCACAGTAAGGGTAATAAAATCCCAAGCTCTAAAGTTCTCCAGCATCAGGATCCGGGGCTCTCCCGCCAGCATCTGGTTCAACAGGGAATCCATCGATCTCCTTCGGCAATTCCTCAATAGGATCTTCTCGTACAGTCGAGAATACAACATAGAGGAAATATAGGGGATAAGAAACAGCAATTAATTCATCATAAATGGGAAAACAGCTATATAAAATAATTTATATAGATTGCAACACTCAACAACACAACAGTGATAACCAAAAAATTGCCGAATAATTTTCTCTTAACTACTATCTCTCACACTCGTGCAACTAATGACTATATCGACGCGATCACGACGCGATATCCCCAACATATCACAATTGTCTCGTTCATCTTTATGACACCCTCGTAATGCAAGGTTCGGCCAACAGCCCACAGGCTCAAGTCGTCTCATGGGTACGACATATTCTCCCGCCCGCAGGCCAGGTCGGGATATTCGTCCGTCCATTAATAACTAATCGGTACGATCGTCTTCCCGCAGGCAAGATCGGAATCGCCCGTATGCCAACACAGTGATGAACAACAACTATGCAACATGAATCTCACTGACTCATCTCAGGATCAACACATAGTGCCTCAACCACGACTTAAAAACAACCACGACCAACTTTCCTCCGTCTTAATCGAGTATCGACTTTATATCACAACATCAACAGATCAACTGTATCTCTAGGTTAAGCACTACGACATATATATATATATATATATATATATATATATATCCTCAACTTTCTCACCACACATTCATCTCCCAACTCAACAAAATTTACTGCCTATCTCTACTCAAGCATCAGCAATCACAACAGCACACCAATAACAACCAGAAACAGATTCAATAATAATAATAATAATATTAACTCACAGATAAATAACATTTACTCAATCATAAACATATAATAGGCATAACATAAATATCATACATATCATATTAAACATCCAAGCACTGATCATACAACCTCGATATACATTAAAATCAACCTAACGGTCAAACGACCTTTAATAGGGTTTGGGTCGCCCTACGCATATCAATATATATTATTTTAAATCTTGCCTCCCCGATGATATTTTCGTTCATTCCCCCACCTTAGTGATGTTTGAGACTCCGGCTACGGCTCCGCAATCATCAATCAGGTGCACGGTCGAACGTTCGAATCCTGTCCGATCCTTTACAACAAAACACAATAAGAAATTAATACAGTTAAATCACAAACCCCTTAATCCTTAGGATTAGGCTACTGCCCCTATTTAATTAAATAGGCTAGGGACGTTGAAATTCTACCAACTCTTGGATCAATGATCCTTAAGCAAACCTAAAACGTAATCTATGATCAATTGTCAAAGATTCGAACCAAAACCCTTTCAACCAAAAACCTAGGGTTTTGGCCATAAACTCTAAAAATAGGTGAGATTTTGATTTGGCTTCCTAATCACTTGGATTACATGATTAGGGAGTGAAATAGTTGAAATCAATAGTCATTTCACAAAAATTGAAACAAAACCCATTTTCCCCAAATAGTCATAGGTTCGGCCTCTCTAAGATAAATAGGCTAGAAAGTTTATATGATTTCATGCTCTTGGATTATGATAGTAGAGGATGAAATTAGATTATAGAAATTGGTTTCGAATTAAAAGGATTTTTCTACAATTTTCTAGAGATTTTTGAACTTTGAAAGCTTAAACTTGAAACTCATGAAATTTAATTGAGAAAATGAAGATTGAGAACTCAAGGATGAAGTATATACCTCTTAGATGATAGAGGAGGATTGGGTGATCTAATTTGCTTTAAAAAGTTTCTTGAAAATCCTTGTGGAAGCTAGAGAAAAATGGCGGTAAAGTGAGGAATAAAATGGAGAAATGGAGGAAGAAGAGAAAAGAAAGGAAGAAGAAGATGGAGGGGGAGAGAGAAGAAGCTGGCCGAATTTGAGGAGAGAGAGAGAGTGAGGTGATGCAACTTTTTAGATATTTTAGGGACACAAATTTCCTTTTGGAAAAAAACCAACTGCATTTTGATCTTTTTGCAGTGTGAACGCGTTCAGATATTTTCATTTGTCATTATGGCATTGGCGAGTCATGGCACGCTTCCTGAGGTGATGTGACATCAAGTTTATCCATTAGCGGGTCCCGGTAAAACCCTATTCGGCTCCGTTTGGCCCCCGGTTCGAGTTTTTGCCCGAATAGTTTATATTATTGTCATTTTTGAAGGTCAAGACCCATTTTAGCAAAAATGTAGGAAACATGATTCTAAGACTAACTATCTCATTCACGGGTCCAAATTAGGTCTTGATAGTAGTAAAACACTACTGTCAATGAAAAACGTAGACCGGACTCCATCTGAGTTTTCGACCCAAAATTTAACCATAGCTTCCTACAATATCGTAGAGCATAACTATGGTCTTAGTTTATTTTATTTCGCTGTCTAGACCTTCCAAAAAAATACAAATACGTAATACTGTTTAATTAACAAAAACTTGAAAATCGGGATGTTACACCTTTTCCCCTGCAAGTTTATGATTTTTATAAAATATTTTTACCTATGATATAAAATTTTTTCTTCTCTCTTGAAAATTTAATTGATTTATTTCTTCTTTTTTCCCCAAGCAAGTTAATCATTTTTAGAAAATTTATTTATCTATCATATTATTATTTTTCTTTTTTCTTGAAAATATATTTGATTTATTTCTCCCTTTCTCTGTGCAAGCTAACCATTTTTAGAAAATATATTTATTTACCACATTATTTTTTTATTCTCTCTTCATTGTCTATTCGATTTTTTTCTACTCTTTTCCCTAGGCAAGTTAATGATTTTAAAAAAATAATAATTATCTATCATATTATTATTTTTATTTTCTCTTGAAAATCTATTTGATTTAGTTTTCCTCTTTTCCCCTTATAAGTTAAATGTTTTTAGAAAATATATTTATTAAAATATTATTTTATTCTTCTTTCTTGAAAATCTATTTGATTTATTTCTCCTCTTTTCCTGGTGATAGTTCATCATTTTAAAAAATATTTTTTTTCATATTATTTTTTTTTAATCTCTTTTGAAATTTTATTTTATTTATTCTTGTCTCTTCTCGTGAAAGTTAATAATATTTGAAAAATATATTTATCTATCGTATTAGGTTTTTCTTCTCTCTTAAAAAATTATTTAGTTTATTTCTTCTCTTTAACCGTGGAAGTTAAATATTTTTAGAAAATATATTTATCTATCATATTTTTTTCTCTTTTGAAAATCTATTCGTTGTATTTCACCTCTTCGGTCTGTGCAAGTTAACCATTTTTTAAAAAATATATTTATTTATTATATTACTTTTTTATTCTCTCTTGAAAATCTACTTGATTTATTTCTCCTTTTTTCCGTACAAGTTAACCATTTAAAAAAATATATTTATCTATCATATTATTTTTAATTTTTTAAACCTACTTTAAGCTTTTCATAAAATATGCAAATTCTCCATAAAAAAAAATATGCAAATTTATTACAATGTGTCAGGATTAATATTCAAAAGCATACTTGTTTCAATTTCCAAATGCTATAAATGTAAATAAATCACCAAATATTTCAAAAAAAAAAAAAATAGTTATTCGAGAAACGATCATAGATCAACACGTGAAAAAAATTCTGCTAGGCTGTGCTATAGGCTTAGATGTGAAAAACACTCATAGATTATAGATTTTATGAATTTTGAGACGACCCGCCATTCCATTAAAGAACCTAAGATATTAAATAACCTTAATAATATATAAACGTTACCACGCTATATTAACCCGAAGCGAGGCGGAAAGATTAAACATATAAACAAGACTAAACTAAAGCACGCATACATAAGAGTAACGCAGTTAAAGCATAAAAGAAATATACATGCATCGGTTGCCCCATCAGTAGGGCTGCAGTAGTTATATATATAAGCATAAGTACATCTGAAACTAAAATAAAAACAAAGTACATCAAAAGACAGAGAAAGATCCTCGTACTCACAGTGTAACATCCCGATTTTCTTATTCTTTCTAAGTAATCAGTATTTAGGTAATGATTGATTGATTAACACCTCGTACTCATATGTGATATATCTTATGCTTATTATATGCTCATGATTAATTAAACATGATTTACCTGTAAGTTGATTTTACTGTTGAATCTGTTGCTGGTTGTGGTTTATGTATTGTTATGACTGCTGATGTCTGAGTAGAGCTAGGCAGTGATTTCTGATAAGTCGGGAGATGATTGTGTGGTGAGAAAGTCGAGGATATATGTATATGTTATAGTGCTCAACCTAGAGATACAGTTGATCTGTTTATGTTGTGATATAAAGTTGTTACCCGGTTAAGCCGGATGAAAGTTGGTTGTGGTTGCTTATAAGTCGTGGTTGAGACACTAAGTGTTGATCCTGAGATGAGTCAATGAGATTCATGTTGCATAGTTGTTGTTCATCACTGTGTTGGCATACGGGCGATTCCGATCTTACCTGCGGGGAGATGATCGTACCGATTAGTTTGGCGTAGGGGCGATTCCGATCTTACCTGCGGGGAGATGATCGTACCCGTTAGTGGAATTGTAGACGGATGGGCGAATGTCTCGACCTAGCCTGCGGGCGGGGGGATATGTCGTTACCGAAAGTTGAGTTGTTAACGGACGGGCGAATGTTTCGACCTAGCCTGTGGGCGGGGGAACATATCATTACGGTTAGTTGCATTGTTGACGGGCGAATATTCCGACCTGGCCTGCGGGCGGGGTAATATGTCGTACCATGAGACGAGTTGGGCCTGCGGGCTTTTGACCGAACCCTGCCTTATGGGGGCTGGCATAGTGATGACTGAGACACGTTGATATGTTGGGGATGTCGCGTCGTGTCCATATAGTCGTTAGTTGCATGAATGTGAGAGACAGTAGGTAAGATAAAATTATTCGGGAATTGTATGATTGTCACTGTTATGATTCTGAGTGTTCCTATCTATATACATTATTTTATATAGCAATTTTTCCCAGTTATGACATATTACTGTTTCTTATCCCCTATATTTTCTATGTCATATTTTCTTTATTCTCGTCTGTACGAGAAGACCCGGACGAGGAATTTCCAGAGGAGATTGATGGCATCCCGGTTGAACCTGATGCTAGCAAGAGAGCCTCGGATCCCAATGCTGGGGGACCTTGAGCTGCTCTGTGCAGAGGACGACCATCTCTGGGAGACCGAGTCATCTGCACTTTTATTTCCGCCGTTATGCTTTTAGTTTTTATTTGCTGTGTACTCTGAAATCTTTTATATTTGGTATCAGTTGCTGTAGGCTCCACTGAAGGAGCAAATACTCTTACTTATGTATAAGTCGTTTATGGTAAGTGTATTAAATGTTTAAATATTTCCGAAATTTTGTACTATCACGCTACGCTGTAACGCTAATAATTATAAGTGGGGTTACCAATGGGACCTCCGAGGAAGGGGTTGTCTCATTGTGCGGTATCAAAGCAGTTTGATTCTTAATCAAGGACTGCTTGGGTTAGGTTGTAATTCCTGGCCGTGTCTTGTTGAACCCGCATTGGGTATTAACTATGCTTAGAAGTTGGGTAAAGCGTCCGATGCGCAAGTTATCGAGTGTGATAACTGTTTTTGTTCGTAAGGCATATATATATATATATATATATATATATATATATATATATATATATATATATATATATATATATATATATATTGAATGAGATTGTATGTTGCTTCTGTATGGCTCACGAGGCGAGCATTGGTTTGCGTCGCGCGGCCTTGAGGTTGTACTTTACTGATCAAGCTAATCTTCTGACTAGCCTGGCAAGCATTGTTTCGATTCACGAGGCCGAGGGACTGTATTTTACTGCTCGGTCTGACCCTCTAGCTCCCGTGGCAAGCATCGTGTTGCAAGGCGAGTGCCTTTTCCCTTGTTTTCTTCTTTTCTAGCCTTTTCTTGCTAAAAAAAAAAAAAATTCGGATAAGCTGCAAACTTATCACGTGTCTTATTAATCGAAGCTAATATTTTTCTTCGTCAGGAAGGAATGGTTCGCGGACGACCTAGAGGATGTGGCAGAAGGGCCACGACGAGTGCCGCTGAACTCAGAATTGGTTATGAAGCAAGTTCCCACGTTGTCGATGGGATAGAATCAACTGAAACCCTAAGGACAGTTAGGGAATTGGCAACGGCAATGCTGCATCAGATGCAGTAGAACGCTTAACTACTATAGTTGACCATGCAGCAACAACAGAGACAGAATCAGCAAGGTGAAGTCGTGAGGGAAGACATCGGGCTGAATTACTTTCCTGAAAGGGAAGCCGCCGCAGTTCAATGGCGACTTCAACCCAGAGGGAGCTGAACTCTGGATATAAGAGCTGGAGAAAATCTTTGCGGTGATGCACTGCCGTGAGGACAGAAAGGTAACCTATGCATCCTTCATGATGATAGGAGGTGCGGAACTGTGGTGGAAAGGCAAGCAGAGGATGCTTGCAGCAGAAGACAGACTCATCAACTGGGGACTGTTTCGGGAATGCTTTCTGGAGAAGTATTTCCCCAGGATGATGAGAAGGGAAAAAGAGAAAGAGTTTATGGGTCAGAAGCAAGGGACCATGTCTGTTGGGGAGTACTCTGCAAGATTCGAAGCACTGCTCAAATTTTCTGAATTTTATCAGAAATTCCCGGATGAAGAATGGGTTTGCAGGCGCTTTGAGGACGGCCTAAAATATGAATTGCAAAGGGTGATTGCACCACTGAACATCACCTGACTGCCTGAAATGCTGGAGAGATGTTCAATCATTAAGAACTTTGACAAGAAGAGAGAGCTGCAGCAAGGCAGAATTGGAGGACCTACTCGGAGGTTTGACCAGAGGTCGAGGCGGAAAAGGAAGGTTCCAGACAGAATGGAGGTCTTATGACCGTCAGACAGCAAGATAGATTGAAGGACAACTCCAACCAAGTGGCTACTTTAGGTGTGGAGGGTCACATTCAATTCGGGATTGTCCGATAAGGGAGACTCGCCAGTGTTTCCGATGTGGCCAAGTAGGCCACATAGCGCCAAAATGTACACAAAGGGCAAGGTATAACACAGGCGGGCAGGGCCCAGTGTCTAGAACCCAAGGGACCGGACAGCAAGCAGCAAGACCACAAGCCACCGGAAGGGTGTTTACCATCAGGGGAGCTGAATCCTCTCAATTCCCCGATCTTATACAAGGTATGTGCCTAGTGTCAGGTAAACTCTTATCTGTATGGTTTGACTCGGGAGCCACCCATTCCTTCATATCCCAAGAGTGTGTGGATCATTTAAAGTTGCTTGTCTCTTTACTTCCCCATGACTTAACTGTTTCTACTCCTACCAGTAATTCTTTGACAACCATAACTGTCTGTTTAAATTGTCTTATTGTCATTGAGAGTCGAACTTTTTATGTTGATCTCATTTGCTTACCTATGCATCAACTTGATATAATTTTAGGCATGGATTGGCTTTCAGCTAACCATGTAGTGTTAGACTGTTCTAAAAAGACCTTATCTTTCCCCGAGCAATCTAGATTAATGCTTGCCAAGGATAGTAAGCTAGGTAGTAAATCTTAGAAACACGTGTTACTACTCTCTATGGAAGCTAAGGAATCTCCTACGTTGGATTCATTGCCTAGAGTGCGGGAATTTCCGGAAATTTTCCCTGATGACGTTCCGGGTTTACCACTGGAGAGAGAAGTAGAATTCGCTATAGATCTCATATCGGGAACTGGACCGATTTCGATAGCACCATATTAAATGGCTCCAGCGGAGTTAGCAGAGCTAAAAAAGCAATTGGACGACATGTTGGATAAGGAGTTTATATGACCGAGTGCTTCACCTTTGGGAGCGTCGGTGTTGTTCGTCAAAAAGAAGGACGGAATTCAAGGTTTTGCGTGGACTATCGACTGCTGAACAAGGCGACGATCAAGAATAAGTATCCGTTGCCTAGGATTGACGATTTGATGGACCAGTTGAAAGGAGCAGTAGTATTCTCGAAGATTGACTTATGACCTGGTTATCACCAGATTCGAGTCAAGAGGGAGGATATACCGAAGACGGCGTTTAGGAGACGGTATGGACACTACGAGTATCTGGTTATGCCCTTTGGTGTAACTAAGGCTCCAGTAGTGTTCATGGATTACATGAACCGGATTTTCCGACCGTTCTTGGATAAGTTTGTTGTTGTGTTCATAAACGACATTCTTATTTATTCCCTTAATCAGGAAGAACATCAGGAACATCTTAGGATCGTACTTCAAGTGTAAAGGACCGACAACATTATGCAAAGTTGTCCAAGTGTGAGTTCTGGTTAGAAGAAGTACAATTCTTAGGTCATGTGATTAATCGTGATGGGGGTAGCTATAGATCCAGCAAAGGTTGAAGCTGTAGTGCAATGGGAAAGCCCTAAGTCAGTGAGTGAAATATGGAGTTTTCTGGGCTTAGCTAGATATTACCGAAGGTTCATCGAAGAATTCTCGAAGATCGCATTGCCGATGACGCAGCTAATTAGGAAGGGAGTATCCTTTGAATGGATAAATGGATGTGAGAAAAGTTTTCAGGAGCTAAAAAGGAGGTTGACTACATCACCATTACTGACGTTACCAGATTCTTTCGGATAGTTTGATGTGTACTGTGATGCGTCATACCAAGGATTGGGCTGTGTCCTAATGCAAGAAAGGAGAGTCGTAGCATATGCATTGCAGCAGCTAAGTTCATAGTGTACAGTGACCATAAGAGCTTAAGGTATCTATTTGATCAGAAAGAGTTAAATATGAGGCAAAGGAGATGGATGGAATTCATAAAGGATTATGAATTCGACCTACAATACCATCCAGGAAAAGCGAACGTAGTAGCGGATGCGTTAAGTAGAAAATCCTTACACATATCTGCTATGATGGTGAAAGAGCTATAACTGGTTGAACAGTATCTTCAGAAAATAAAGGAACAAGTAACGGAAGCCTGGACCTTTGAGTTTAGGATGAATCAAGATGGAGTCTTGAAGTATGTTGACAGAATTTGTGTGCCAATGAATATAGAGCTAAGAAGGATGATCTTGGAAGAAGCGCACAAGAGTTGGTTGAGTTTTCATCCAAGAGCTACCAAGATGTACCAAGACTTAAAGAAAATGTTTTGGTGGCCCAAAATGAAGAAGGAGGTAGCTGAGTATGTGTTGGCTTGCTTGGTGTGTCAGAAGGCGAAGATAGAACACCAAAAGCCAGCGGGACTGCTACAATCTTTAGATATCCCAGAATGGAAATGGGATGGAATATCTATGAATTTTGTGGTTGGGTTGCCAAGGACTAACAAGAGGCATGATGCAATTTGGGTAATTGTCGATAGGTTGATGAAGTGTGCTCACTTCCTACCTATTGGTGAAAGCTATACATTGGAAAAGTTAACCCAAATATACATCAAGGAAATAGTAAGGTTGCACGGAGTGCCTTCTAGTATTGTTTCCGACAGAGATCCTAGATTTACATCTAGATTCTGGAAACAGTTACATGAGGCTTTGGAACTAAGTTAAGGTTGAGTTCTGCTTATCATCCTCAGACGGATGGCCAATCGGAACGAAAGATTCAATCGTTGGAAGATTTTTTAAGAGCTTGTGTTTTGGAACACACAGGAACTTGGGAGGAGTTCTTGCCATTGATTGAGTTCACCTATAACAATAGTTTTCATTCAAGTATAGGTATGGCATCTTACGAAGCGTTGTACGGCAGAAAGTGTAGAACACCATTGTGTTGGTATGAGACAGGAGAAAGTCAAGTGTTGGGATCGGAGGTAGTACAACAAATGACAGAACAGATCAAGAGGATACGGGAAAAGATGAAAATCGCACAGGATAGACAGAAGAGTTACAGCGATAAGAGGAGAAGATCGTTAGAATTCCAGGAAGGAGACCATGTTTTTCTGAGAGTGACACCGAGAACTGGAATCGGTAGAGCAATAAAATCTAGGAAGCTTACTCCTAGGTTCATTTGACCATTTCAAATTCTTCACCGAATTGATCCTGTAGCCTATCACATCGCTTTACCACCAAACCTATCCAATCTCCATGATGTCTTCCATGTTTCTCAGTTGAGAAAGTATTACCCCGATCCATCACACGTCTTAGAACCAGAGTCAATACAATTGAGAGATAACCTTGAGTATGAAGCTTTACCTGTAAGGATCGCGGATAGAAGGATAAAGGAACTCAGAGGTAAGAACATTCCACTGGTCAAGATCATATGGGATGAAGTTACCGGAGATGCTACCTGGGAACACGATGAAGACATGCAACAATAATATCCGAACCTATTTTAAAAAGGTACGTCGAATTTCGGGACGAAATTCTTTTTAAGGGGGGTAGTCATGTAACACTCCGATTTTCTTATTCTTTTTAATTAATCAGTATTTAGGTGATGGTATTTTATTGGAGGGTCTATAAAATGAAATAAATTAATTCGAGACCATAGTCACGCTCTACGCTATCGTAGGAAGCTATGGTTAAATTTTGGTCGTAAACTCAGACGGAGCCCGATCTGCGTTTTACGCTAACAGTATGATTTTACTGATCAGACGACCTAATTTTGACTCGAACGAAACAAGTAGGTTTTAAATAAAATTGCGAACAATATCGGTGATTTTGAAAATTTTCAAAATATAAAAGTTCTCACGACTTTCTAGGGCGAAATAATAAATCGTGTAAGTAACAGAGCCAAAAATGGATGAACATGAAGTCACATCGTCTAGGACGGCATGCCTGTGACTCACTATTGTCATTATTGCTTTTCCAGAAAACATCATTGCTTAAAGGACAATTTTGTCCCTAAAATATCTAAAAGTGACATCACCTCAGTCACTCTCTCTCTCCTCAAACTCGGCACACACACTCTCTCTCTTCTTCTTCTTCTTCTTCTTCTTCTTCCTTTCTTTCTCTCCTTTTCCATTTTCCTCCATTTTTCCTCCAACTTCACCTCCATTTTTCTTCAACTTCCTCAAAGATTTTCAACCAAATTTGTGAAGCAAAGTTGATCCTCTCATCCTCCTCTATCACCTAAGAGGTATATATTTCATCCTTGAGCTCTCAATCTTCATTTTTATTCATTGAAAGTTCATAGTTCAAGTTTATGCTTCCAACTTCAAAAATCCATAGAAAATTATAGAAAAATCCTTTTAATGCCAAACCAATTTCGATGATCTAGTATCATCCCCTAGTATCATAATCCAAGAGCAAGAAATCATATAAGCTCTCTAGCCTATTTATCTAATAAGATTCCGAACCTATGTAGAAATTTGGGGAAAATGGGTTCTTTTTCAATTTTTGTGAAATGATTCTTGATTTCACCTATTTCATTCCTTAATCATGTAATCCAAGTGATTAGGAAGCCAAATCAAACTCTCACCTATTTTTAGAGGTGATGGCCGAAACCCTACTTTGTTGGTTTAAGGGGTTTTGGTTCAAATCTTTGATAATTGATCATGGATTATGCCTTAGGTATGCTTAAGAATCATTGATCCAAGAGTTGGTAGAATTTCAACATCCCTAGCCTATTTAATTAAATAGGGGCATTAGCTAATCCTAAGAATTAGGGAGTTTGCAATTTAACTGTTTTAATTTCTGGTTGTGTTTTGCTGTATAGAATCTGATAGGACTCGAACGTTCGATCGCGCATCCGATTTACTATTGCGGAGCCGCATCCGGAGTCACCTGAGAACATCACAAAGGTGGGGAAAAGAACCACAATATCGTCGGGGAGGCAAGCTTTAAATAATATATATCGATAAGCGTAGGGCGACCCAAACCCTACTAGAGGTTGTTTGACCATTAGGTTGATTTTACTGTGTATTGAGGATGTATGATCTGTGATTGGATATTTAATAAGTTAAGTGTGATATATGTTAGGCTTATTATATGCTCATGATTGATTAAACATGATTTATCTGTAAGTTGATTTTACTGTTGAATCTGTTGCTGGTTGTGATTTATGTACTGTTATGACTGCTGATGTCTGAGTAGAGCTAAGTAGTGATTTCTGATAAGTCGGGAGATGATTGTGTGGTGAGAAAGTCGAGGATATATGTATATGTTATAGTGCTTAACCTAGAGATACAATTGGTCTGTTTATGTTGTGATATAAAGTTGTTACCCGGTTAAGCCGGATGAAAGTTGGTTGTGGTTGCTTATAAGTCGTGGTTGAGACACTAAGTGTTGATCCTGAGATTAGTCAGTGAGATTCATGTTGCATAGTTGTTGTGCATCACTGTGTTGGCATACGGGCGATTCCGATCTTACCTACGGGGAGATGATCGTACCGATTAGTTTGGCGTAGGGGCGATTCCGATCTTACCTGCGGGGAGATGATAGTACTCGTTAGTCGAATTGTAGACGGACGGGCTAATGTCTCGACCTAGCCTGTGGGCAGGGGGATATGTCATTACCGAAAGTTGAGTTGTTAATGGACGGGCGAATGTTTCAACCTAACCTGCGGGCGGGGGAAAATGTCGTTACCGTAAGTTTTGTTGTTGACGGACAAATATTCCGACCTGACCTGCTGGGGGGAATATGTCGTACCCATGAGACGAGTTGGGCCTACGGGCTTTTCACCAAACCCTGCCTTATGGGGGTTGGCATAGTGATGACTGAGACACCTTGATCTGTTGGGGATGTCGCGTCGTGATCGCGTCCATATAGTCGTTAGTTTCATGAGTGGGAGAGACTGTAGTTAAGAGAAAATTATTCGGGAGTTGAATGATTGTCACTGTTGTGATTCTGAGTGTTGCTATCTATATACATTATTTTATATAGCTGTTTTTCCCAGTTATGACATATTACTGTTTCTTATCCCCTATATTTTCTGTCATATTTTCTTTATTCTCGACTGTACGAGAAGACCCGGACGAAGAATTTCCAGAGGAGATTGATGGCATCCTAGTTGAACCTGATGCTGGCGGGAAAGCCTCGGATCCCAATGCTGGGGGACCTTGAGCTGCTCTATGCAGAGGACGACCATCTCTGGGAGACTGAGTCATATGTACTTTTATTTTCGCCGCTATGCTTTTAGTTTTTATTTGCTGCATACTCTGAAATCTTTTATATTTGGTATCAGTTGTTTTAGGCTCCACCAAAGGAGCCAATACTCTTACTTATGTATAAGTTGTTTATGGTAAGTGTATTAAATGTTTAAATATTTTCGCAATTTTGTACTATCACGCTACGCTGTAACGCTAATAATTATAAGTGGGGTTACCAATGGGACCTCCAAGGAAGGGGTTGTCTCACACAGCACTCACCACCCCCGCTCAAAATACATTAAAAAGCCCTCATATCAAACTCTTATGCAGACGCACTGGTGGCATTCCGTCACCGACGATGGCAATGCCCTGAACTACCCTGCCCTTCAACATGTGTGTGCCAATAGACTCGTAGGAACACATTCTCTAAAGAGGAACTCGCACCCTTTTCTGGTACAGAAACTCAAAACCTCTCGAGGCTGGGGTTCGTGGCTCGTCCACCGGCATCAGGCTCGTAAGGGATGCCCTCCAATTCCTCAGCGACTGGTTTCTCCACAGGATCTTCCCACAAAATAAAGGATACACAAAGAAAAAGATAGGGAGATAAGAAACATGCATATCATCAAACATGGGAGAGGGGCGATAGTATAACATGTAAACATGTAGCATACATCACATACAACAATGAACACTCAAAACAAACATCTCCTGAGTCATACAACACAACCATCTCAAAATTTATTCTCTCATATCAAACCTCTACGAGGGATACTAATCCCTATATACATGTCGGCCGATTTCATCACGTCCCCAGTTAGACTTCCCCGTCGGGATCAATAACGTCCGCAATTGGACATCCCCGTCGGGATCGATACATCACGTCCCCAATTGGACATCCCTGTAAGGATCAAAAACGTCCCCAATTGGACATCCCGCCTCGAGATCGGTGATACACATCTCACCCCCATTTGGGCATCGCCCATTGGGATCAAATATGCTATGATATGCAACAAACATCCATCAGAGGTTGCTACCGAAACCTCACACCCAAGCACTTGGCCATAACCACGATGCATTACATCCATGATAACATCAACGTCAACACGAAGCCTTGAGCCCACAAGCCACAGCTCCACGGTCATAACCACGGCAGTACCAACCCGAACAACATCACAATCTCACCATACTCTCATCAACAATCATCCAGCCAATCACAAGAATAAAATATCACAACAATAAGCAGGCCAATATAGATATCATCACGTTGACAGATAGACGGATAATCACATAGACAGTTCAACATATCAACCTCAACAATCACATCATCTAGCCTAGGGTATTATCTTAGCGGTGATAGCCCAAAGATACCTACACCTAGGGTCCAGGTACTTGTCCAGGGCTCATCCTCTAGTAGGTTATAAGGTTCCCCTACACATGTATACATTTTATACTATGCTTGCCTTCCCGACAATAACAGTTTTTTCTCCCCACCTGAACAGTTTCCTGCGCGCTTTCCCGTGCAAAACTGACTATGGCTCTGCAACCGACAACCATACACGCTTTCCAATGAGCACAACACTCAACTCTAAATCACTATCAAAGATATCTTCGGCACGTACCTTGGGCTAACAATTGCCACGAGCACACGCACGAGGTCCAAAAACAACCAAAAACTCAGAACGACCACAGAATCGACGATAAACGATCGAAGAACAATGAATCAAAGGAACAAGGATTCATCCCACAAAAATGAAAGGAGATTCCTTACCCAAACAACGGCTGTCTCGCAGCCCAAGCACCAAGCATGATCCCTCGTGCGACTCCTCGAACGATTAATAGCGCATAAACACCCGTAAAAGCCTAAAACGCACCGAAACGATGTCGGGATTAAGAACGAGGAAGAAATGGAATTGAATGAACAAAAGAAGGTAAATGTAGACACCGAATTAACTTGACGATACTCGCATAGAAAGGTAGCAGTACGAAGGTGTCGCAACTACGAACCCGAATACGCGATCGGTTTAAAATTCTGATGACCAAAGCAACTCCAACCAAGCCTTTGAAGTCTTCAACAATAGTGTACTTGTTTTATTTTCTCTTTGTTCTTGTGCTAGTCCTTTTTGTCTAAGTGAAGAAGATGACTTTTTCTTCACTTTGTTGCATTAAAGTAGTTAGATTAAGTTACCATTATTTAGTATAGGTTAGATTAGGTGTCACTTAGAGTCATTAGGTGTCCTAGCCTAGGTGCTAAGTGTCATGTGTAGTTTTAGTTAGGTGTCCTTTAGTTAGGCTAGGTGGCATGATCCTAGGCTAGTTAGGTGTCCTTTAGTGTGCCCACATGTCACCTTTTGGTGGCAACCTCCTTGCCACCTTCTCCTCTATGTGACACGTGTCCAGTTGTGATACGTGTCACCCACATGTATTGTCGCGTGTTGCCCCATCAACACGCTCGGGTGTTTTTCGGCATGAGCCTCAAGGGCAAGGAGGGCCAAAATTTGTTCATTTAGGGACAAAAGAGTAAAATCACTTAGGGACCAAATTGGCATTTAACAAAAGGCTAAGGACATAAATGTCATAAAATCTCTAAAGCCATCATGACAATGGTGAGTCACCTGCATGACTCACCTAGATAAGTTGTCTTGATATGACTTGTTATTTTTCCGTTAGCGAGTCCCGACAATCCCGTATTCAGCTCCGTTGTTCGCCCGAATAATATATATTATTTCACTTTTTTAGTGAAAAATTTCCAAATAATCAAATTCGTTGGAAATTCGATAAAAAGCCTAACCATTTCATTCACGAGTCAAAATTAGGTTTTCTGATCAGTGAAGACACAAACCGGTTTTCATCTGAATTTTCGACCAAAAATTTGCTGTAACTCTCTAAAATAAAGTAGAGTATGGATATGATCATGGTTTATTCAAAATCATTTTCTATGTCTCGGACATATTATAAATAAATTACCGATCTTTGAAAGCAGCGAAAATTGTAACACCCTGAAAATCCTATATATGTTAATAATTAATTTTATTTGCTTAAATTATTTTATTTATTTTATTAGGTGCGTTATCAAAGTTTATACATTCTTGCAAGACAAAAATATTATGCTATTGTTATTATTATTATTTGTTTAGAAAAATATTATTTAAGTAATATGGTTGAAAGAAATTATTTTCTAAATTTAATCTATTTGATTTTAGATTTGAAAATAAAATGGTTTGGATTTAATCAAAAATTTATTTTGGATCATTAATTCCCTAAGTTGATAAATTCAATCATCAATCTCTATTCTATTTCAAATTTTGAAATTTTAGATTTTTCCCACCTACCACAATTAAAAGAACAAAAAAAGGGGGGAACTCCCCAAATTCCCTCACACACCAGCAACAAACCCACCCTTCTCTTTCTCTTTCTTCTCTTTTCTTTTCTTTCTTTCTTCTTCTTCTTCCCAACATCCCTCTCGCGCTCCCTCTCTCTCTCTAACTTTCTCCACCTTCTCTCTTAATTTCCGGCCAACTCTCACAAAACCGAAACCATAGAAATACTCTCCACCTTCTCCTCTACAATTCTAACCAAACATTTTTCCAAACGGAGAAGGTTGACGACGGGGCTACCACCACTGTTCGGGAGTTTTTTGGCCACCGTCCGGCCACCTCTCACCAAACCAACACTATAACTTTGCTCTCCTCACCTTCCTCTACATTTCTAACCGAATATATTTGCAAACGAATAACGGTGATGGCGGAGCCACCGTAGAGCCGCCACTGTTGTTGGCTTTTCTGGCCACCGGTTGGTCTCCCCTTCCAGAAATGAACCAACCATGTGGAAGGCCACATCTTCCTCCACGTTTTGGACCAAGCACCGCCACTGCCAACCTCGAAACCGCCGTGTGCCGCCACCGTGCGTCACTGTCGGGACCGCCGTTCATGCCCTTTCTTCCTCCTTGGCAAGAATCCTTCATTTACTTTATTCCTTTCTCTTGGCTTTTGATTTCATGAGGAACCCTAACCCTAAATCCCAAATTTGAAACCCTAGCATTTTAATTTCATGCTTTAAATGTGAAATTGATTATGTTTTTATGCAATTGGGTATATCAATTTCAAGTTCCCTTTGGCAATTGTTCAAATCCCCCTTTAAATTCAGATTTCCCCAATTTCACAAAATCCCTAAATTTTTATCTTACTCTAATCATGAAATTAATTCTGTTTTAGTGCAATTAGGGTAGTTAATTAATGATTCCCTAAGCTAATTTCATATTTCCATGACCAAATTGGTTTTTCCCAAATTTTGTTAATGAACCCTATTTTCCTAAATTGATTTTATTGGAAAAGTAATTCTGTTTTTATTAAATAAAATATTTAAATCTATTAGGTTATGTTTTTAATGATGATTAATTAATTGATATGTTGTTGGATGCTGAATGTGCTTGGATGTTATCTCTTGGTTTTTGGTTGTGGCTATGCTTACTTGGGGGAGCTGGATATGCATTCTTGGAGATCTTGTGGAGTTGCTTGCACGTGTTGGGACGTTAATGTTGCCTTCAGCCACCTCGTGGATTTGATGCTTGGAGATTTCTCATCAAAGAGACTTTATTTAGGGTAAGGGAATAAACCTAAGGAATTCCAATTCCGACAACTGTATGATGTATCTGTGTATATGGATTGTAATTATTTGTTTGTGCTTGATTGTTGTGGAGTGATTTAAATTTACCTGCTCATAATTGCTTATGCCTGCAATTACCTGATTACGCTTGATTTTGTTGTATGGCATTTGATCATATGATGTATGGATGTATACTATGCCTATTGTGATAATTATTGTGTTAAAGGACCTAACATTGGTTAGGATCCAAAATCTTGAGATGTTAAAAGCTTCAATAAGCTTGGAATGTTGGATGTATACTATGCCTATTGTTGAATGACATGATTCAATCTTCATCTAAGATGAAAATTTTCAAATCTCCTACTTCTTTATCTAAATATCTAAATATAACAATATACAGTAGACTATGAGAGAAAACAGGCCTTTGAAGGTATAGTCCAAAAAGGAGAAAATGATTATCTTGACTAATAATTTCAAACTTCAAACTCAAAAATATTTTCAAACTTGACCTTTAATACTTTCAAACTTCAAAATCAAATCAAATAGAGGCTCACATGTAAATTGATAAACATATATTGAGTATTTCCAATGACAGGGTATCAAATACCAACTTTACACCAATATAAAATTAACAATCCATTATACTATCAACAGTACATTTACATCAGTAGATAGACTCAGAAAAAAAATACTATAAAACTACTAAAATTACAGAAAGTAAATCTTTGAACTACAAATTTCTAGCAAGGATCTGAATACTGCACTTTGATAATACTTTCCCACCAAATAAAACAATAAAGAAACTTCATTTATATGTCTTTATTGATATTGTTTTTCCTTTCATTGCACAACTTCAAGATGTTTGTCAAAGAACCTGCATGCACACTCATAAGTTTTCAGTGGTCGTGTGAATTTCATTTGTAAGTGGTTTAACCCAAACTGACATAGCAGCAAAAATAAGTTTTCTATAGTTTTGGCATTAAAAGTTGATTCATTTAAACAATTGATAAAGTAACGGTCCTCATTTCAAGTCATTCATTCATGATATTAAGGAATCAAAATAGTTTCAGACGCATGATAACTCCTGAAATCTATGACATGTCTTGAATCAACAATGTGATTGCAACCAAGGCATGATTCTAATGCTTAAATGAATAATACAACCTCCTGTTAGGGATAGTAAAGTGGGTCAACCCGCCCCGCCCCGCCCCAGCCAAAACAGGGCGGGGCGGGCCAACCTGTTTTAGACATATGGGTTGAACCCCCCAACCCACCCCGCCTAATGGTGGGTTGACGGGTTGGCCGGTTGTGTAACGCCCTGATTTTCATGTTTTATTATTCTTCAATATTTTAACGTTTGTATTTTATTGGAGGGTTTAGAGAGTGAAATAAAATATTCTAACCAGATAGGAATGTCCTACATGACCATAGGAAGCCATGGTTAAGTTTCGGGCGAAAGCACAAACGGAGCCCGGTTTACGTTTTTCACGGATAGTAGCCTTTTTCTACTATCGAGACCTAATTTAGACTTGTGAACGAGACAGTAAGTCTCACGATTTATTTTCCTACATCTTTGTTACGATTCGTGCCGATTTCTAAAAAATAATAATATTATATTATATTCGGTCGTTTAGCCGAATCGGGAGGCGTTTGGAGTCGTAAAGGGATTTAACAAGACTCGACAACGGATGAGCTTGATACCACATCATCCCAGGATAATTGGGAGGGTATGCCAGAGTGGTCATGACGGTCGGGAAAATCTAGACGCGAAATTACCAAAATGCCCCTAACCTTAGTCTTTTACACTTTTACCATTTTACCCTTTTGGCAAATGACCATTTTGCCCTTAAGTGCGCTTGTAAGAGGCTGAACTCAGCCCCTCACAGCCCTCATTCATGCACCAACCCTCTCAAAATAGAACTCCATAGTTGTTCTTGAAGAAAACTCCATTTCCTTCTTGCAGATCCTTGATTACTTGTTAGAATCACTTGATTCCTTGATCAATCTTCCTTCATTCTTAGGTAAGATCACTTCTATGATCTCCTAGCTTCTTGAATCTCTCTCTATTTCAAGATCAAAAACTTTGAAAATCCATAGGAATTTGTAGAAAAATCCTTTTAATGGGAAACCCATTTCTTTGAACTCACTTCATCATTCTCTACCTAAACCCAAGAGCTTATGATTCAATTCTCATCATAGCCCAAAAAGCCCCAAATGGCTGAACCCTATGGAGAGATGATGAATAGTGTTTTTCGTCAATTTTTGATTTCTAACACTTGATTTCATCCTTAGCTTTCCTATTGCCTTTGAATCCATGAAATGGAAAACCAAAATCAATTCCTAACCTTTTTACCCTAGGGTGGCCGAAACCTCTTCTAGGTAGAATTGTTGAGTTTTGTTTTAATTGTTGTTTAATGTTTGATTGTTGTGTTGTTGTAGTTGGTGACGATTGTCAGGAGGTTCACAAACCGATCAACCGACTTTGATCCGGATATCTGCTCTTCAACAGGTATGGGGGTGAACCTCATCACACCAACATGGTGGTGGTGAAGATGATTGTTTAGTTTATGTGTGGGTGAAACCCTTTGGTTTGGGTTCACCAATTAATTTGGTTCTCTTGGAGAACAAAGTGTAATATTTGAAGTTTATGCTTTGTATGCTTTGGCATGTCACTAGTGCAAAATATGGATTCTACAACAGGTTTCTAGATCGGTTGAAAAGAAACCGATTTAAAAAAAGAGGCGGTGGCAATTTTGAAAATAAGTGCAAAATTATTTACATCGGTTCAGAAAGAAACCGATGTATAAAACATTTAACATCGGTTACATAGTTCAACCGATGAAAACAATTTAAATAAAAAACTATTTATTTATTCCCGTCAAGTATTTACATCGGTTATTACACAACCGATCTCATTAGTAAACTTTCAAACTCGGTTATTTGACAACCGATCTCATTATTAAACTTTCAAAATCGGTTCTATTAACCAACCGATTTCAAATCTTCATTAAACCCATTTCACGTTCCAACGTTCTTTCATATCTTTCCCTCCTCATTGTTTGCCCTCTCTCTCGTTTGCTCCTTCTCCTTCTCCTCACAAATCGTTGCTGCTCCTTCATCGCTGATACACTGCCCAGTCGCGCACGGCTTCACCCTCTCCTCTAAACCTATGTACCAAACTTTGCCCACGGCTTCACCCTCTCCTCGGTGGAGAAACTTTGCCCAGGTTCTCTTTCTTTCTCTCTACATTTTTGTTGTTGTCTGCTACCTGTTACTTTGGTTTTGCAATGTAACTTGATTAGTTTTACAGTATGGCATGTAACTTGGCAGGAAATCCATACGTGACATTCTAATGAAGAAAAACACTTCTACTTCTGATTAGATTTTCTTATGAAATTAAAGGGAGAAAGGAAGAGAAAAAGTATTAATGTATTAGAATTTACTATTTAGTTTGAAAATGTGGTTGATTCAACTTGAGTAAATATGCAAAGAAACATAAAACTATAAACTACAAAAATGTTTGACTAATTTAAAGAAAGGTGATGCGCTAATTTAGAGCTGGCAGTGATACTTAGGCAAGCATAGAGGAGACCATGGTCCAATCAAGCCCATTATAAGCTATTAAGTCAATTCTAGATGATAAAAGCAATTGTGCATATCCACTGACGCAATTTTTCACAGCAGGGACCTTTCATGCTTCTTGCATTTAAGCAAAAAAACCTGCGCATCCTCTAAATTGTCGTCTAGACATAGCACCTTGTTTTCACCATTTCCTTTTGTCTCTTGAGCACCAGGACAACAAACGTTCTCAATTCTAACCACGAATGCAATAACCAACAATCCTTGTTAAGTAGCAATATCCTTTAATAGAAAGCCCAAAAATTGAAAGAGATGACAACAATGAATAATTTGAAATAGATTAGAAAGTTCCTCACCTTAATGTTCAATTTCCCAAACAATTTTGCAGATGACTATGCTTGATTACCCACACAACATTGCTAATAGTGTTCAGATGACTCTGCTTGATTGCCCACGTAAAATTGCTAATAGTGTTACCTGAAAATTCAGTCATGTCAAGTCAAGAATTATTTTGTAGATTAGGTCGAAATACTCCATAACATGTAGATTTATAGATAGTAGACCTGCAGTACATGATAACACAACATAAAAAGATTAGGTTGAAGAGTGAAACTATCATTCTGCCTCCAATGTAAAAGATTAGTTTGAGGAGTGAAAATATTTTTCAGCACCTAGTATTGGCTTTGCAAAAGGAAAAACAAAGTAGTTAATGTAATTTCGATATGCAGATTGTAAAATACTTAATAATCATACCAAGTTAAGAACATCTAACATTGAAGCTTATCACGAAAAGATCAAGCATTGTAATGTAACAACAATACTAATGACACAAATTAAATAGTACGGGACAAATTCATGTACACAAAACGGTCTTCTTTGGCACCCTTCATTGTTGATTGAAAAATATGTTAAGCTACAAACTCAAATAAAATTATTTAAGTGTATATTAAACCAAACCAGAGAAGCAGGATAGGTTATTAGTTTAACATGAATGGTTTTTAAATGTTAGGTTAAAAAACCTCTTATAGTTCTCTCAAACCCTCTCTTTGCTTTGTGTTTCTGATTTAGGGTGAAGGCAAGCCTCAACCCATCTCGAGCGCCCTCTCACTCATCATTCTCTATCTCCTCACTCTGAGCACAAGTAAGATATTTTATTCCAATGTTTTGTTTGCTGCTTTAACTTAGGGATTGGACCGTTGGATTATCTTTTAGTGTTAATAAATTAGCAAAACCTTAGTTTCCTGTTTGAGATTCAATATTAATGAGCATATGTGTACTTTATTAAGGTACTACTCATTGTATTGAATCTTGAATTGTCCAAGTTGGACAGTTTGAGGAAAAACTTATTCTTCATTTGGTTGATACTTATTCCTTAATTCTCATATCTTATACTTGAAGAAATTTTGGTCTGCTGCATTTCCTTTTGTTCTCCGGGTGCACACTTTGTCGCGGTGGATGTCACCGCGTTCAAGTCGTGTACGTCGGAGACCGATGGTAAATGCTGCCGAAATTTCGTTAAGTATGGGCATGAAAGTTAAGGACTAACTGCTAACTGAGTGTTGAAGAAGTTTCTTCTCGAATGGGATAGGGCCATACCCTGTGATAAAAAGGAGTTGAAGATCTTGGACTAAGTGAAGTTGGTGTTGTTGTAGTTATGGATCGTAATTGGATGGATGCTAGACGCACAAGTCATGAGTATGAGAATGGAGTGGAAGAGTTTTTAGAATTTGCTAAAAGAAATGTTCCCGATAGTAATGGAAGGTTTTATTGTCCTTGTGCTAATTGTTTGAATGAGAGACGACTGGAAGCTGAGAAAATACGAGAGCATCTTATTTGTGAAGGGATATGCAAGAGTTATACAAGATGGATATGGCATGGTGAATTGTTAGACAAACCAAGTGTGTCCCCAAGAGAGGAGGTTGATGACGTAGATATGGACGATCGACTAGAGGACATGATCCGCGATATTAGACAAGAGTCATTTCAACGAGCAAATGTGTATGATACTTTGTGCAGTGATGCAGATAAGCCTTTGTATCTTGGGTGCTCTAATTTCACACGGTTGTCAGCGGTGTTAAGATTGGTAGTTGTGAAGGCGAGAAATGGGTGGAGTGATAAAAGCTTCACCGAATTGCTTGAGTTGTTGAAAGACATGCTTCCAGAAGGTAACAAATTGCCGAACCGTAACTATGAGGCGAAGAAGATATTGTGTCCGATGGGTATGGAGTATAAGAAAATACATGCATGTCCTAATGATTGCATATTGTACAGGAATGACTTTGAAAAGATGCACGAGTGTCCAAGGTGTGGGGAATCACGCTACAAAGTAAACGATGGTGATTCAAATTGTGATGTGATCACAAAGGGTCCTCCTGCGAAGGTGTTATAGTATCTTCCAATAATTCCAAGGTTCAAGCGATTGTTCGCTAATGTAAATGACGCAAAAAACATTAGGTGGCATGCAGATGAGAGAAAATGTGATGGACAGCTTCGCCATCCGGCTGATTCTTTTCAATGGAAGAGAATTGATAGTTTATTTCCGGATTTCGCCGATGAGAAAAGAAACCTTAGGCTTGGACTTGCTACCGATGGCATGAATCCGTATGGCACCTTAAGTAGTATTCATAGTTTATGGCCTGTTCTCCTGGTAATTTATAACCTACCTCCTTGGTTGTGCATGAAGCGCAAATACATTATGTTATCTATGATGATTTCGGGCCCAAAACAACCAGGAAATGACTTAGATGTTTATCTAAATCCCTTGATTGAAGACTTGAGAAAGCTGTGGGTGGAAGGCGTTGATTTGTTTGGCGGATATTGTAACGTCCCGATTTTCACGTTTTCTAATTCTCCAGTATTTTAACGTTTATATTTTATTGGAGGGTTTAGAGAGTGAAATAAAATATTCCGAGACCATAGTCATGCTCGACGATATCGTAGGAAGCTACGATTAAGTTTTGAGTCAAAAACTCAAACGGAGTCCGGTCTGCGTTTTTACACTGACAGTATGATTTTACTGCTCAGAAGACCTCAATTGGACCCGTGAATGAGACAGTAAGTCTTAGAATTCGATGCTCTACGTTTTGGTTAAATTTCGTAAAAATTTCAGAAAAATAACTTCCTGACCTTCGTTCGGGCGGAATTCTCAATCGGGTGACGAACGGAGCCACATATGGACTTATCGAGACTCACCAACAGATAATATTGATATCACAACATCCTAGGACACTTGGGAGAGTATGCCAGAGTCGTCATGACGATCGGGAAAATCTAGACGCGAAATGACCAAAATGCCCCTAACCTTAGTCTTTTGCACTTTTACCATTTTACCCTTTTGGCAAATGACCATTTTGCCCTTAAGTGACTTGTTTTAAGGCTGAACTCAGCCCCTCACTCTCTCATTTTCGTACAGCCCTCTCAAAAATAGAAGAACACCATAGTTGCTCTTGAAGAAACACCATTGTTGCTCTTGAAGCTCCTTGATTTCTTGTTGGATTCACTTGATTCCTTGAGCAATCTTCCTTCATTTCAAGGTAAGATCACTTCTATGATCTCTTAGCTTCTTGAATATCTCTTTATTTCAAGATCAATCTTCATTTTCATGAAAATTATTTCTTAGATCCAAAACTTTGAAAATCCATAGGAAATTGTAGAAAAATCATTTTGATGTGAGACCAATTTCTTTGAACTCACATCATTAATCTCTACCTAAACCCAAGAGCTTGTGATTCAACTCTCATCATAGCTCAAAAAGCACATTAGGGCCGAACCCTTCTTGATGATGATGAATAGTGTTTTCACCAATTTTTGATTTCTAACACTTGATTTCATTCTTAGCTTTCCTAATGCCTTTGAATCCATGAAATGGAAAACCAAGATCAATTCCTAGATTTATTCTCTTTAGGGTGGCCGAAACCCTCTTTGTGAGAATTATTGAGTTTGGTTTGATTGTTGTTTAATGTTTGATTGTTTGGTTGTTTGTAGTTGGTGACAATTATCAGAAGGTTCACAAACCGATCAACCGACTTTGATCCGGGAATCTACTCTTCAACAGGTATGGGAGAAGAACCTCATCACACCAAGATGGTGGTGGTGAAGATGGTTGTTTACTTTATGTGTGGGTGAAACCCTTTAGTTTGGGTTCACTTTTAATTATTATGTTTTGTTAAGTTCTCTTCAAGAACAAGGTTGTCTTGATGAGTGTATGCTTTAGCATGTTGTAGTGTGCTTTAGCATATGTTGATGATGATATGATTGAATAAAAATCATTTTCATGTATATTGGAAAACCTACTTTGATCACTAGATCAAGTATGGACTTTTATGCTTGATTATGAGACCATGATGTGTGATGGACTTGTATGTTTTGGTTATGATGTAATAAGGTGTAATTGTGGTTTGTCATAATTGGTGTGAGCTTTTGAGCTATATTTGCTTTGTTGGTGAAGCAAAGTCTCATGTGTTGTAGTAGGCTTTTGAGCTATATTTTCATTGGTGGCCTTAGTAAGAGGAAATATAAGAACATGTGTTGTTCTTGATCTAGCAAGGTTTTGAAGTAAGAAAAACATGATTTTATAACCTATGTTTTCAAAGAGAAACAAAAGTGATTTTGATCCAAAGATCAAAAGAAGTTTTAACCTTTTAAGTGTGTCACCAAAGTGGAAAATGTCCTTTCTTTAGCCATAGGTTTGTTAATCAAACTAAGTGTTTCAAAAGAGAATTAATGAAGAAGTTAAGGAAAAGTGAAAACAGGGCACTCGCCCAGCTAACCCCGTCTCGCCTCGCGAGACAGAGGGAAGATAAGGCATTCGCCAGGCTAACATTGCCTCGCCTCGCGAGACAGTGGACTAGCCCGAGCAGCAAAGATGCAGCTTCTCTGCCTCGAGTAGCGAAGTAGTTCTCGCCCCGCGAACCGCCTAAGTAGTGAAGAATTGCAGCTCTGCCTCGCAACGCGAGACAATTATCGCCTTGCGATGCAGAAGGTCGGTTTGAAATACAGTTCTCTGCCTTGCGACGCGAGACAATATTCGCCTCGCGATACAGAGGATTTGTATAAGGAGCAAATATAACTCTTAGTCTTGCGACGCAAAACTTCTGTTCGCCCTGCGAGAAAGGAATCACTACCTTAATTTAGCTAAGCGAATGTACTCTCGCTAAGCGAATTTCATGTTTTAGAAAATGCTAGAAGTGAAGTAAGTAGTTCAAATGTTGTTTCAAATCAAATGAGTTTTCAATCGTAAAAGTTGTTTGGTTTACAAAAGGAGTTTTCTAACTCAATCGTAAAGTTTTACGCGTGAAAAACCTAAGTTAAATAATTAACTTAGAGTTGAAGACAAGGGTTAATTAAGTATGGTATGTGGTGGAACAAGACCATGTACTATACCATTGATGACTTAGTACATCAATGAGTTCATACGACTTAAGTGAAATCAACACTTGTTTCCTTAATTGAAAAACAAGGGATTAATACCTTAGAAAGGCTTAAAGACTTATCTAAGAGGATTCTCAATCCTTATTCATAATGCTTAGGACTTGAGACATAATTCATAAGACGTAAACACAAACACGAAACGTTTTGGTTTTCGAAACAGTAGTTCGATGACGGACCGATGATTCGGATCCAGGTTAATCGTTCAATTGTTTCTGTCTTGTGATAACTGGAATGAGAGAGATCCTGAGGCTGTGCAGGTATGGGACTGTACAGTGGAAGGAATCCTGAGGCTATGCAGGTATGGGACTGTATAGTTAAGGGAAGGCATATAAGAATTGATTGGTACTACCCATACCAACAAGATTTATCTTCTTTTCGGGAACTTAGAACATAAGAACTTTATGGTTAAGCGTGCTTGACTTAGAGTAATTATGGGATGGGTGACCTTCTGGGAAGTTTCCTAGAAAGCGTGTGAGTGAGGACAAAACACGCTGAAAAGACTTGTGTTGGTTTGTGGGGACAGTCGGCGATTCTGAAAGCAGTCTGAATCATTCCAAAGGAATCATGAGATATTTATCCGATGGATAATTGTTTTGATAAATGTTTTATAAAACAAAGATGTGTGTAGTTCCTAAGGAAGAGAACCTTAGTGAACCTTGAGGTTTATCCAATGGATAGACATTGCTTTATCGCATCTGCTTTGTGTAAGCATTGGCATTTCATGTGCATAGTTGTAAGGCCTTGAGCCTAGGAGTTGAGCTTACACCTTGATGCGGGTGCGAATCTTACGGTGACGATCTTCAATGGTCTTTTTGGAGGTATCAGGGTTGGAAGGGCTGACATGTGACCAGTTGGTGATTCTTCTGTGTCGTGGCGAATCCGTGCAATACACTGATATCCTCTACTAGATGCTGTACTTTTCATGTTTGGTCGAGAGTGTGACCGTAAAGCCAGATACGTGCACGTTACGAATGTTGTAGCATCTTGCTCATGGCTGGCAGAAACCGGAACATGTCCTCCCATTCACTCTCTCCGACGTTTTGTTAGCTCCATGGAGTAGGGGTCAGAGTAGTACCCAATGACATTGACATTGAGTCATCTACATTGCATTGCATTGCATGGCTATTGATGTTTACATTTACTGTTATACATCATTGTACTGTTTAAGAGTACCTTATATTATACTGTTAACTGCTTAACATGATATTATGCGGTCAACTGCTTAATATGTTTGACATTGAGAATCCTTGTAAGCATGTTGGGTACGCTGTTACCCGGTGAGTCGTCCCGTTTTTACTACTGCTGTTTTGTTGTGTTGATGAACGGGAATCTCATCCATATCTGTATGTTTTCTGCTGGTACTTGCTGTTGATGCTTGAACAGATGGACGCGACGATGGTTCGGTTTCGCAGTCCCTTTGAGTTCGGAGGTGGACTCTTTTGCTGTTTTAGTTTTGTTGTCGGCCAGACTATGTCAGTTTTTGTAGTACCTTTTGGGAGCTATGACTCCTAGTACTTATTGTATTTTCTTATGTCAGTCATACATTAGACTTATGTCTGTATACAGTAATGTTGATGTTTCTGTTTTTCGTTTTCTGTTTCTGTATTTATAATACTGTATGTATGTCCTAGTAATGCATGGTGAACCTAAGTTCACTTATTAGTATTATTTATTACCTTTACTAATCCCATTACATCTTTATGAAAAGAAAAGAAAAATAAAAATCGTATTTTCCGCATTAATAAATATTTTCGGCCTTATAAACATTCGGGAATGTGACACTCGGGAAAGGGTGTTGCAGGTATTGCAATGAGACTTTCAATATGCGTGCCATGTTATTTTGCACCATCAATGACTTTCCAGCATACGGGAACTTGTTCAGATATAGTGTTAAGGGGCATAAAGCATGCCTTGTATGTGAAGAAGGCACATGCTACCATCAACTACAACATGGAAGGAAGACAGTTTACCTTGGGCATCGAAGATTTCTCACACCTGATCACCCGTATCGTAGATTGAGAAAAGCTTTTAATGGATACCAGGAGAATGAAATTGCTCCGACGGCCTTAACCGGAGATCAAGTTTATCAACGGGTTAAGGACATGGATATTATCTTTGGAAAGACCCATAAGAAGGCTACTGAGAAAAACATATGGAAGAAGAGGTCGATCTTCTTTGATCTTCCATACTGGTGCAAACTTGATGTAAGACATTGTATTGATGTGATGCATGTGGAGAAAAATGTGTGTGATAGTGTAGTCGGGACGCTTCTTAACATTCAAGGCAAGACAATGGATGGTGTCAATGCTCGTTTAGATCAAGTTGCGATGGACATACGAGAGCAGTTAGCTCCACAATCAGTAGGGGTTAAGCGGACTTATTTGCCCCCAGCATGTCATACTTTATCGAAAAAAGAGAAAAAAAGTTTTTGTGAGTGTCTGCGGGGCGTCAAAGTGCCACAGGGTTACTCTTCAAATGTTAAGAGGCTTGTCTCAATGAAAGATCCCAAATTAGTTGGTTTAAAGTCTCATGATTGCCATGTCTTGATGCAACAACTACTACCAGTGGCTATTCGTGACATCTTGCCTAAAAAAGTGAGACATGCCATAACAAGGTTGTGCTTATTCTTCAATGCTATATGTAGCAAAGTCATTGACCTTCAAAAACTGGATGAGTTGGAAACTGAGGCTGCTATTATCTTGTGTCAATTGGAGATGTATTTTCCTCCTTCATTTTTTGAAATCATGGTTCATTTAACTGTTCATCTAGTGAGGGAGATTAGATTGTGTGGCCCCGTTCATTTAAGGTGGATGTACCCAGTTGAGCGATACATGAAGATACTAAAAGGGTATGTGAAGAATCCACACCGTCCTGAAGCATCTATTGTTGAAAGGTATGTTGCAGAAGAAGCTATTGAGTTTTGTACAGACTACATGTCAGAAGCGGAACTTGTAGGGCTTCCTAAGTCTCGTCATGAGGGAAGATGTGATGGTAAGGGTACACGAGGTATTACTGTTAAGAGCATGGGTTGAGAGGAAGTGCTTCAAGCACATTTGTATATATTGAATAACACCAATGAGATTAATCCTTACTTATGTGATCACAAAACCATTGTCAAGCAAAATTACCCTCGAATGAACGAAAAATGGTTGTTGAACAAGCATAATAAGACTTTCTTAAACTGGTTTAAAGATCAAATTGCGGAGGATAATACTGCTTCTGATACATTAAAATGGTTAGCACACGGGCCTAACTTTGATGTCATATGTTGGAGTGGATACGATATCAATAAGTTTTCCTTCTATACAAAGTCCCCGGATGACAAGAGTACCGTGCAAAACATTGGGGTTATGGTTGTAGCCGAGTCTATGCACTTCTCTAGTTCAAAAGATACAAACCCCGTTATGACATCCATATCTTACTTTGGAGTCATTGAAGAGATTTGGGAGGTCGATTACACTAAATTTAGAGTACCTGTTTTTAAATGTAAGTGGGTTGACAGTAACAGTGGTGTACAAACCGATGAGTTAGGATTTACATTGGTAGACCTTGGCAAGGTAGGTCATACAGAAGAGCCTTTCATCATGGCTTTCCAAGCAAGACAAGTGTTTTATATCCATGATCCTTCTAACAAAAGGTGGTCGGTGGTTCTCCAAGGAAAAAACATGCATAATGGTAGTGAGGAAAATCAAGATTCAACTCTCGATATTTCCGATACTCCTTCTTTCTCAACACGGATGCCTACTTTCAATGAGGAAAATGAAGCGGACGATGTACATGCCATTCGTGATGATCATCATGAAGGGATATGGGAGAACATTACTACTTGACCATGGTGTAAGTTATGTTTAAAGTTATATTTATTAGTTAAGTTATGTTTATCTTGATAATTATAAGTTAAGTTTTTTTTGTTATTTAATTTGATATTTATATGTTAAGTTATAGTGTAAGTTATGTTTAAAGTGATATTTGTTATTTATCCATCTTTACTGACATAGTTTATTATTTTTTCTATAAACAGGCATACATGGCAGATCCCTTGGGCATCCCTCCTACACGCAGCGGGTCGGATACCCCATTGACAAGTAAAAAAGGTAGACGCGCCACACGATTAAAAAAATTGGCCATCAACCGTAGTGGTAATCAAAGGATGAGGGTTGAGTTTGATGGAAATTGCTTACCTATAGGGCCAATGGGAGATCAGTTTAAGAGTTTTGTGGCCGTCCTTGCCAAAAGCAAGGCTAGTATACTTATTGAGGATTGGGACCATGTACCGACGAACGTGAATGATCAGATATGGGATAGTATCATGGTATTTTACTTTTACCCTCTTTGGTTGTATATATTTTATTTCACCATATTATTTTCATATACACTAATTTCTCCATTTTGTTTTGTAAATATAGCTCACCTTTGAAGTGCCGGATACCAAGCGTATGAAGAAAAAATGGATTTCGTATGCGGGTGAGCGTTGGAGAGCATTTAAAACACAACTAAGTGGGAAATACATACATGGGCGTGCAGACAAATCTCCACTTGAGATGTACCCGTTCCTTGATCAAGAGACATGGGATAGATTTGTTCAGATCCGATTGGACCCCGCCTTTCAGGTTAACTTGAGTTATATTGTTTAACTTTACCAACCAAATTGATTTTATTAATATACTGAATTCAGTTGATGTTATTTTTAATAGGAGAAAAGGAAAAAGGCGCAGGAGATCCAGAGTAAGAATCTCTACCCCCATCGTTTGTCTCGTGGGGGATATAAAAAGCTGAGGAGGAAGATGATTGAAGAGAAGAAGAAACAACTTTTGGAACAAGCATCCCAAGCTGATCCTACGGCTGATCCACCTCTAGAAGTTGTTGATCCACCTCCACCCAACCGCCACCATACATGGAAGAGAGCCCGACAAGGACCATCGGGACAATATACATCCGAGGAGGCACGTCTTGTTGCTGAAAAGATTGTAAGTATATATTCAATTTTAATTGTAATTGTAACATGCTTATCCATCATCTTACACAAATTAATGTGACAATTGTATGTTGTAGGATTCCTTGGAAGAACAAAGCACACAAGGAACCTTTGTGTCTACTGGACGCAAAGATGTCTTGGCTGTTGCGATTGGGAAAGAGGACCACCCAGGTCGTGTCCTTGGTGTTGGATGGGGTGTTGGCATTACCCAATACCATGGACCATCTTCACATCATCGGAAGAGGGATGATATTGAGTCCATCAAGGCGCAGCTTCGAGAAGAAATAAAACGAGATCTTCTCTCAGAGTTGGCATCTATGGGTTTTTCCCAGCAAAACACAAGTGCCCAACCGTCTGTACCTGTGAGCACTATGGGTTCATGTGATCATTCACATCAGCCTGATAAGGAGGACGATCAATGTGAGTTGTATGTTGATGATTATCATGATCGCCAGGTAGTGGCATTTGGGAGGGTACACAACTTGGGAAATACCTTTCACCACCAGACATTAGAGGATGATCATGTGAGGGTGGTGGTTGAAGATGTTCTAGATGTTGATGCTCTAGTCCCTGTGCCCACTGAGGAGGTTATTACAGTTGGCCAGGCCCCCGGTAATTTCATCCCTTGGCCGAGAAGACTTGTGAGGTTTTTTGTTTCAGCCAAGGTATTCATGTAATTGTTCATTTACTTATGTTTTTCTATATTTACAATTGAAATAACTTAATTGTGTTTACTAATGCTTTACCTCTATTGTTTAGGATGATGGAAAAGATCATCGACGCAAAAGGCCTAGGTCGGATCCGAGAAAACTTGTGGCGTCTGGTTCATCGAAGGTATTCATATAATCATTCAATAAGTTAAGTTTTTTTTTTTCTTTACAATTGAAATAACCTAACCGTGTTTACTAATGTTCTATATTTGCTGTTTAGGGTATTGACAAGGATGTTGAACTTGATGCTCTGGAACGTCTCGCATTAGCTGCCGTGAAACTTGGGAAGTAGTCCGCTTTTATAAATTTGGAACACGATGGCAAGCCCCACACTTTCTATATCCCCCAGAGGGACATTATGGAGATATGCATTGATAGTAAAATGCTTTGCATGACAGTTGTCTCATTATGGTGCACGTAAGTTATGTTATTTCAACTAATTAACTTGTAAGTTAACTAATTAAGTTTTTAACTATTATAATTAATATTTATTTCAATATCTTAGGTATCTGCATCGCCTGTGTATTGATAGGGGTAACCTCCATCTTTATGGATTCCTTGACCCTCAACTAATTCAGGGTGAGACACTTAGGTCAGATGAGATTACTGCGTACATGCGACGTGTGCTTGATGAAGGCAAAGAACAGTTCTACCTAGCACCTTACCTCCATCTGTAAGTACAAGTTTTACTAGTGATTTATAATTATCTGTGACTTGTCTCTAACTGTTTCCAAATGCAGTAAACATTGGCAATTATTGATCATCTGTCGTGGTATGAGTGTTGTGGTCTTCTTTTGTTCGTTGGGAAGGAAGCTGACGAAAGAAATCAAGCTTATTGTTGAAACGTAAGCTTTTAATTAATTTAATTTGTACTACATTTGCTTTATTAATTACTCTGAAATATATAACATACTTTAAATTCATATTTTCTTAATTATGATAGAGCTATGAACGCAAGTCTTGTTTTGGGTGGTGGTAGGCCCAGGCCTATTAGGTGGATTTACCCTAATGTAAGTAGTTTATTAATTAGTACCCGAGATTCAATTGCAGTGTAAAATAGTTACTATTATGTTTTTACTCATTATATATTCAAATTGTGTATTCATTTGTAGTGTCATAGGCAACGTGGCGGCTGGGAGTGCGGATATTATGTCATGAAGTGGATGTTCAACATTGTCTCCGCGAGTATTACAGATCGATGGAAGGAGGTAATTAACTAATAACATTTCTAAATAGTTATAGATTAATTATGTATAGTTATAGTTGATTAGTTATAATGTGTAGATTTTCGACAATCCGGAAGCATTCTCTGAAGAGGACATTAAGGACATCAAGGAGCGTTGGGCAAACTTCTTTCTTGAGATGACTTCTGAACATTAATTTATGGATGACATTTTATTTCTTTAATTAGTTTAATTTGTTATATATCTTTGTTGTTTCTTTGTTATGTATTTAATTAATTAGTTTGAATTTTTTACATTATATAATTAGTTGAGTTTGTTGAATCAAAAGCTGACTTTTGCATAATCAATAAAGTAGTTAGGCTTACTTAGTATAGTGATTTAGATTATATTATTGTTGGGATTCTATTTTGGCTGGGATTGTTCTGGTTGTACATATATGAAACAGGGATAAGGATTGCCACTGGTTTAAAACAGAGTATTTAAAAAAAAAAATTGGACTATCAACATCGGTTACAATAGAGAACCGATGTTGAACTATCATTTTCAATCGGTTCTAAGTTACATCCAATGTGAAAATATAATTTCAACATCGGTTACAAGACCAAACCGATGTTGAATTATAACTTTCAACATCGGTTTCTTATTATAACCGATATGAAAATATCTTTTTCAATAATTATTAATCTGTTGAATGAGCACTTTCAAAATCAGTTTGGTTTATAACCGATGTTGAAAGTTAACTTTCAACATCGGTTAAAAATCGATTTTAAAAGGTCTTACATTCTACATCATCTGTTTATACATCGGTTCCATAAATGATTTAGAATGATATTTTTAACCGATTTTAAACATGTTTATTGCACTAGTGTGTGTTTTATGATGATGTTGTTTAGATGAGAAAACATTTTCATATATGTTGAAAACCTACTTTGATCTCTAGATCAGGTATGGACTTTTATGCTTGAGTATGATGCAATTATGTGTGACGGACTTATGTGCTTGATTATGATGCAATGATGTGTAATTGTTGTTTGTCATAATTATGTGAGCTTTGAGCCATAACTTGGTTAGTTGATGAAGCAAAACCTTCACATTTGTTCCTAATAGGCTTTTGGCCATGACCTTGAGAGAAGGAAGAATATGAGTAGTTCTTGAACAAATTAAAGTTTTGAAGTAAAGAAAGTGTTTTAATAACTTATGTTTGAAAGAAAAACCCTAAGTGACTTTGATCCAAAGATCAAACAAAGTTTCAATCTTTAAGTGTTTTCACCAAAGTGAAACATGCCTTTTATCATATCATTAATTCATCTAGTTAACCAAGTGATTTAAAAGTGAATTAATGAATGTTTTCATGAGAATCAATTTAGTTCCATAAGGCTTTTCTTTACAAGGTTAATGTCTTGTTTTAAGGCAACTTTCGCTAAGCGAATTTACTTTTGCTAGGCGAAAATAGAGAAATTCCAAGCTAGGTATCACTACCTCCATTTTGCTAAGCAAATTAAGCTTCGCTAAGAGAATATAATGGAATTTCGCTACGCGAATTTTGTTTCGCCAAGCGATACAGAGGAGTTTCAGAAGAGGTGTAACCGCCTATATTTTCGCTAAGCGAATACAATAAATTTCGCTAAGCGAATTATGTTTCGCCGAGCGATACAGAGGAGTTTCAGAGGAGGTATCACTGCCTCAATTTCGCTAAGCGAATGGAACTCCGCTAAGCGAATTTCACGTTTTAGAAAATGCTAAAAATAGAGTAAGCAGTTCAAAAGTTGTTTCAAATCAAATGAGTTTTCAATTGTAAAAGTTTTTTGGTTTACAAAAGGAGTTTTCTAACTCAATCGTAAAGTTTTACGTATAAAAACCTAAGTTAAGTAATTAACTTAGAGTTGAAGACAAGGGTTAATTAAGTGTAGTATGTGATGAAACAAGACCACATATTATACCATTGGTGACTTAGTACATCAATGATCTCATAAGACTTAAGTGAATCAACACTTATTTCCCTAATTGAAAATCAAGGAGTAATATCTTAGAAAGGCTTAGAAACTTATTTAAGAGGATTCTCAATCCTTATTCATAATGTTTAGGACTTGAGACTTAATTCATAAGACATAAACACGAACATGAAACGTTTTGGGTTTTGAAACAATAGTTCGATGACGGACCGGTGATTCGGATCTAGGTCAATTGTTTGTCTGGGCCAAGCTGTGTCAGTACCTGTAATACCTTTTGAGAGCTACGACTCCTAGTACTTATTTTATTTCCTATTATTAGTTATACTTTAGACTTATGTCTGTATACAATAATATTGTTGTTTCTGTTTTTGTATTTATAATACAGTATGTCCTAGAAATGCATGGTGAACCTAAGTTCATTTATTAGTATTATTTACCTTTACTAATCCTATTACATCTTTGTGAAAAGAAAAAAAAAATCGTATTTTCTGCATTAATAAATATTTTCGGCCTTATAAACGTTTGGGAATGTGACACTCGGGAAAGGGTGTTGCAGGTTGGCCCGCTAAACACATAAAAACATAAATTGGGTTGGCGGGTTGACCCGCTATAAAAATAAAAAAATTAATAAAAAATCATATAACATTTCTTTTTTTTGAGCAATCTTCATATCCTTTCTTAAACTATTATTAAAAAATTGGAATAATCTTATCATATAACATATAATTTGTGTTAAAAAAGTAAAAACATTATTTTTGTAGTATGAAATAATTCCAAGTAACAATTAAATTAAATTATATAATATTAAATAATTAATAAATTAATAAAAAAGTATTTTTAATATGGTGGGTTGGCGGGTCAACCCGCCCCGACTCGCCACCAACCCGTTTTCGGGTGGGTTAAGCAGGGCGGGTCAAAGTGGGTTGGTGGGTTGAGAATCCCAACTCACACCACCAAATTCTGGCTAGTTGGCGGGTTGACCCGCGGGTCACAACCCACTTTGCCATCCCTACATCCAGTATCGCAAAAATGCTATTGCCACCCAAATTGCCTATTCACACTCCCCACTAACAAATCATATTTTAATTTGTTTTATTTTATAAAATCATGTTAGGTCAATGAGTATGAATAGGCAATTGAGAGTGCGAATAGTCTCAACCCAATACCAATATTAAAAGACCACACAAATTTTCTCTTGGAACCAACTTAAGGTACCGATAATGTATCAAATTCCCCCTAACCAACTGACTTCCTATAGCTTTGTATGCATATAGATTAACATTAAAACAGATACTTTTAGATTGAGAGTAGAAATAGTTGTTGTGCCACTATCCCCATTTTCAAACAATGAAACCAAAGTTCTTTCCATCAATACACTTAAAGGTAATCCAAGGAGGACTATTGAAACCATAATAAGTACTAAAGGGTAGAAATTAGACCTGGCAATTAACATGTCACATGTTAGAAAACAACTTATGCAGCAAACTCAATAAACAATAACATATAAACAACTTATGCAGCAAAACTCATACTGCCGCAACTTATGAGGGTAATTACGAAGAGGAGTGAATGGAAAAGATATTAAAAACAGTTTGCTTTCATGCCCCGTAAACATATATACACATTGCAAGTCCTGCTTTACTTGTTCCATAAATCTGTACACTAAACAAACTGATATGACAGGCAACATAAATCATCACCACTTGATCTACATAATTAAAAACAAAGAAAAAATACAGATAATAGAGTTAATTAATTGGTTAGCAATTGATCAAAATAAAATTTGGTTAGCATAATACCTTGTTTTATTACATCTAACCCAACTTTCAAACAACAATGGATGATAATACTGCATAAAAACATAGATAGAAAGTAAAGATTATTATAATTATTATAAAGAAGTAGAGAACAAAAAAAAGTAGTTTATCAAACCAACATTAGTGACATTGTACAGTGGCTGAAGTTAGGGGTGAAACTGGAGATTAAGAAGTCAAAGCAGCTTCAAAATGTTATTTCCCTTATCATCCCTTCAAGTGGAGGAGAGAGAACCATTATGGCTAAGCTTGTCTTCACCATGCTCTCAATGAAAGAACTAAAGTTACCTGAAAAACCATCACCCAGTAGAACAAACATTTTCTTTGCCCAGATAGTGAAAGGAAGAAAGCTAACCTGCGCACGAATGAATCAACAAAGCTCCAAATCAATATCTTCGCATAGTGCGACTTATGATCCAGCCCAGCCCCAAATTGATAAACCTTAGATCAGAATGAAGCGAGAAATAAAAAGATCAAGCAATGAATTGGAAGTAAAGAGAGAAGGTATGAAGTAGATGAAATAGGAGAAAAGATAAGGTTCGAAACAGGACAGTGTTGAGTCTCCAAAATGTCTAATGTGCATTTATCTAAGTTTTGATGAAAACTAAAAATTTATTCAAATGATTTTATTGAACTCGTCTGTGGTTGCTGACCTGTCTACTTAGTGTGCAGATTTATATAATACGCTTTTAGATACTTGTCTATACTAAGGCAAGACTCATATACACTGGAGCTTTCCTGTCTGATTTAAATTTATGAATCGTCTGACCAAGCAAGTTCACCCGTCTGATGCTAGTTAAAAATCAACTTGTCTAAATATGAAAATCTTCACTCATCTGATGACTATTATTGAAGCACACTGAAGACTCTTATTCGTGTGAGAATTTGTCTTAAAGTCTTCTCACAAAGACCAAGAAATCAGAAGCCCAGTTGTCAAAGTAACCTCATATCTTAAAAAGAAATTACAACAAAAGTACTTTATCCCTGAGTACAACTGCAAGTTACACACAAAGGGAAAGATTGCTTGTAAAGGACAAAAAGCATACGTAAAGAGCTTATATGACTAGAAATGTATCAGAACACTCCGTCCTTCTTGTGTTAGAGCTCAAGCAACGTTCTTCAAAGCATTAATGGCTGACCAGAATGACTATATTTGCATTTAATGAAGATTTGAAAAAGGCCAAGCTTTCAAGGAATGTCTCTAACGGCTTTAATCCCTTGAAGCCTATTTCATGAGGAAGACGTTGAAGATTCAAAATATAGAAGAGAACTAACACAGCACTCAAAGAACAATTACTCTGTGCATTTATATCTTCAATCTTTCATTCCTTACTCTTCAATCATTTGAAGTTAATACGCAGTCTTTCAGACCTTCACATTTAATACACTCTTCTGAGTGATTGTGAAAGACTTGCAAGTTGTAATCTATTTACATATTCTGTTAAATCAATTTGAGTGAGCCAGAAGAGGCTAGGTGAGAAAACAATACTTGTATTAGAGCCAGAAGAGGCTAGGTGAGAAAAGAATACTTGTCTGTCCTGTAACCTGATCAGTTATAGTTGAGAAAACTTGGTGCTGCTAAGGACTGGACGTAACCTCAGTTATTAAGGGGTGAACCAGGATAAAACTACTGTGTTTAATCTCTCTATCCCTTATCTCTTTAGTTTGTTTATTTATCCTAACTAGCTTTTAACTAAGGAGGTTATAACTGTATTTATCAATTCGTTTTATCATGCATGATTGTATGCTTTTCACAAAAACCTTCAGACAAGTTACTTGTCTGACTGCTCTGTCTTAAAACACTCGTCTTAGTTTATTTTATTTCGCTTTCTAGACCCTCCAAGAAAATAAAAATATGTAAATACTGTTTAATTAACAAAAACTTGAAAATCGGGGTGTTATACTACTACCCCCTTAAAAAGAGTTTCATCCTCGAAATTCGATGTACCTTTTTTTTAAATAGGCTCGAATATTGTTGCTGCATGTCTTCTTCACGTTCCCAGGTAGCATCTCCCGTAGCTTCGTCCCATACGACTTTGAACAATGGAATGTGTTTACCTCTGAGTTCCTTTTTCCTTCTATCCGCGATCCTTACAGGTAATATCCTATTATGATTAGCACAAACTATTTTTTATTCCACAATCTTGGTATAATATTTCTTTGAACATTTAATATTAGAGTAAAGACCCAAATTGGTCCTCGATAAAAAACTACGGTGACATTTTGGTCCCTGAGAAATAGAAAATACTAATTTAGTCCTCAAGAATGTAAAAAGCGGGTCAAAATAGTCCCTGACAGGGACTAAAATGTCTCTAAAAATTACCCTAAAAAGGACCAATTTGACCCCCATTTTACATTCTTAAGGACCAAATTGGTATTTTCTATTTCTCAGGGACCAAAATTTCACCATGGTTTTCAAAGACCAATTTGGACCTTTACTCTTAATATATTATATATACGTTTTCAAAGCTACAATTACATTTCAAACTAATTAATCATTTCTCGATGTAATTTAGTTAAACACTAATGTTAAAATCTTCACATATCTTGGTAATCATATGAAAAAATTTCTTCTCTCTTGAAATCTATTTGATTTATTTCTCCCATTTTGAGATAACCCCTTCCTCGGAGTTGTAACACCCCGATTTTTCAGGTTTTTCCTAATTAAATAGTATTTATGAATTTCTATTTTATTGGAGGGTTTAGAGGGTGAAATTAAATAAACCGAGACCATAGTTAAGCTCTACACTATCATAGGAAACTATGGTTAAATTTTGGTCAAAAACTCAAACGGAGCCCGGTCTGCGTTTTACATTGACATTATGATTTTACTGCTCAGACGAGCAAATTTTGAATCGTGAATGAAACAGTTAGGTTTTAAATAAAATTACGAAAAATATCGACGATTTAAAAAAAATTTCAAAATGAATGAATTCTCACGACTTCCTTGGGTGAAAACCCTAAATCGGGAAATCGGCGGAATCGCGAATTGGCGCGAGGGGACAAAACCGGACATCAGATGAGGGACACGAGTCACTAGAGCAGGGTGAGTCACCACCATGACTCACCAACGTCATCATTGCGATTCTACAAATATCTGAGATTTTTAGGGCGAGAAAAGACCGTTTTGCCCCTAGGAATTTTTGGAACTACACTTGTGCCACATGACACATCACCTTATCATAACCATCATTACTTATCCTCATCATCATTACTCCTAACAAATATCTAGATATTTGTTGTGGTTTTAGAGGTAAAATTACAAAAATGCCATAACTCCTTCTAAATGTCATTTATGTCCCTGAAGGAAAATACCATTTTGCCATTAAGTGATAAACTTATGGACATCCTTGTCCTCTTCCCTTACCCCACGCCTCCCCCCCTCATGAAACCATTCTCTCACTTCTTCTTACAAACTTCATTTTTCTTTCAAGTTTTCTCTCTTTTTTTTTCAAGTGAAGTCTTAGCCTTTTTAGTGAGAAAAAGTGTTGAATCTTTGCTTTGTTCTTCATTCAAGGGGTAGGATTACCTTCTCTTATTTCTTGTTTGAAAAACCATGAATCCATGAGTTCCAACATCTAGAACCAATCTTCAAAAAATTCTAGAAAATGGTAGAAAAATCCTATGATCTTGAAACCAATTTCTATGAACCCATTATGATGTGTACTTTGAGTGTCTAGAAGCATGAACCCAAAAGAAATTTTCTCCCTATTCTTCTATGGGAGGGCTGAATCCTAAGAAAGGTGAAAGGATGGGTTTTGTTGCAATTTTTGGCTATATAGCACTTATTCTAGCTTACTTGATGTCTTTGAACACTAAACCCAAGAGCAAAACATCAACCAAAGCTCCTAACCTATTTCTCCTCTTCATGGCCGAAACATATAGGGTGTAGAACCATGCTTTTGTCTCAAATTTTTGGGTCATAGGACTTGATTTAGTGTTAATCATGCTTAAGGACCAACCATCCAAAAGATTGGAACCAAATGACACCCCTAGCCCTTTTTATTTTCTTTTGGCCGAACCTTGGATCTTTGGGGGAGAGAAAAAATTTGTGTTTTGATATTGTAATTGATGTTGATAGTTGTTTGAATTGACTTATGTTCGATTGTTTTAGGCGACGCGGACGAAACCGGAATCGGGATCGAGAACCATTAGGGATTTTGATTAAGGAATCGAGAGAGGTAAAGGGAGGTAGTTATTTGAGTTTGATAGCTGCATGGTATATGACTTGTTATATGAGATGTAGTGTTGTTAATTGATGATTGGTAGTTGTGAATGATTGACTTATGTACTTGATGGAGTTTGTACTTGAGTATTTGATTTAGAATTGTGGCATGAATATTATGATGATGATTATGGATTGTTGATGTCTATATATATATATATATATATATATCCTGGATGAGCATAGGATTGGCTATGTCTCAATAATTATTAAAAGACTCGAAAAACCGATTTTGAAAACTGTGTTTTGGAAATCAAAAAGTGGTTTTTGGAAAACATGTTGCTTTTTCAAGAAAAGTTGTCTTTCTTTTTGAAAAAGTATTTTCTTTTGAAAAGTAAAAAGTGGTTTTGTGAAAAGTCGTACAAATCGTGTTTTGTTTCCGTAAAGTGTTTTGAAGAGGCGTGAAACCTTAGAAAACGGTCTTTGTTTTCAAGAAAGGTGTTTTTCCCAAAGAATGTTCCCTTTGATCAAAAAGATGTTTTGTTTCAAGAAAGCCAAAGTGTGTTTTGTTTTCCAAAGTGTTTGGAGAAAATGAACCTTTGAGACAAACCCAAACCTACTGGCTGAGACGTCGGGGCTAGTGTTTTGTGGATAGAGCACTCGGACTTCGTGTCCTGTGTTTTTTATTTGAGTGGGGTTACTGCCTTTTTGAAATGAGTCGTGGACTTTATGTCTCGACATTTGAAAGAATGAACGCAAAGAAAACAGAAAACTTTCTGTGTACATGCATAAACCGGCAGACGTGCCATTTGAAACCGAGCTACAACTTTCGTAGTTGAGAATGGAACCGGTTAAGACCACTAGGTCTGTAGGGGCATTCTGTGTGTCGAGAATCCACAAGTGGCTGGTGGCTTCGCGACCCCGTGCCGTGGTGAGTCGACTACCCAGCACGAATGAACTCGATCAGGGACTGGACTATTCAGGATATGGTTATGACGTGGTACCC
Source organism: Ammopiptanthus mongolicus (assembly GCA_039655645.1). Classification (NCBI taxonomy): domain Eukaryota; kingdom Viridiplantae; phylum Streptophyta; class Magnoliopsida; order Fabales; family Fabaceae; genus Ammopiptanthus; species Ammopiptanthus mongolicus. The sequence continues at coordinate 56,081,874 of CM077346.1, read as the reverse complement.
TAGAACAATTGGAGTTCGGACCTAAATAGAGAGGCCGACTCATGAGGATAATTGTGTTACGGGTGCTACTACGGCCTATCGCTCGATGTTGGCAAGTTAGAATCTCCGAAGTACATGAATTAGAAAGATGATATTGAAGTCTCATGCATTATTATAATTTTGAGATGTTATATGGTTTTATATAGAAAACTGCTCATATATCTGTAATTATCTGTAGATGTTTATACTGCTGTTTGTCACCTGTCCGTCTATCGTGATAAACTTTATATGAGTATCTCACCTTTGCCTGTACATGTTGGACATCCTGTTGTGTTTTTGGAACACATGCTGATGGAGGCAAAGGAGGGACAAGTCAAGTTTGCAACAAAAGAAGATCAATCCACTCAAGTCCAAGAAAAACCATTCAAGTCCAATTAATTTGTGTTTTTATTTTGGCTATATCTTGAGTTCTAGATGTCCGATTGAAGTGATTCTTGATGCGATGGAAAGATAAGAGAATTATCTACAAGTTTTATTTGAAGCGCAAGACCTGATTCGGACTCTATCATGACAACCGGGCTAGAAGTTGGGAATGCTGTTCTGGACGGATTTGACTCTCATTAAGCAATCTTTTGGCTTGTAATTGGGTTTTGATTTTATTTGTATAATGGGCCGCATGGGCCACGAAAATACTCAGCCTCCTTGGATTAGGGTTTGGCAGCCATAAGCCAAATTAGAGGGTTGGTGTGGGTAACATTTTCCTTTTCTATAAATAGGAAATGTATGACCTCATTTACATAACTTTGAATGAAATTAGAATTTATCCTATTTGGGTATTTTTGTGAGTTGAGCATTGGCTCCTCCTCTTCAACTTCTTGGATTAGAACTTGCTTGATTCTTATCAAAGAGTTCTATCTCTTTGTGGCGAATCCTCCTTGGCTTATCAATCTTCCCATTCTATGGATGATTGTGGCGCCTTCCCCTTCATCTTCTTCCTCTTCCATTTGCTTAATTTCTTTTATGTTCTTCTTTCTATTTGTGCCATTTACATTATGTTTTTAGTCGTTGCACTTTAATTCTTTGTTTGGTTAAGTTTCTTGTTTAGTTATTTCCATTCTTTAGTTGTTTCCTTTTGTTAATCATATTCGGGTGACAACCGCACCTTCTTCTTCCCCAGTTCTTTTCATCTTTTTAACAGAAGAACTAAGAACAAGCTCTTGGATAGATCCTAAATTTCGGTGATTCAAACTTGGATCATATCATGTGGTATCTAGAGCTAGCTTCCTAGAGCTTATTTTTCTTTTGGTTTATGTAATTTCTAGTGGGTGTTGTTTGAAATTTTTTTTAAATCAATAGTGAGAAGTCTATTGGTATTTGCGCCCAATCTATCCATTCTTGATCTTCAATTTTTGATCAATTTTGGTGTTTTGTGGGGTTGTTAGGCCTTGGAAATTGAAAATTCTAGCATCAATTTATGTTTGGAAACTCACTTTGTCCAAATTCTTCATCATCCATGTTTTCATGTTCTTGAACCTTCATACAATCTTCTTCATTTTCTTGGGATTTGAGCCACTTTGATCTTTATGAATTTCAAGAATTGGTGTTAGAGTGTTAATCTACATCTTGATTGAAAGGTCTTTACAAGTGGAATCAACTATACCAATTAATTTTAAGCTTAAAGCATGAACTAGACATCAATTTGGGAGAATTTAATTTCTGGGCACACTTCCCAAGAACAGCCCCTTGTTCATAATGTTCATGCTTCAAAAGGCTATTTGATCTTTGCGATTCACTTAAATTCTGTTTGGGGCATTCTTTTCTGTAATTTTCAGAAAAATTGTGGCCGAAGTTATTTTGCAAAAGTAAGGATCCCAAAAAGTTAAAAAAAAATCCAGATTCAGAAAAATACAAAGGGACCAATCTGCAATTATAAAAAGTAAAAAAAAAAATTGACAGAATTCAAATTAGGCCACGAAACCCCTATTCTAAGTGTTTCTAGCCTTAAAATTGGTATTACTTGATGTTTTGGACATATGGCTCAAATTCTATTCCTAAATATTATCTTAAGAGTCTTTGTCTTCTTAATTTTCCTTTTAGAGTGTGCTTTCTCTTTTTAGCTTTTCTTGCTTGTCTTTAAATTTCTAAGTTTGTCTTAGTAGTTTTCTTCCGTGAACCTTTTGGTTGATAGCTTGTGTGGATTTTTCACAAAGTTTTGATACTTTTTCTCATTACTTGAATTGGTATAGTGCTTTTCCAAGAATATTGAAAGGGGGCTTTGAGTAGAAAAAGGCAAGAGCGCAAAACAAGCTAATTGTGTGGGAAAAACCAATTTGAGTGAAACACTTAGTGAGGAAAATGATAAAAATGCCAAGTTTCCAAGGAAAGAATGATCCGAAATTGTATTTAGATTGGGAGATAAAAATAGAACAAATCTTCTCTTGTCACCACTATAGTGAACAAAAGAAGATGAAGGTGGAAGCCCAAGAGTTTGGCTATTATGCACGAAATTGGTGGGACTGAGTGCAAAAAGATAGAAGGTGGTTTGGGGAGCAACCTATTGATACTTGGGGTGAGATGAAAGCCATGATGAGGAAGAGACATGTTTCACCCCACTATCAAAGGGATCTTCACAACCAATTGCAAATTTTAACCCAAGGTAGTAAGAGTGTGGATGAGTATTACAAAGAAATGGAGATAGCCTTGATTAGTGCCAATATTAATGAAGGAAGAAAGGCAAAAATGGCTCGATTTCTCCATGGCCTAAACCAAGACATCCAAGACATTGTTGGGCTCCAACACTATGTGGAGCTTGATGACTTAGTGCACCAATCCCTGAATGTCGAGCTACAACTCAAAAAAAAGAGGTACAAAAGATATGGCAATGTTCCTTCTACTCCAACTCTTAAACTTAGAAGTAGAAATATGAGGTGCCTAGTATGTTTTGGATGGGGACATTGGATTATCAATGCCCAAATGAGAAGGAAGAAATTGAGATTGCCTTTCAAAAGAAAGAAAACAAAGAGTATGAGAAAAAAATTGAGAGAAAAGAAGAGAGTCTCTTTGTAAAAGAAGGTGAGGCGGAAGAAAGTAATCCAAAAGAGGAAAGCAAGGCATCAGTTGAAATTAAATTTGAACTTCCAAAGATACAAGTTCCTCATAGCTTAAAAGAATTGAAGACATGGCATCCTACTACTCTAGTACCTTCCTCTAAATTGGTGTGTGGCTTCAAATGTTGGAATTATTCTACTTTGGTTCCTTCATCTAATATTTCTCCCTTATGCCACATTGAAGAGTCATGCATCAAGGCAATTGGACAAGAATATGTGCTAAATTCATTGGATTTGCAAGACCTATTCTTAAATGATGGTGGAAAATCTTTAAGGCTTAAGCTTGTTGCTTTTTTCCTTACTAGCCTAGGCCAAATTGAAGAGTCTTGCATCAATGATGAAAATTCCTCAAATGTAGAAGTTACATGTGATGGGTTCGTTAGATTTGTTTTTGACCCCGGAGGATTGGATATGTGCATACAATAACAGTAAACGGTATAGAGAGAATAAATTTGAGGTCAAATTTCCTCTAAGAAGGGTGGAATGATGGAGGCAAAGGAGGGACAAGTCAAGTTTGCAACAAAAGAAGATCAATCCACTCAAGTCCAAGAAAAACCATTCAAGTCCAATTAATCTGTTTTCTTATTTTGGCTATATCTTGAGTTCTAGATGTCCGATTGAAGTGATTCTTGATGCGATGGAAAGATAAGAGAATTATATACAAGGTTTATTTGAAGCTCAAGACCTGATTCGGACTCTATCATGACAAAAACCGGGCTAGAAGTAGGAACGCTGTTCTGGACGGATTTGTCTCTCATTAAGCAATCTTTTGGCGTGTAATTGGGTTTTGGTTTTATTTGTATAATGGGCCGCATGGGCCACGAAAATACTCAGCCTCCTTGGATTAGGGTTTGGCGGCCATAAGCCAAATTAGAGGATTGGTGTGGGTAGCATTTTCCTTTTCTATAAATAGGAAATGTATGACCTCATTTACATAACTTTGAATGAAATTAGAATTTATCCTATTTGGGTATTTTTGTGAGTTGAGCATTGGCTCCTCCTCTTCAACTTCTTGGATTAGAACTTGCTTGATTCTTATCAAAGAGTTCTATCTCTTTGTGGCGAATCCTCCTTGGCTTATCAATCTTCCCATTCTATGGATGATTGTGGCGCCTTCCCCTTCATCTTCTTCCTCTTCCATCTGCTTAATTTCTTTTATGTTCTTCTTTACATTTGCGCCATTTACATTATGTTTTTAGTCGTTGCACTTTAATTCTTTGTTTGGTTAAGTTTCTTGTTTAGTTATTTCCATTCTTTAATTGTTTCCTTTTGTTAATCATATTCGGGTGACAACCGCACCTTCTTCTTCCCCAGTTCTTTTCATCTTTTTAACATAAGAACTAAGAACAAGCTCTTGGATAGATCCTAACTTTCGGTGATTCAAACTTGGATCATATCATGTTCTTAGTTCTTATGTTAAAAAGATGAAAAGAACTGGGGAAGAAGAAGGTGCGGTTGTCACCCAAATATGATTAAAAAAAGGAAACAACTAAAGAATGGAAATAACTAAACAAGAAACTTAACCAAACAAAGAATTAAAGTGCAACGACTAAAAACATAATGTAAATGGCGCAAATGTAAAGAAGAACATAAAAGAAATTAAGCAAATGGAAGAGGAAGAAGATGAGGGGGAAGGCACCACAATCATCCATAGAATGGGAAGATTGATAAGCCAAGGAGGATTCGCCACAAAGAGATAGAACTCTTTGATAAGAATCAAGCAAGTTCTAATCCAAGAACTTGAAGAGGAGGAGCCAATGCTCAACTCACAAAAATACCCAAATAGGATAAATTCTAATTTCATTCAAAGTTATGTAAATGAGGTCATACATTTCCTATTTATAGAAAAGGAAAATGCTACCCACACCAACCCTCTAATTTGGCTCATGGCTGCCAAATCCTAATCCAAGGAGGCTGAGTATTTTCGTGGCCCATGCAGCCCATTATACAAATAAAATCAAAACCCAATTACAAGCCAAAAGATTGCTTAATGAGAGTCAAATCCGTCCAGAACAGCGTTCCCAACTTCTAGGCTGGTTTTTGTTATGATAGAGTCCGAACCAGGTCTTGAGCTTCCAATAAAACTTGTAGATAATTCTCTTATCTTTCCATCGCATCAAGAATCACTTCAATCGGACATCTAGAACTCAAGATATAGCCAAAATAAGAACACAGATTAATTGGACTTGAATTGTTTTTCTTGGACTTGAGTGGATTGATCTTCTTTTGTTGCAAACTTGACTTGTCCCTCCTTTGCCTCCATCACATGTACAGATGTTGATCATAGGTCCCCGCGGAGACGTGAGGACTCGGATGACGAAGCGTTCTAATGGAGATGACATTGGGTTGTATCCCAATGGCTACTTTTAGCCGACCAGCTTAGGAGTCTCTTATTTTGAGCAGTCTTATATTATACTACTGCACGTATGTTGATCTTATTTCTAAGTCTATATTATATACTAGACCAGGTTTCATGTTATGTTTATGTTTTATGAACAGTGAATACTGATGTGTTGTAAGGAGTTTATTTCTTCGTCTTGAGTTCGTTTTGCCTATGTATGTAGAAAATTTTTAAAACCGCGTTTTCAAACGTGGTTATTTAATTATGTAATCTTCCGAAAGAAATCAGCGTTTTATTCTCTTGATTTATTCCGCATTAGAGTCTGAGTACGTAGCACCCGCGAGGGGGGTGTTACAGGAGGTCCCATTGGTAACCCAACTCGATTTCTTAACGTCGCAGCGTAACGTGATAATACAAAATTGCGGAAATATTAAAACAAACAACACATACTGATACCATAATAATTATTACAGATATAAGAGTAGTGGCTCCATCAGTAAAGCCTACAGCAGCTGACACCAAATATGCAAGTCTCAGAGTACGCAATGAAAACTAAAATGAAAGCAAGGTAGCAAAATAAAAATACACAACTTCTTCTCCTGGCCCCAAAATACATTTCACTCTATCCCATACGCTGGCCATAACAACTAATACTACTAACCCCAACACGACCACAGTAAGGGTAATAAAACCCCAAGCTCTAAAGTTCTCCAGCATCGAGATCCGGGGCTCTCCTGCCAGCATCTGGTTCAACAGGGATACCATCGATCTCCTCCGGCAATTCCTCAATACGATCTTCTCGTACAGTCGAGAATAAAGAGAATACAACATAGAGGAAATATAGGGGATAAGAAACAACAATTAATTCATCATAAATGGGAAAATAGCTATATAAAATATTTTATATAGATAGCAACACTCAACAACACAACTGTGATAACCAAACAACTCCCGATAATTTTCTTTTAACTACTGTCTCTCACACTCGTGCAACTAACGACTATATTGACGCGACATCCCCAACAGATCAAGATGTCTCGTTCATCTCTATGATACCCCCGTAATGCAAGGTTCGGCCAAAAGCCCACAGGCTCAAGTCGTCTCATGGGTACAACATATTCCCCCGCCCGCAGACCAGGTCGGAATATTCGCCCGTCAACAATGCAACTTACGGTAACGACATATCCCCCCGCCGGCAAGCCAGGTCGGGACATTCGCCCGTCCGTTAACAACTAATCGGGACGATCATCATCCTGCAGGCAAGATCAGAATTGCCCGTATGCCAACACAGTGATGAACAACAACTATGCAACATGAATCTCATCGACTCATCTCAGGATCAACACTTAGAGCCTCAACCACGACTTATAAACAACCAAGACCAACTTTCCTTCGGCTTAACCGGGTATCAACTTTATATCACAACATCAACAGATCAACTGTATATCTAGATTGAGCACTACAACATATATATATCCTCGACTTTCTCACCACACATTCATCTCCCAACTCATCAAAATTTACTGCCTATCTCTACTCAGGCATCAGCAATCACAACAGCACACTAATAACAACCAGACACAAATTCAATAATAATAATAATATCAACTCACAGATAAATAACATTTACTCAATCATAAGCATATAATAGGCATAACATAAATATCATACATATCATATTAAACATCCACTCACAGATCATACAACATCGATATACAGTAAAATCAACCTAACGGTCAAACGACCTCTAGTAGGGTTTAGGTCGCCCTACGCATATCAATATATATTATTTTAAATCTTGCCTCCCCGACGATATTGTCATTTTTTCCCCCACCTTAGTGATGTTTGAGACTCCGGCTACGGCACCGCAATCGTCAATCGGGTGCGCGGTCGAACGTTCGAATCCTGTCCGATCCTTTATAACAAAGCAGAAGCAGAAATTAATACTGTTAAATCACAAACACCCTAATCCTTAGAATTAGGCTACTACCCCTATTTAATTAAATAGGCTAGGGATGTTGAAATTTTACCAACTCTTGGATCAATGATCCTTAAGCATACCTATGACATAATCTATGATCAATTGTCAAAGATTTGAACCAAAACCCTTTCAACCAAAAACCTAGGGTTTCGGCCATCACCTCTAAAAATAGGTGAGAGTTTGATTTGGCTTCCTAATCACTTGGATTACATGATTAGGGAATGAAATAGGTGAAATCAAAAATCATTTCACAAAAATTGAAACAAAACCCATTTCCCCCAAATATAGGTTCGGCCTCTCTAAGATAAATAGGCTAGAAAGTTTATTTGATTTCATGCTCTTGGATTATGATATTAGAGGATGAAACTAGATTATAGAAATTGGTTTGTAATTAAAAGGATTTTTCTACAATTTGCTAGAGATTTTTGAAGTTTGAAAGCTTAAACTTGAAACTAATGAAATTTAATGGAGAAAATGAAGATTGAGAGCTCAAGGATGAAGTCTATACCTCTTAGATGATAGAGGAGGATCAGGTGATCAACTTTGCTTCACAAAGTTTCTTGAAAATCCTTGTGGAAGCTTGAGAAAAAGCAAAATGGAGGTAAAGTGAGGAAGAAAACGGAGAAATGGAGGAAGAAGAGAAAAGAAAGGAGGAGGAAGAAGAAGAAGAAGAAGAAGAAGAAGAAGAAAAGGAAGAAGAAGAAGAAGATGGAGGGGGAGACAGAAGAAGCTGGCCGAATTTGAGGAGAGAGAGTGAGGTGATGCAACTTTTTAGATATTTTAGGGACACAAATGTCCTTTAGGAAAAAAATCAAGGGCATTTTGATCTTTTTGCAGTGTGAACGCATTCAGATATTTTCGTTTGTCATTATGACGGTGGCGAGTCATGACATGCTTCCCGAGGTGATGTGACTTGATGTGACATCAAGTTTATCCGTTAGCGGGTCCCGGTAAACCCTATTCGGCTCCGTTTGGCCCTTGGTTCGAGTTTTCGCTTGAATAGTTTATATTATTTTCATTTTTGAAAGTCAAGACCCATTTTATCAAAAATGTAGGAAACGTGATTCTAAGACTAACTGTCTCGTTCACGGGTCCAAATTAGGTCTTAATAGTAGTAAAACACTACTGTCAATGAAAAACGCAGACCGGGATTCGTCTGAGTTTTCGACCCAAAATTTAACCATAGCTTCCTACGATATCGTAGAGCTTGACTATGGTCTTAGTTTATTTTATTTCGCTTTCTAGACCCTCCAAAAAAATACAAATACGTAAATACTGTTTGATTAACCAAAACTTGAAAATCGAGGTGTTACACTACTACCCCCTTAAAAAGAATTTCGTCCTCGAAATTCGATGTACCTTTTTTTTTTTTTTCGAATAGGCTCAGATATTGTTGCCGCATGTCTTCTTCGCGTTCCCAGGTAGCATCTCCTATAGCTTCATCCTATACGACTTTGACCAACGGAATATGTTTACCTCTGAGTTCCTTTTTTCTTCTATCCGCGATCCTTACAGGTAATGCCCCATACTCAAGGTTCTCCCTCAATTGTATTGACTCTATTTCTAAGATGTGTGATGGATCAGGGTAGAACTGTCTCAATTGAGAAATGTGAAAGACATCATAATGGTTGGATAGGTTTGGTGGTAAAGCGATATGATAGGTTACAGGACCAATTCGGTGAAGAATTTGAATTGGTCCAATGAATCTAGGAGTAAGCTTTCTAGATTTTATTACTCTGCCAATTCCAGTTCTCGGAGTCACTCTCAGAAATACATGGTCTCCTTCCTGGAATTCTAAAGGTCTTCTCCTTTTATCGCTGTAACTCTTTTGTCTATCTGTGCAATTTTCATCTTTTCCCTTATCCTCTTGATTTGTTCCGTCATCAGTTGTACTACCTCCGGTCCATGCACTTGACTTTCTCCTATCTCATGCCAACACAACGGTGTTCTACATTTTCTACCGTACAATACTTCGTAAGGTGCCATACCTATACTTGAATGAAAACTATTGTTATAGGTGAACTCAATCAATGGTAAGAGCTCATCCCAACTTCCTGTGTGTTCCAAAACACAAGCTCTTAAGAGGTCTTCCAATGACTGAATTGTCCGTTCTGACTAACCATTCGTCTGAGGATGATAAGCAGAACTCAACCTCAACTTAGTTCCCAAAGCCTTATGTAACGGCTTCCAGAATCTAGATGTAAATCTAGGATCTTTGTTGGAAACAATACTAGAAGGCACTCCGTGCAACCTTACTACTTATTTGATGTAGATTTGGGTTAACTTCTCCAATGTATAGCTTTCGCCAATATGTAAGAAGTGAGCACACTTCGTCAACCTATCAACGATTACCCAAATGGTATCATGCCTCCTGTTAGTCCTTGGCAACCCAACCACAAAATCCATAGATATTCCATCCCATTTCCATTCTGGGATATCTAAAGATTGTAACAATCCTGCTGGCTTTTGGTGTTCTATCTTCGCTTTTTGACACACCAAGCAAGCCAACACATACTCAGTTACCTCATTCTTCATTCCGGGCCACCAAACATTTTCTTCAAGTCCTGGTACATCTTGGTAGCTCCTGAATGAAAACTTAGCCTACTCTTGTGTGCTTCTTCCAAGATCATCCTTCTTTGCTCTATATCCATTGGCACACAAATCCTATCACCATACCTCAAGACTCCGTCTTGATTCATCCTAAACTGAGAAGTTCTGCCTTTCGTTACTTGTTCCTTTACTTTCTGAAGATACTGATCAACCTCTTGCTTCTCCTTGATCATCTTCAAAAAGTCTCTCGTTACGGTGACCATTCCTAGGTGTATCTTATCCCTAGATAATTCCATACCTAGATTCAAATCTCTGAACTATTCCATCAGTTCCAGTTCTTTTACCATCATAGCAGATACGTGCAAGGATTTCCTACTTAACGCATCCGCTACTATATTCGCTTTTCCTGGATGGTATTGTAGGTCAAATTCATAATCCTTTATGAATTCCATCCATATCCTCTGCCTCATATTTAACTCCTTCTGATCAAATAGATACCTTAAGCTCTTATGGTCACTGTACATTATAAACTTAGTTTCATATAAACAGTGTCGCCATATCTTTGAAGCAAACACTATAGCTGCTATTTCCAAATCATGATTCGGATAATTCCTCTCATGGACTCTTAGCTGCCGCGATGCATATGCTACGACCCTCCTTTCTTGCATTAGGACACAACTCAACCCTTGGTATGACGCATCATAATATACGTCAAACTGTCCGAAAGAATCCGATAACGTCAGTACTGGTGACGTAGTCAATCTCCTTTTCAGCTCTTGAAAACTTTTGTCACACTCTTCCGTCCATTCAAAAGATATTCCCTTCATGTTAGCTGCGTCATTGGCAACGCGATCTTCGAGAATCCTTTGATGAACCTTTGGTAATATCGAGCTAGTCCTAGGAAACTCTGAATCTCATTTACCGTCTTAGGACTTTCCCATTGTACCACAACTTCAACCTTTGCTGGATCTACTGTTATTCCATCTTGATTAATCACATGATCTAAGAATTGCACTACTTCCAACCAGAACTCACACTTGGCCAAATTTGCATAAAGTTGTCGGTCCTTTAACACTTGAAGCACAATCTTAAGATGTTCTTGATGTTCTTCCCGATTAAGGGAATAAATAAGAATGTTGTCGATAAACACAACAACAAACTTATCTAAGAACGGTCGAAAATCCGGTTCATATAATCATGAACACCGCTGGAGCATTAGTTACACCAAAAGGCATAACAAGATACTCGTAGTGTCCATACCGGCTCCTAAACACCGTCTTTGGTATATCCTCCCTCTTGACTAGAATCTGGTGATAACCAAATCTTAATTCAATCTTCAAAAATACTACTGCTCCTTTCAACTGGTCCATCAAATCCAAGGCAAAGGATACTTATTCTTGATTGTTGCCTTGTTCAGCTCTCAATAATCCACGCACAGCCTTGAACTTCCGTCCTTCTTCTTGACGAACAGTACCAGCGCTCCCCAAGGTGAAGCACTCGGTCTTATAAACTCCTTATCCAACATGTCGTCCAACTGTTTTTTCAGCTCTGCTAACTCCTCTAGAGCCATTCGATAAGGTGCTATCGAAATCGGTCCAGTTCCCGGTACGAGGTCTATAGCGAATTCTATCTCTCTTTCCGGAGGTAAACCCAGAACGTTATCAGGGAAAACTTCCGGAAACTCTCACACTATAGGCAACGAATCCAACATAGGAGATTCCTTAGCTTCCATAGAGAGTGGCTACACGTGTTTCTGAGATTGACTACCCAGCTTACTATCATTGGCAGGCATCAATCTAGATTGCTCAGGGAATGATAAGGTCTTTTTAGAACAGTCTGACACTACATAGTTAGCCGAAAGTCAATCCATGCCCAAAATTATATCAAGTTGATGCATAGGTAAACAAACTAGATCAACATAAAAAGTTTGGTATGACAATAGGACAATTTAAACAAATAGTTATGGTTGTCAAAGAATTACTGGTAGGAGTATAAACAGTTAAGTCATGGGGAAGTAAAGAAATAGGTAATCTTAAATGATCCACACACTCTTGGGATATGAAGGAATGAGTAGCTCCCTAGTCAAATAATACTGATAAGAGTTTACCTGATACTAGGCACATACCTTGTATAAGATCAGTGGATTAAGAGGATTCAGCTCCTAGTATGGTAAATACCCTGCCGGCGGCTTGTGGTCTCGCTGATTGCTGTTCGGTTCCTTGGGTCCTGGTAACCGGGCCCTGCCCGCCTGTGTTGTACCTCGCTCCTTGTGTACATTCTGGCGCTATGTGACCCACTTGGGCACATCTAAAACATTGGCGAGTCTCCTTTATCGGACAATCCCGAATCTGATGTGACCCCTCACACCTGAAGCAGCCACTTAGTTGGAGTTGTCCTTCAGCTGGTCTTGTTGTTTGATGGTCATAAGGCCTCCGTCCTGTCTAAAGTCTTCCTTTTCCTCCTCGACCCCTCTGGTCAATTCTCCGAGCGGGTCCTCCAGTTCTGCCTTGCTGCAGCTTTCTCTTCTTGTCGATGTTCTCAATGACTGAACATCTCTCCAACATCTCAGGCAGTCGGGTGATATTCACTGGTACAATCACCCTTTGCAGATTATAGTTTAGGCTGTCCTCAAAACGCTTGCAGACCCACTCTTCGTCAGGGATCCTCTGGTAAAATTCAGAAAATTTGAGCAGTGCTTCGAATCTTGCAGCGTACTCCCCAACAGACATGATTCCTTGCTTCAGACCCCTAACTTATTTTTCTTTTTCCCCTCTCATCATCCTGGGGAAGTACTTCTCTAGGAAGCATTCCCGAAACAATCTCCAGTTGATCACTCTGACTTCTGCTTCAAGTATCCCCTGCTTACCTTTCCACCACAGTTCTGCACCTCCCATCAGCATGAAGGATACATAAGTAACTTTTCTGTCCTCACGGCAATGCATTGCCGCAAAGATTTTCTCCATTGAACTGCGGCGGCTTCCTTTTCAGAAAAGTGTTCAGTCCGATGTCTTCCATTACGACTTCACTTCGTTGATTCTGTCTCTATTGTTGCTGCGTGGTCAACTGTAGTAGTTGAGCATTCTGTCGCGTCTGATGCTGCATTGCCGTTGCCTGTTCCCTAACTATCCTCAAGACTTCGGTTGATTCTATCCCATCACCAACGTGGGAATTTCCTTCGTAACCATTCCCGAGTTCAGCGGCACTCATTGTGACCCTCCTGCCACGTCCTCTAGGTCGTCCGCGAGCCATTTAATTCCTTGTGGAAGAAATTATCAGCTCACATTTGTAAGACATACAAGACCATATTATCATAAGCATGCATCATATGCCTCACAAATGTTCGAACATTAACCTCTTACGATAACTCGTGTATCGGACACTCAACCCAACTTCTAAGCATAGTCAATATCCAATGCGGGTTTAACTAGACACGGCCAGAAATTACAACCTAACCCAAACAGTCCTTGATTAAAAATCAAACTACTCTGATACTGTAAAATGAGACAACCCCTTCCTCGGAGGTCCCATTGGTAACCTAACTCGATTTCTTAACGTCGCAGCATAACGTGATAGTATAAAATTGCGAAAATATTAAAACAAACAACACGTACTAATACCATAATAATTATTACAGACATAAGAGTAGTGGCTCCATCAATAGAGCCTACAGCAGCTGACACCAAATATGCAAGTCTCAGAGTACGCAACGAAAACTAAAATGAAAGTAGGGTAGCAAAAAAAAAATATGCACAACTTCCTCTCCTGGCCCCAAAATACATTTCGCTCTATCCCATACGCTGGTCAGAACAACTAATACTACTAACCCCAACACGACCACAGTAAGGGTAATAAAACCCCAAGCTCTAAAGTTCTCCAGCATCGGGATCTGGTGCTTTCCCGCCAACATCTGTCTCAACAGGGATACCATCGATCTCCTCCGTCAATTCCTCAATAGGATGTTCTCGTACGATTGATAATAAAGAGAATACAACATAAGAAACAACAATTCATCATAAATGGGAAAACAGCTATATAAAATAATTTATATAGATAGCAACACTCAACAACACAACAGTGATAACCAAAAAACTCCCGGATAATTTTCTCTTAACTACTATTTCTCACACTCGTGCAACTAACGACTATATGGACGCGATCACGACACGACATCCCCAACAGATCAAGATGTCTCGTTCATCTCTGTGACAGCCCCGTAATGCAAGGTTCGGCCAACAGCCCGCAAGCTCAACTCGTCTCATGGGTACGACATATTCCCCCGCCCGCAGGCCAGGTCGGAATATTCGCCCATCAACAATGCAACTTACGGTAACGACATATCCCCCCGCCTGTAGGCCAGGTCGGGACATTCGCCCGTCCGTTAAACAACTAATCGGTACGATCATCTTCCCGTATGAAAGATCGGAGTCGCCCATATACCAACACAGTAATGAACAACAACTTTGCAACATGAATCTCACTTACTCATCTCAGGATCAACATTTAGTGCCTCAACCACGACTTATAAACAACCACAACCAACTTTCCTCCGGCTTAACCCGATATCGAATTTATATCACAACATCAACAGATCAACTGTATCTCTAGGTTGAGCACTACGACATATATATATATATATTTATATATATCCTCGACTTTCTCACCACACATTCATCTCCCAACTAATCAGAATTTACTGCCTATCTCTACTCAAGCATCAGCAATCACAACAGCACACCAATAACAACCATAAACAGATTTGATAATAATAATATCAACTCATAGATAAATAACATTTACTTAATCATAATCATATAATAGGCATAACATAAATATCATACATATCATATTAAACATCCAATCACAGATCATACAACCTTGATATATAGTATAATCAACCTAACGGTCAAACGACCTCTAGTATGGTTTGGGTCACCCTACGCATATCAATATATATTATTTTAAATCTTGCATCCCCGAAGATATTGTGGTTCTTTCCCCTACCTTAGTGATGTTTGAGACTCCAGCTACGACTCCGCAATCGTCAATCGGGTGCGTGGCCAAACGTTCGAATCCTGTCCGATCCTTTACACCAAAACACAACCAGAAATTAGTACAGTTAAATCACAAACCCCCTAATCCTTAGGATTAGGGTACTGCCCCTATTTAATTAAATAGTCTAGGGATGTTGAAATTCTACCAACTCTTGGATCAATGATCCTTAAGCATATCTAAGACATAATCTATGATCAATTGTCCAAGATTTGAACCAAAACCCTTTCAACCAAAAACCTAGGGTTTCGGACATCACCTCTAAAAATAGGTGAGAGTTTGATTTGGCTTCCTAATCACTTGGATTACATGATTAGGGAATGAAATAGGTGAAATCAAGAATCATTTCACAAAAATTGAAACGAAACCCATTTCCCCCAAATAATCATAGGTTTGGCCTCTGTAAGATAAATACGCTGGAAATTTTATTTGATTTCATGCTCTTGGATTATGATAGTAGGGGATGAAACTAGATTATAGAAATTGGTTTGGAATTAAAAGGATTTTTCTACAATTTTCTAGAGATTTTTGAAGTTTGAAAGCTTAAACTTGAAACTCATGAAATTTAATGGAGAAAATGAAGATTGAGATCTCAACGATGAAGTCTATACCTCTTAGATGATAGAGGAGGATCAGGTGATAAACTTTGCTTCACAAAGTTTCTTGAAAATCCTTGTGGAAGCTTGAGAAAAATGGAGGTAAAGTGAGGAAGAAAATCGAGAAATGAAGGAAGAAGAAGAAGAAGAAGAACAAGATGGAGGGGGGAGAAAGAAGAAGCTGGCCGAATTTGAGGAGAGAGAGAGAGAGTGAGGTGATGCAACTTTTTAGATATTTTAGGGACACAAATGTCCTTTAGGAAAAAGACCAAGGGCATTTTGATCTTTTTGCAGTGTGAACGCGTTCAAATATTTTCGTTTTTCATTATGATAGTGGCGAGTCATGGAACGCTTCCCGAGGTGATGTGACTTGATGTGACATCAAGTTTATCTGTTAGCGGGTCCCGGCAAACCCCTATTAGGCTCCGTTTGGCCCCCGGTTCGAGTTTTCGCCCGAATAGTTTATATTGTTTTCATTTTTGAAGGTTTAGAATCTTTTTGGCAAAAATGTAGGAAACGTAATTCTAAGACTAACTATCTCGTTCACGGGTCCAAATTAGGTCTTGGTAGTTGTAAAACACTACTTACTGTCAATAAAAAACGCAGACCGGGCTTCGTCTGATTTTTCAACCCAAAATTTAACCATAACTTCCTATGATATCGTATAGCTTGACTATGGTCTTAGTTTATTTTATTTCGCTTTCTAGACCCTCCAAAAAAATACAAATACGTAAATACTGTTTACTTAATGTAACACCCCGATTTTTCAAACTTTCGAGCTTTCTGTTTCAATTAAACAGTATTTATTCGTTTGCATTTTATTGGAAGGATTAGAGAGTGAAATAAAATAATCCGAGACCATAGGCATGTTCTACGCTATCGTAGGAAGCTATGGTTAAATTTTGGTCGAAAACTCAGACGGAGTTCGGTCTGCGTTTTACACTGACAATATGATTTTACTGCTCAAACGACCTAATTTTGACTCGTGAACGAAACCGTTAGATTTTATATTTTATTTCCAACAATATTGGTTCTTTTGAAAATTTTCAAAACAAAGAAGTCGTTATATGTTATTTGGACGTAAACCCTAAATCAGGTGGATAACGGAGCTGAATACATGATTTTCTTGGACCTGCTAACGGATAAGATGACATCATCATGACATCATCACCATGCCATGTGTCAAATCCCTATGGAGGACACGTGTCAATTTCCTGTGGTCCCGAATAAAATATAATATACCGGAAAATATCTGGACGTGAAATCACCAAAATACCCTTCTAACTAATTACAAGTTTGCCATCCTTGTAAAAATATCTACTTCTCACCCTATCCCACCCAAGGCCTACGGCCATTCTTCTCTCTTCCTCCCATTCTCACTTTCTCTTCTTTCTCTCTTATTTTCTTCATTCCTCCATTGTTAAAGCTTGGAAACTTAGAGATTTTTGGGTGATTCAAGCTAGTTTTCTTCAAGGAATATCATCTAGGAGGTATTATCCTCAACTTTCATCTCTTAATCTCTCTTTAATCTCCATGATTCATGAAGGTTTAGTTTTGAACTTAGAACTTCAAAAATCCACAAGAAATTGTAGAAAAATCTTGTTTACACCAAATCAATTTCTTTGATCCTAGTTCATGATTGTCTACCATGATCCAAGAGTTGGAAACCAAAAGAGCTCTCTAGCTCAATTGGAAAATAGGGGCCGAAACCTCCATTGATGAGTGGAGGGAGTTTTGGTTCAAGTTTTGGTGTAATAGACTATGATCTAGTCTTACCACACCTAATAAGGATCGAATCCAAGAGATGACAATTTTTGGAACTCCCTAGCCATATTTTCTTACCCATGGCCGAAGCTATGAGGGGGATTAGGAGAGAATTTTTATGGTTTAAAGTTGTGGTATTGATTGATTGATTATGTGTAGTGGCCGACGAGTAATCGGACGAGAAACCGGGCGACTTCCGGACTGATTGGACAACTTTACGCTTACTGGGAACTTCAAGAGGTAAGGGGGAAATGCCTGAGGGATTCTCCCGATGACTGCATGTCATCATATTTGATCTGTATATATGTAATTAAATTGTGTGGTGATTAATTTGAAGGATTGCATGGTGATTATATCAGCAGCGGAACAAGCAATCCAAAAATAAAATCTTTTGAGTTTAAAGTATATTTCTGCAATAAGAATGTTAATCGAAATACCTGATAAGGGATTTCTATCACTTTTAAAATTTATCTTCGATTATACAAAGACTCTACGCGTATCCAAACCGAGACCAAGCCTTGCTATCAAACTCTTTGATACCTGAAACTTATACAAACTGAGAAAAGAAAAAGAAGACGGAGACTAACCAACATTCTTTTTCCAACTAATATATATATCTCTATATATATATTTTTAAGTTTCCTACTGCACGGTTGTATTACTTCAATCGCAATAAAACTATTGAAGTCCACTCATACATGCCACCGTTACATTGCATTACCATAATGACTATTGAAATTTGAAACAACTATAACGTTTCATTTGCATTACCATAATGAATGGCTTTAAAACACTTTTAAAACCCATTCATCTTGCATCAGCCGTACGTATGTTATTCTAGATAGAATAGCCATAGCCATCAAAGTTATTTGATCTATTCATTCCAAAATGAATAATCGTAAGACTGGTTGGCTGAATGCTTGCACACCATTATGGTGTATTCAATTCATTAATTTCCACATGAATAGCAACGAGAATGTTGCTTAAAGAATTAGAAACGTACTGCATCATTAGGTCCTATCTAATAGGATATTTTTTTTCAAATAACTGGAAACTCTTGGTTTTCTATTCCCTTCATATAATTGTATCATGTATTAATAACATTCTAAGTGCTAGCAAAGAATATAATAATATTCCATTAGGATTGAAAGTTTACTTATTTGATTAAATTAAATTCTCTAATTTAATTTATCAAATAAACTAAATAATCCTTTAGCAAAGACTGGAACACTCGTTAGTGTGTGACCCCATAGGTTAAATACTAAGCCGGTAGTAATTTAGTCAAACCAAATTACTAATCAAGGTTGGCGTCTAGCAACACTCCTTAACGACCAGATAGCATGAAATAATATCTTCAAGAACCTTTAGAAGAATAATGTAGTATTTCCTTCCATCGTTCCAGCTCTGAATTACCCTTAGAGTATGGTATAATAATCAAAGCTCTAAATGGTAAACTCTTATATTTTATAACCAACTAGTGAATGACTTAAGAAACTCATTTCTTCATTCATTCAATTGCCTTGGCCAAGGTCTTTAACTTTGTTGTTATAATCATAGAGCTCAAACTCATTACCGAGAGTTGATGGATTCCTTCTTGATATATCATTAATCCTACAAGTACTTAGTCATACCCAATATCCATTCAACTAGCACCTTAGGGCATTAGGTGTCCGGAATCAAAGTATAAAAAGTAACTTGTTAATTACTATGATAATCTCAGGTCAAAGGAAATATTTACACTCTTCATGAGAATATCCTATTGACAAATTAACGGTAATATAAACCATTAGGATTTCTCAATTGAGCCAGTTCAATGATCATATCTCCATATGCATCATCTATATATGTGAATTAATAAATGAGATCTATTAATATCTA
The DNA here is from genome assembly GCA_039655645.1 of Ammopiptanthus mongolicus. Classification (NCBI taxonomy): domain Eukaryota; kingdom Viridiplantae; phylum Streptophyta; class Magnoliopsida; order Fabales; family Fabaceae; genus Ammopiptanthus; species Ammopiptanthus mongolicus. The sequence goes on along the minus strand of CM077346.1, from coordinate 56,062,629 downwards.
TCCAATAGAGACCATCACATATATATTGATCTATCCGGAATAATGATGTCCCTTTCTCAATAATCCTCCGATCAAGAACACTTTAGATTAAATTATAAAAGACTTGCCTCTCATTAACATGATCTCTATCATGATGACAAGTGTCTAAATTTAATCAAGGACTTTGTCATATCAAATAAATAATTATAAAATGAATATGACAAATAAAACCATTTAATGGAATGCCAAATTATTTTATCAAAATAAAATAATTCTAATGCATTACCCAATGGATTGGATCTAGGGCATACTAATTATTCCCTAACAATCTCCCACTTGCACTAGAGACAATCTCTCATGTGTTTCATTCTCAATTCTCACTTGCACTTGTCAAACACTTTTGACAGCATGCAATGCATAAGCAATGCCAGGATGCATACGAGTCATGTCATACATGATAGCTCCCACTGCACTTGCATATGTGATTCTATTCATTTGCTCTCTCTCTTCAAGAGTACTAGGACTATCCTCCTTGTTGAGAGAGATTTCTATGCCTATTGGCAGATAGCCTCTTTTGAAGTTTCCCATGTTATACCTCTTTAAGATGGTATCAATGTACATAGATTGTGAGAGACCAATCAACATTTTAGATTTATCTCTATAAATCTTTATTCCCAGAATATAAGTTAATTCTCCCAAATCTTACATGGAAGATTATATTTAGAAAGCCAAATCTTCATACTTCGTAATGCTGGCACGTCATTTCCTATGGGAAATATTCATCAACATACAACACCAAGAAAATAATTGTGCTCCCACTAATTTTTTATTTATTTATAAACTCAAGGTTCCTCTTCATAGGTTCTAGGGTCATCATCATTATGATCAACCTCATTCGACGCATCATCTTGCACCAATAAGTTTAATCTATTTGGTGCTCGATGCACTCGACTAGACCTTATAAGAGGTTCATTTACAACTAATTCACATTGTACTGGATCTGGTGGTTGTTGAATCGATTCTATAATCAGTTCATTAACCTGTTCTAGAACCTCAACCATTGAAGGTGATGACCTTCGTGGTAACTTCAGAACATCCAACAATGGTTCATCAACTTGCATTTCAGGCTCTTGAGCCTCCGTTGTTTCATTGGTTTCTTGAACTTCACTAAGTTCTATTACTTCAGCATGACTTCCTTCTAAAAGAAATTCCCTTTCTAGGAAGGTTGCTCCTCATGCCACAAACACTTTGTGGTCAAATGGATGATAGAAATAATACCCCATTGTTTCTTTGGGATACCCAATGAACCTACACTTATCAGACCTTGCATCAAGTTTATCTGTTTGAAATCTCTTGACATAGGCCGGACATCCCCAAACTCTAATGTGCTTGAGGCTTGGCTTGCGTATCTCATATGGTGTCATAGAGACTGACTTTGTGGGAACTTTATTTAGCAAATATGCTGCAGTTTCTAAAGCATATCCCCATAAATACTTTGGAAGATCAGTGAACCCCATCATGGATCTTACCATATCCAATAAGGTCCTTCTTTCGGATACACCATTGTGCTGTGGTGTTCCTGGAGGTGTCCACTGTGACTGAATTCCATTTTCATTCAGATAATCAAGAAAATTGTCACCAAGATATTCTCCTCTTCTATCGGATCTGAGTATCTTGATATTCTTACCAACTTGTTTCTCAACTTCATTATGGAATCTTTTGAACATTTCAAATGACTCGGATTTTGTGTTTTATAAAATACACATAATCATATCTTGACATATCATTAGTGAAGGTGATGAAATAAGAATATCCTCCTTTGGCTTGAATTTTCATGGGTCCATAAACATCTGTATGGATTAGACCCAATAATCCAGAAGCTCTCTCTCCATTTCCAGTAAATGGAGATTTGGTCATTTTTTTCCTTTGAGACAAGATTCATAAGTTGTATATGATTCATAATCATACTGGTCAAGGTAACCTTCCTTGTGTAACTTGTTAATTCTTTTCTCGCCTATATGACCAAGTCTACAATGCCAAAGGTATGTACGACTGACTTACTTGATCATCTCTTTCTCTTTCAAGACTAGAAACATGCATAATTGGTTTTGCATTCACATAAGGTAAGACATAAATACCATGTTGGAGATAACCATTCACATATAAATCATCTTTATGATAAATTGAGCAAATGTTATTATTGAAAACAATACGAAAACCACGTTTGTCCAAAATAGAAAATGAAATAATGTTCGAAACAAATTCGAAACATAATAAAAAAAATCCCCAACACTAAAGTTTTGTGATTCGACATTATTAAAGAAAAAGATCAAACAACTAGGGTAGCAACATTTGCTTAACTCCCAACTTGAAGATTTATTTCTCCTTTCTTTAACCTTCTACTCATTTGTAGTCCCTGTAACATATCAAATATATTAAAGCTACTAACGGTATCTAATACCCACATTGAAGAATCAGTAATGGTTAAAGAAATAATGAAAACTTTTTCATTAAAGTCTCACCTTGTTTCTTTTCTTTCAGAGAAGCAAGAAACTTCTTGCAGTTTGTCTTCCAATGACCTTTCTCCTTACAGAAGAAACATTCAGCATCAGACTTGTCAGGCTTACCTTCTTGAACCTTAGGTTTGGTCACACCACCTTTAGGTGCAAAGGGTTTCTTTTTTGACTTATACTTACCCTTACCCTTCTTTTTGAAGGATTTACCAACAACCATAGCAATTCCATCTTTCTTCTCAGAAGCAACCTGATTCTCATAATCAATCAATAGATTAAGCATCTCATGAAGTTCACAACTCATTTTATTCATATTGAAATTCACAATGAATTGTGAAAATGAATCAGGAAGCGACTGCAAGATCAAATCTTGAGAAAGCTCTTTTCCAAGTTTGCACCCCAACTTCTCAAGCTGTTCAATAAGATCAATCATCTTTAGAACATGGGGTCCAACAGGAGAACCTGCAGTCAAAAAGGACCTGAACAAATTTTTGGACAACTGATACCTAGCTGTCCTGCTTTGTCCACCATACATCTTCTTAAGATGTTCAATAATTGCAGGTGGCTCCATATCCTCATGTTGCCTTTGAAGTTCAGAACTCATAGATGCCAGAATGATGCATTTAGCATTGAGACACTCTTCCAAGTACTTTTCATAAGCCTTGGTTGCTTCAGCATTTTCTTTGTCAGTAGGGGCAGTTTTGGCAGGCTTATCGATCGTATCGATTAGTTTTTCATGCATAAGAACAATTCTTAAATTGCGGAACCAATCATCATAGTTGGCTCCAACCAGCTTGTTGGCATCAAGAATGTAGCGCAATGATAGAGAAGACATTTTGAGAATTCTAAGAACAAGAAAATACAATAACATAAGTTCGCATTTTCATTTATCATAGATATACACTTTTATCTAGATAAAAATTCCACAAACTACGATAGCTTCAGAAATCTCTATTTCTTGTAGTGGAATTACAAAATTCCTTAAAAACACATATATATGAATAAGCCCCTTGGTTGTCCAGTCGTTTCTCATGCATATATAAATTTTAGGTAGATACTTTTGTATCACATATAACATCAAAACAAAATTTCATACCATATAGTTACCTGGTTGTCAGGTCATTCCTATTGGGAAAAAAATGAATTAACCTTTATACTCCCCCGGGTAGTCCAGACGTTTAGTATAAAATAATTCCTTTTGATGTATTTGCATCACATGCAATAATAATTTTTCTTTTATTTCAAAACCACAAGCCTCCTGGTTGTCAGGCCGCTCCTTGTGATTAAGAAATATAGAAAACTATATAAATGAGATACATCATATTTTTATCATATAAAATTTCCAAGTGTCACAAAACAAATTATAAATATATGAATCTTACATTTGGAATAGACAATCCAATGTCATCTGCAACATATTCGTTAGCCAATTTTTCCAAGAAAAACAAGGTCCAAGTATGACTACTAATAATCACACATACAAATATAATAGCCAATAAATCATTAGCATTATATCACTTATGCCAAACACATCACATGCACCGGACAATATACTTATTCACAAAAAGTATCATACGAAAATAATTCATTTATTACTCATGCATCTTCTATGCAAAAACAGCAGTACAATTTAAACACAAAACAACCACGCTCTCATACCACTGAAGGATTGCATGGTGATTATATCAGCAGCGGAACAAGCAATCCAAAAATAAAATCTTTTGAGTTTAAAGTATATTTCTGCAATAAGAATGTTAATCGAAATACCTGATAAGGGATTTCTATCACTTTTAAAATTTATCTTCGATTATACAAAGACTCTATGCGTATCCACACCGAGACCAAGCCTTGCTATCAAACTCTTTGATACCTGAAACTTATACAAACTGAGACAAGAAAAAGAAGACGGAGACTAACCAACATTCTTTTTCCAACTAATATATATATATATATATCTCTATATATATATATTTTTAAGTTTCCTACTGCACGGTTGTATTACTTCAATCGCAATAAAACTATTGAAGTCCACTCATACATGCCACCGTTACATTGCATTACCATAATGACTATTGAAATTTGAAACAACTATAACGTTTCATTTGCATTACCATAATGAATGGCTTTAAAACACTTTTAAAACCCATTCATCTTGCATCAGCCGTACGTATGTTATTCTAGATAGAATAGCCATAGCCATCAAAGTTATTTGATCTATTCATTCCAAAATGAATAATCGTAAGACTGGTTGGCTGAATGCTTGCACACCATTATGGTGTATTCAATTCATTAATTTCCACATGAATAGCAACGAGAATGTTGCTTAAAGAATTAGAAACGTACTGCATCATTAGGTCCTATCTAATAGGATATTTTTTTTCAAATAACTGGAAACTCTTGGTTTTCTATTCCCTTCATATAATTGTATCATGTATTAATAACATTCTAAGTGCTAGCAAAGAATATAATAATATTCCATTAGGATTGAAAGTTTACTTATTTGATTAAATTAAATTCTCTAATTTAATTTATCAAATAAACTAAATAATCCTTTAGCAAAGACTGGAACACTCGTTAATGTGTGACCCCATAGGTTCAATACTAAGCCGGTAGTAATTTAGTCAAACCAAATTACTAATCAAGGTTGGCGTCTAGCAACACTCCTTAACGACCAGATAGCATGAAGTAATATCTTCAAGAACCTTTAGAAGAATAATGTAGTATTTCCTTCCATCGTTCCAGCTCTGAATTACCCTTAGAGTATGGTATAATAGTCAAAGCTCTAAATGGTAAACTCTTATATTTTATAACCAACTAGTGAATGACTTAAGAAACTCATTTCTTCATTCATTCAATTGCCTTGGCCAAGGTCTTTAACTTTGTTGTTATAATCATAGAGCTCAAACTCATTACCGAGAGTTGATGGATTCCTTCTTGATATATCATTAATCCTACAAGTACTTAGTCATACCCAATATCCATTCAACTAGCACCTTAGGGCATTAGGTGTCCGGAATCAAAGTATAAAAAGTAACTTGTTAATTACTATGATAATCTCAGGTCAAAGGAAATATTTACACTCTTCATGAGAATATCCTATTGACAAATTAATGGTAATATAAACCATTAGGATTTCTCAATTGAGCCAGTTCAATGATCATATCTCCATATGCATCATCTATATATGTGAATTAATAAATGAGATCTATTAATATCTATCCAATAGAGACCATCACATATATATTGATCTATCCGGAATAATGATGTCCCTTTCTCAATAATCCTCCGATCAAGAACACTTTAGATTAAATTATAAAAGACTTGCCTCTCATTAACATGATCTCTATCATGATGACAAGTGTCTAAATTTAATCAAGGACTTTGTCATATCAAATAAATAATTATAAAATGAATATGACAAATAAAACCATTTAATGGAATGCCAAATTATTTTATCAAAATAAAATAATTCTAATGCATTACCCAATGGATTGGATCTAGGGCATACTAATTATTCCCTAACATAATTTATTTACTTTCGGCAATTATTTGATTTGTTGATAATTGTTGATTTATATGTGTTATAATAGTTGAATATGTGTTTTAACTGTATTATCTGCTATAAACATATTATGATGTTGATTGTTGATCGCGAAGCCTGACAGTGGTCAGTGCTCAATTAATTAATGGGGATAAAAGCTTTAAAAAGCTTTGTATTAAATAATAAAGATTTATTTGGGTAGACGTTGGGTATTTTCAATAACGTTGTTTTTCTGAAGGAAAAGTGGATCCAAAAGTAATTTATGAAGTTAGTGGGAAAAGTTAGTTTTTATGAGTAAATTAATCTTTACGAGAAAAAAATAACATTAAGAGGAAAAAGTCAAGTTTTTCAACTGAGGACGTTTTTAAACGATGTTTTATTTCCGAAAAGACTTACGGAAAATGTTTTCAAAAACAGAAATGCTGTTCTGGGACGACGTTTTGGTCTCAGCTGTTTCCTTTCAAAAATTTCTCTTTGGGAAAGGGACTTTCGATAAAAGTTAAGTTTTACCATAATTCGATGGTTTTCAAACCGTTTTCAAACAGAAAAGTTTTCTGTAAAACGAGTTTTCCCAACGGTGTAAAAACCGACAACTTGGATGAGTTGCGGAGTTTTCGTTTTGGATTTGTGTTTCACAGAACGAAAAACGGTGAAAAACGATGAAAACGTGAACCTAGCATACGAGACGTCGGGATGCTAGTGTTCTGTAAAAGTAGCACGAGAAGCCGTGCAACGGTGTTATGGACTGCGTGTCCTATGGACTATGTGTCCTCCTGTTATTATGAGGAAACGTGATTAAAGGTGAATGATGTTTTCTATTACCACGGAACTTGGGCAGTGCATCAGTCTAGAGTTCCGCGATTGAGCACTCGGACGTTTTGTCCTGTGCTAACGATGAAAAGTTGTAAAACGGTGTAAATTGTGAATAGTCGGGAGCTTTGAGCTACGACAACGAAAGAACGAACACAAAGAAAAGTGATAAAACTTGAAACATTTTTCTCATGCATTTGTTTTAGGCAGATGTGCCATCTGATTGGGGGACCTTGATGGCAGGGAACCCTGTGATGACTTTAAGTCATTGTGTAACATTGTGCCTTGATGGACAATGGTATCATACAACTGACGAATATTGTGCCTTGAGTTGGACAATATCGTATGACCATTTACAGTTTATTCAGTACCGCTGAATGTAATTTCCATGTAATCACGTAATGTCATGGTGTTCATGTACTGCCGAATAAGCACTTAGGTGCTGGTCATTATTGTGCCTTGAGTTGGACAATACCGCATGACCATTTACAGTTTATTCAGTACCGCTGAATGTAATTCCATGTAATCGCGTAATGTCATGGTGTTCATGTACTGCCGAATAAGCACTTAGGTGCTGGTCATTGTGCCTAGGGCCAATGTACCTTGAGCCTGATCAGCTCAGTTTTTACACAATGGTGTCCGGAGATTAAGTAAAGAATTAGATGATGAATATTGAAGTGTCATGCATTTCTGTTGAAAATGACGATGACTGTCGGGTATGAGACCCTATGATATACTACTTGTTTATCCAGTAGAATTTTATACGTAATGATTGTATATGTCCATGTGCTGTTAATCTGTAATGCATGTGGTTATCGTGTTTGAATCCATATATTGGTATCTCACCCTTGCCTGTACATGTTGGACACCCTGTTGTGTTTTTGGATACATGTATAGATGCATTTCAGTGGATCTCTGGGCCACTTTGGGACCCCGAAGCTGGAGTCACTTTACGTCGATGGCAAGGATGTGTGGACTGGCAACAACGAGGCTTAGTCTCAAGGGTTTGAAGTATACTAGGTAGTATACTTTACCATCTTTAGATGTTCTTATATTAGACCAGCTCTTAGGATTTTTGATGTACGTATGGCGTATGAAAAGATTGGGAAAATGATGTACGCCTTACGCCGAGGTTGAGTTATTATTACAAAGGATGAATGACAATTTGTTTTATATGATTGTTCTGTTTTGTTTTTGGTATCAGATTTCTATAACCACTCGAGTGAGTGTTTTTCAAAACAAAAAGTTTGTAGTTTCCGTAATGAGTTACCATGTGATGTCCCAGAAGGGGGTGTCACACTTAACAAAAACTTGAAAATCGGGGTGTTACTTCTTTTCCCCTACAAGTTTATGATTTTTAGAAAATATATTTACCTATGATATGAAATTTTTTCTTCTCTCTTGAAAATTTAATTGATTTATTTCTTCTTTTTTTCCCAAGCAAGTTAATCATTTTTGGAAAATTTATTTATATATCTTATTATTATTTTTATTTTTTCTTGAAAATATATTTGATTTATTTCTCCCTTTCTCCGTGCAAGCTAGTCATTTTTAGAAAATATATTTATTTATCACATTATTTTTTTTATTCTCTCTGCAATGTCTATTCGATTTTTTTCTACTCTTTTCCCTAAGCAAGTTAATCATTTTTAAAAAATAATTTTATCTATCATATTATTATTTTTATTTTCTCTTTAAAATCTATTTGATTTAGTGCTTCTCTTTTCCCCTTGTAAGTTATATGTTTTTAGAAACTATATTTATCTACATATTCTTTTATTCTTCTTTCTTGAAAATCTATTGGATTTATTTCTCTTCTTTTTCCGATGCGAGTTAATCGTTTTATAAAATATATTTTTTTCATATTATTTTTTTTTTAATCTCTTTTGAAATTTTATTTGATTTATTCTTCTCTCTTCTCGTGAAAGTTAACAATATTTGAAAAATATAGTTATCTATCATATTAGGTTTTTTTTCTCTCTTAAAAAATTATTTGGTTTATTTCTTCTTTTTAACCGTGGAAGTTAACCATTTTTAGAAAATATATTTATCTATCATGTTTTTTTCTCTTGTCAAAATCTATTCGATGTATTTCACCTCTTCGGTTTGTGCAAGTTAACCATTTTTAAAAAATTTATTTATTTATTATATTAATTTTTTATTCTCTCTTGAAAATCTACTTGATTTATTTTTCCTTTTTTCCGTGGAAGTTAACCATTTAAAAAAAAATATATTTATCTATCATATTATTTTTAATTTTTTCGAAGCTTTTCATAAAATATGCAAATTCTGCATAAAAAAATATGCAAATTTATTACAATGTGTCAGGATTAATATTCAAAAGCATACTTTTTTTAGTTTCCAAATGCTATAAATGTAAATAAATCACCAAATATTTCAAAAAAAAAATATTAGTTATTCGAGAAACGATCATAGATCAACACGTGAAAAAAATTCTGCTAGGCTGTGTTATAGGCTTACATGTGAAAAACACTCATAGATGATAGATTTTACGAATTTTGAGATGACCCGCCGTTCCATTAAAGAACCTAAGATATTAAATAACCTTAACCATATATAAACGTTACCGCGCTTTATTAACCCGAAGCGAAGCGGAAAGATTAAACATGTAAACAAGACTAAACTAAAGCACGCATACATCAGAGTAACGCAGTTAAAACATAAAAGATATACACATGCATCGGTTGCCCCATCAGTAGGGCTACAGTAGTAATATATATAAGCATAAGTACATCTGAAACTAAAATAAAAACAAAGTACATCAAAAGACAGAGAAAGATCCTCGTACTCACAGTGTAACACCCCAATTTTCTTATTCTTTCTAATTAATCAGTATTTAGGTAATGATTGATTGATTAACACCTCATACTCATATGTGATATATGTTATACTTATTATATGCTCATGATTGATTAACATGATTTATCTGTAAGTTGATTTTACTATTGAATCTGTTGTTGGTTGTGATTTATGTACCGTTATGACTGCTAATGTCTGAGTAGAGCTAGGTAGTGATTTCTGATAAGTCGGGAGATGATTGTGTGGTGAGAAAGTCGAGGATATATGTATATGTTATAATGTTCAACCTAGAGATACAGTTGATCTGTTTATGTTGTGATATAAAGTTGTTACCCGGTTAAGCCGGATGAAAGTTGGTTGTGGTTGCTTATAAGTCGTGGTTGAGAGACAAAGTGTTGATCTTAAGATGAGGCAGTGAGATTCATGTTGCATAGTTGTTGTTCATCACTGTGTTGGCATACGGGCGATTCCGATCTTACCTGCGGGGAGATGATCGTACCGATTAGTTTGGCGTAGGGGCGATTCCGATCTTACCTGCGGGGAGATGATCGTACCCATTAGTCGAATTATAGTCAGACGGGAGAATGTCTCGACCTAGCCTGTGGTAGGGGGGATATGTCATTACCGAAAGTTGAGTTATTAACGGATGGGCGAATGTTTCGACCTAGCCTGCGGGCAGGGGAACATGTCGTTATGGTTAGTTGCGTTGTTGACGGGCGAATATTCCGAACTGGCCTGCGGGAAGGGGAATATGTCGTACCCATGAGACGAGTTGGACCTGCGGGCTTTTGACTGAACCCTGCCTTATGGGTGGTGGTATAGTGATGACTGAGGCACGTTGTTCTGTTGGGGATGTCGGGTCGTGATCGCGTCCATATAGTTGTTAATTGCATGAGTGTGAGAGATAGTAGTTAAGACAAAATTATTCGGGAGTTGTATGATTGTCACTGTTGTGATTCTGAGTGTTCCTATCTATATACATTATTTTATATAGCTGTTTTTCCTAGTTATGACATATTACTGTTTCCTATCCCCTATATTTTCTATGTCATATTTTATTTATTCTCGACTATATGAGAAGACCCGGATGAGGAATTTCCAGAGGAGATTGATGGCATCCTGGTTGAACCTGATGCTGGCGAGCTCGGATCCCAATGCTGTAAGTGTATTAAATGTTTAAATATTTCCACAATTTTGTACTATCACGCTACGCTGTAACGCTAATAATTATAAGTGGGGTTACCAATGGGACCTCCGAGGAAAGGGTTGTCTCATTTTGTGGTATCAAAGCAGTTTGATTCTTAATCAAGTACTGCTTGGGTCAGGTGGTAATTTCTGGCTGTGTCTTGTTGAACCCGCATTAGGTATTAACTATGCTTAGAAGTTGGGTAGAGCGTTTGATGCGCAAGTTATCGAGTGTTATAACTGTTTTTGTTCGTAAGGCATATGATATATATATGTCTGTTGAATGAGATTGTATGTTGCTTCTGTCTGGCTCTCAAGGCGAGCATTGGTTTCGCGTTGCGCGGCCGAGAGGCTGTACTTTACTGATCAAGCTAATCTTCTGACTCGCGTGGCGAGAATAAGTTCGCGTCGCGAGGCCGAGAAGCAGTACCTTACTGATCAGTTTGGCCTTCTGTCTCGCATGGCGAGGATTGTTTCGCATTGCGAAGCCGAGGGACTGTATTTTACTGCTTGGTTTGACCCTCTAGCTCCCGGGGCGAGCATCGTGTCGCGAGGCAAGTGGCTTTTCCCTTGTTTTCTTCTTTTCTAGCCTTTTCTTGCTGGAAAAAAAAAATCGGATAAGCTGCAAACTTATCACATGTCTTATGAATCGAAGCTAATATTTTTCTTCGTCAGGAAGGAATGGTTCGTGGACGACCTAGAGGATGTGGCGGAAGGGCCACGGCGAGTGCCGCTGAACTCAGAATTGGTTATGAAGCAAGTTCCCACGTTGTCGATGGGATAAAATCAACTAAAACCGTAAGGACAGTTAGGGAACTAGAAACGACAATGTTGCATCAGACGCAGCAGAACACTCAACTACTACAGTTGACCATGCAGCAACAACAGAGACCGAATCAGCAAGGTGAAGTCGTGAGGGAAGACACCGGGCTGAATTACTTTTCTGAAAGTGAACCGCCGCAGTTCAATGGCGACTTCAACCCAGAGGGAGCTGAACTCTGGATACAAGGTCTGGAGAAAATCTTTGCGGCGATGCACTGCCCTGAGGACAAAAAGGTAACCTATGCATCCTTCATGCTGATAGGAGGTGCGGAACTGTGGTGGAAAGGCAAGCATAGGATGCTTGAAGCAGAAGACAGACTTATCAACTGGGGACTGTTTCGAGAATGCTTTCTGGAGAAGTATTTCCCCAGGATAATGAGAAGGGAAAAGGAGAAAGAGTTTATGGGTCTGAAGCAAGGGACCATGTCTGTTGGGGAGTACTCTGCAAGATTCGAAGCACTGCTCAAATTTTTTGAATTTTATCAGAAATTCCCCGATGAAGAATGGGTTTGCAGGCGCTTTGAGGACGGCCTAAAATATGAATTGCAAAGGGTGATTGCACCACTGAACATCACCTGACTGCCTGAAATACTGGAGAGATGTTCAGTCATTGAGAACATTGACAAGAAGAGAGAGGTGCAGCAAGGCAGAACTGGAGGACCTACTCAGAGGTTTGACTAGAGGGGTCGAGGAGGAAAAGGAAGATTCCAAACGGGACGGAGGCCTTATGACCGTCAGACAGCAAGACAGACTGAAGTTCAACTCCAACCAAGTGGCTGCTTTAGGTGTAAAGGGTCACATTCAATTCGGGATTGTCCGATAATGGAGACTCGCCAGTGTTTCCGATGTGGCCAAGTAGGCCACATAGCGCCAGAATGTACACAAGGGGCGAGGTATAACACAGGCGGGCAGGGCTTAGTGGCCAGAACTCAAGGGACTGGACAGCAAGCAGCAAGACCACAAGTCACCGGAAGGGTGTTTACCATCAAGGGAGCTGAATCCTCTCAATCCCCCGATCTTATACAAGGTATGTGCCTAGTGTCAGGTAAACTCTTATATGTATTGTTTGACTCGGGAGCCACCCATTCCTTCATATCCCAAGAGTGTATGGATCATTTAAAGTTTCTTGTCTCTTTACTTCCCCATGACTTAACTGTTTCTACTCTTACCAGTAATTCTTTGACAACCATAACCGTCTGTTTAAATTATCTTATTGTCATTGAGAATCGAATTTTTTCTGTTGATCTCATTTGCTTACCTATGCATGAACTTGATATAATTTTAGGCAGGGATTGGCTTTCTGCTAACCATGAAGTGTTAGACTGTTCTAAAAAGACCTTATCTTTCCCCGAGCAATCTAGATTAATGCCTGCCAAGGATAGTAAGCTAGGTACTAAATCTCATAAACACGTGTTGCTACTCTCTATGGAAGCTAAGGAATCTCCTACGTTGGATTCATTGCCTATAGTGCGGGAATTTCCGGAAATTTTCCCTGATGACGTTCCGGGTTTACCACCGGAGAGAGAAGTAGAATTCGCTATAGATCTCATATCGGGAACTAGACAGATTTCGATAGCACCTTATCGAATGGCACCAGCGATGTTAGCAGAGCTGAAAAAGCAATCGGACGACATATTGGATAAGGAATTTATAAGAGCGAGTGCTTCACCTTCGGGAGCACCGGTGCTGTTCGTCAAAAAAAAGGACGAAAGTTCAAGGCTGTGCATGGACTATCGACAGATGAACAAGGCGACGATCAAGAATAAGTACCCGTTGACGAGGATTGATGATTTGATGAACCAGTTGAAAGGAGCAGTAGTATTCTCGAAGATTGACTTAAGATCTGGTTATCACCAGATTCGAGTCAAGAGGGAGGATATACCGAAGACGACGTTTAGGAGCCAGTATGGACACTATGAGTATCTGGTTATGCCCTTTGGTGTAACTAATGCTCCAGCAGTGTTCTTGGATAACATGAACCGGATTTTTCGACCGTTCTTGGATAAGTTTGTTGTCGTGTTCATCAACGACATTTTTATTTATTCCCTTAATCAGGAAGAAGATCAGGAACATCTTAGGATGGTACTTCAAGTGTTAAAGGACTGACAAATTTATGCAAAGTTGTCCAAGTGTGAGTTCTGGTTAGAAGAAGTACAATTCTTAGGTCATGTGATTAATCGTGATGGGGTAGCTGTAGATCCAACAAAGGTTGAAGCTGTAGTGCAATGGGAAAGCCCTAAGTCAGTGAGTGAAATACGGAGTTTTCTGGGCTTAGCTGGATATTACCGAAGGTTCATCGAAGTATTCTCGAAGATCGCGTTGCCGATGACGCAGTTAACTAGGAAGGGAGTATCCTTTGAATGGATAGATGGATGTGAGAAAAGTTTTCAGGAGCTAAAAAGGAGGTTGACTACATCACCAGTACTGACGTTACCAGATTCTTTCGGACAGTTTGACGTGTACTATGATGCGTCATACCAAGGATTGGGCTGTGTCCTAATGCAAGAAAGGAGAGTCATAGCATATGCATCGCGGCAGCTAAGAATCCATGAGCGGAATTATCTAACTCATGATTTGGAATTAGCAGCTATAATGTTTGCCTTAAAGATATGGCGGCACTATTTATATGGAGCTAAGTTCATAGTGTACAATGACCATAAGAGCTTAAGGTATCTATTTGATTAGAAAGAGTTAAATATGAGGCAAAGGAGATGGATGGAAATCATAGAGGATTATGAATTCGACCTATAATACCATCCAGGAAAAGTGAACGTAGTAGCGGATGCGTTAAGTAGAAAATCCTTACACGTATCTGCTATGATGGTGAAAGAGCTATAACTGGTCGAACTGTTTAGAGATTTGAATCTAGGTATGAAATTATCTAGGGATAAGATACACCTAGGAATGGTCGCAGTAATGAGCGAGTTTTTGAAGATGATCAAGGAAAAGCAGGAGGTTGATCAGTATCTTCAGAAAATAAAGGAACAAGTAACGGAAGGCAGAAACTTTGAGTTTAGGATGAATTAAGATGGAGTCTTGAGGTATGTTGACAGAATTTGTGTGCCAATGAATATAGAGCTAAGAAGGATGATCTTGGAAGAAGTGCACAAGAGTAGGTTGAGTTTTCATCTAGGAGCTACCAAGATGTACCAGGACTTAAAGAAAATGTTTTGGTGGCCCGGAATGAAGAAGGAGGTAGCTGAGTATGTGTTGGCTTGCTTGGTGTGTCAAAAGGCAAAGATAGAACACCAAGAGCCAGCGGGACTGCTACAATCTTTAGATATCCTAGAATGGTAATGGGATGGAATATCTATGGATTTTGTGGTTGGGTTGCCAAGGACTAACAAGAGGCATGATGCAATTTGGGGAATCGTCGATAGGTTAACAAAGTGTGCTCACTTCCTACCTATTGGTGAAAGCTATACATTGGAAAAGCTAACCCAAATATACATCAAGGAAATAGGAAGGTTGCACGGAGTGCCTTCTAGTATTTTTTCCGACAGAGATCCTAGATTTACATCTAGATTCTGGAAGCAGTTACATGAGGCTTTGGGAACTAAGTTAAGGTTGAGTTCTACTTATCATCCTCAGACGGATGGCCAGTTGGAACGAATGATTCAATCGTTGGAAGATTTTTAAGAGCTTGTGTTTTTGGAACACATAGGAAGTTGGGAGGAGTTCTTGTCATTGATTGAGTTCATCTAGAACAATAGTTTTCATTCAAGTATAGGTATGGAACCTTACAAAGCGTTGTACAGCAGAAAGTGTAAAACACCATTGTGTTAGTATGAGACAGGAGAAAGTCAAGTGTTGGGACCAGAGGTAGTACAACAAATGAGAGAACAGATCAAGAGGATACGGGAAAAGATGAAAATCGCACAGGATAGACAGAAGAGTTACAGCGATAAGAGGATAAGACCGTTAGAATTCTAGGAAGGAGACCATGTTTTTCTGAGAGTGACTCCGAGAACTGGAATCGGTAGAGCAATAAAATCTAGAAAGCTTACTCCTGGGTTCATTTGACCATTTCAAATACTTCACCGAATTGATCCTGTAGCCTATCACATCGCTTTACCACCAAACCTATCCAATCTCCATGATGTCTTCCATGTTTCTCAGTTGAGAAAGTATTACCCCGATCCATCACACGTCTTAGAACCAAAGTCAATGCAATTGAGAGATAACCTTGAGTATGAAGCTCTACCTGTAAGGATCGCGGATAGAAAGACAAAAGAACTCAGAGGTAAGAACATTCCGTTGGTCAAGATCATATGGGATGAACCGAAGATGCTACCTGGGAATGCGAAGAAGACATGCAACAGCAATATCCAAACCTATTTTAAAAAGGTACGTCGAATTTCGGGACGAAATTCTTTTTAAGGGATTAGTAATGTAACACCCCGATTTTCTTATTCTTTCTAATTAATCAGTATTTAGGTAATGGTATTTTATTGGAGGGTCTAGAAAATTAAATAAATTAATCCGAGACCATAGTCACGCTCTATGCTATCGTAGGAAGCTATGGTTAAATTTTGGTCGAAACTCAGACGGAGCCCGATCTGGGTTTTACGCTGACAGTATGATTTTACTGCTCAGACGACCTAATTTTGACTCATGAATGAAACAAGTAGGTTTTAAATAAAATTGCGAACAATATCGGCAATTTTGAAAATTTTCAAAATATAAAAGTTCTCACGACTTTCTGGGGCGAAATAATAAATCGCGTAAGTAACGGAGCAAAAAACGGATGAACATGAAGTCACATCGCCTAGGAAGGCATGCCTATGACTCACTACTGTCATCATTGTTTTTCCAGAAAATATATAAATATTTATGGTGTTAGAAAATATCTGAACGCGAAAAGACCAAAATGCCCCTGGTCTTTTTCCTAAAGGACAATTTTGTCCCTAAAATATCTAAAAGTGACATCACCCTAGTCACTCTCTCTCTCTCCTCAAACTCGGCACACACACACTCTCTCTTCTTCTTCTTCCTTTCTTTCTCTCCATTTCCATTTTCCTCCATTTTTCCTCCAACTTCACCTCCATTTTTCTTCAACTTCCTCAAGGATTTTCAACCAAATTTGTGAAGCAAAGTTGGTCCTCTCATCCTCCTCTATCACCTAAGAGGTATAGATTTCATCCTTGAGCTCTCAATCTTCATTTTTCTTCATTGAAAGTTCATAGTTCAAGTTTATGCTTCCAACTTCAAAAATCCATAGAAAATTATAGAAAATTCCTTTTAATGTCAAACCAATTTCTATGATCTAGTATCATCCCCTACTATCATAATCCAAGAGCGTGGAATCATGTAAGCTCTCTAGCATATTTATCTACGAAGAGTCCGAGCCTATGTAGAAATTTGGGGAAAATGGGTTCTTTTTCAATTTTTGTGAAATGATTCTTGATTTCACCTATTTCATTCCTTAATCATGTAATCCAAGTGATTAGGAAGCCAAATCAAACTCTCACCTATTTTTAGAGGTGATGGCCAAAACCCTACTTTGTTGGTTTAAGGGGTTTTGGTTCAAATCTTTGATAATTGATCATGGATTATGCCTTAGGTGTGCTTAAGGATCATTGATCCAAGAGTTGGTAGAATTTCAACATCCCTAGCCTATTTAATTAAATAGGGGCAGTAGCTAAACCTAAGGATTAGGGAGTTTGCAATTTAACTGTTTTAATTTCTGGTTGTGTTTTGCTGTATAGAATCTGACAAGACTCGAATGTTCGATCGCGCATACGATTGACTATTGTGGAGCTGCATCCGGAGTCACCCAAGAACATCACAAAGGTGGGGGAAAGAACCAGAATATCGTCGGGGAGGCAAGCTTTAAATAATATATATCGATATACGTAGGGCGACCCAAACCCTACTAGAGGTCGTTCGACCGTTAGGTTGATTTTACTATGTATTGAGGATGTAAGCTCTGTGATTGGATATTTAATATGTTATATGTGATATATGTTATGCTTATTATATGCTCATGATTGATTAAACATGATTTATCTGTAAGTTGATTTTACTGTTGAATCTGTTGCTGGTTGTGATTTATGTATTGTTATGACTGCTGATGTCTGAGTAGAGCTAGGCAGTGATTTCTGATAAGTCGGGAGATGATTGTGTGGTGAGAAAGTTGAGGATATATGTATATGTTATAGTGCTCAACCTAGAGATACAGTTGATCTGTTTATGTTGTGATATAAAGTTGTTACCCGGTTAAGCGGGATGAAAGTTGGTTGTGGTTGCTTCTAAGTCGTGGTTGAGACACTAAGTGTTGATCTTGAGATTAGTCAGTGAGATTCATGTTGCATAGTTGTTGTTCATCACTGTGTTGGCATACGGGCGATTCCGATCTTACCTACGGGGAGATGATCGTATCGATTAGTTTGCGTAGGGGTGATTCCGATCTTACCTGCGGGGAGATGATCGTACTCGTTAGTCGAATTGTAGATTGAGGGGCGAATGTCTAGACCTAGCTTGCGGGCAACGGGATATGTCGTTACCGAAAGTTGAGTTGTTAACGGACGGGCGAATGTTTCGACCTAACCTGTGGGCGGGGGAACATGTCATTACCGTAAGTTGTGTTATTGACGGGCGAATATTCCGACCTGGCCTGCGGGCGGGGGAATATGTCGTACCCATGAGACGAGTTGGGCCTGCGGGCTTTTGACCAAACCCTGCTTTATAGGGAGTGGCATAGTGGTGACTGAGACACCTTGATCTGTTGGGGATGTCGCGTCGTGATCGCGTCCATATAGTCGTTAGTTGCATGAGTGTGAGAGACAGTAGTTAAGATAAAATTATTCGGGATTTGAATGATTGTCACTGCTGTGATTCTGAGTGTTGCTATCAATATACATTATTTTATATAGCTGTTTTTCCCAGTTATGACATATTATTGTTTCTTATCCCCCTATATTTTCTATGTCATATTTTCTTTATTCTCGACTGTACGAGAAGACCCGGACGAGGAATTTCCAGAGGAGATTGATGGCATCCCGATCGAACCTGATGCTGGCGGGAAAGCCTCGGATCCCAATGTTGGGGGACCTTGAGCTGCTCTATGCAAAGGACGACCATCTCTGGGAGACTGAGTCATCTGTACTTTTATTTCCGCCACTATGCTTTTAGTTTTTATTTGCTGCATACTCTGAAATCTTTTATATTTGGTATCAGTTGTTTTAGGCTCCGCTGAAGGAGCCAATACTCTTACTTATGTATAAGTTGTTTATGGCAAGTGTATTAAATGTTTAAATATTGCCGCAATTTTTACTATCACGCTACACTGTAACACTAATAATTATAAGTGGGGTTACCAATGGGACCTCCGAGGAAGGGGTTGTCTCACACAGCACTCACCACCCTCGCTTAAAATACATTAAAAAGCCCTCATATCAAACTCTTATGCAGACGCACTGGCGGCATTCCGTCACCGACGATAGCAATGCCCTGAACTATCCTGCCGTCCACCATGTGTGCGCCAATAGACTCGCAGGAACACATTCTCTAAAGAGGAACTCGCACCCTTTTTTGGTACAGAAACTCAAAACCACTCGAGGCTAGGGTTCGTGGCTTGTCCACCAACATCAGGCTCGTAAGGGGTGCCCTTCAATTCCTCAGCAACTGGTTTCTCCACAGGATCTTCCCATAAAATAAAGGATACACAGAGAAAAAGATAGGGAGATTAGAAACATGCATATCATCAAACATGGGAGAGGGGCGACAGTATAACATGTTAACATGTAGCATGCATCATATACAACAAACAACACTCAAAACAAACATCTCCTGAGTCATACAACACAACCATCTTAAAAGTTATTCTCTCAGATCAAACCTCTACGAGGGATACTAATCCCTATATGCATGTCGACCGATTTCATCACGTTCCCAGTTAGACTTCCCCGCCGGGATCAATAACGTCCGCAATTGGACATCCCTGTAAGGATCAATAACGTCCCCAATTAGACATCCCGCCTCGGGATCGGTGATACACATCTCACCCCCATTTGGGCATCCCCCATTGGGATCAAATATGCTATGATATGCAACAAACATCCATCAGAGGTTGCTATCGAAACCGCACGCCTAAGAACTCGACCACAACAACAATGCATTACATCCATGATAACATCAACGTCAACACGATGCCTTGAGCCCACAAGCCACAGCTCCACGGTCATAACCACAACAGTACCAACCCAAACAACATCACAATCGCACCATACTCTCATCAGCAATCATCCAGCCAATCACAAGAATAAAATATCACAATAATAAGTAGGCCAATATAGATATCATCATGTTGACAGATAGACAGATAATCACATAGGCAGTTCAACATATCAACCTCAACAATTACGTCATCTTGCCTAAGGTATTATCTTAGCGGTGATAGCCCAAAGATACCTACACCTAGGGTCCAGGTACTTGTCCAGGGCTCATCTTATAGTAGGGTATAAGGTTCCCCTACACATGTATACATTTTATACTAAGCTTGCCTTCCTGACAATAACAGTTCTTTCTCCCCACCTGAACAGTTTCCTGCGCGCTTTCCCATGCAACACTGAATGCGGCTCCGCAACCGACAACTGTACACGCTTCCCAATGAGCACAACACTCAACTCTAAATCACTGCCAAAGATATCTCTGGCACGTACGTTGGGCCAACAATCGCTCGGAGCACACGCACGAGGTACAAAAACTCAGAACGACCACAGAATCGATGATAAACGATCGAAGAACAATGAATCAAAGGAACAAGGATTCATCCCACAAAAATGAAAGGAGATTCCTTACCCAAACAATGGCTGTCTCTCAGCCCAAGCACCAAGCACGATCCCTCATGCGACTCCTCAAATGATTAATAGCGCAAAAACACCCGTAAAAGCCTAAAACGCATCGAAACAATGTCAGGATTAAGAACGAGGAAGAAATGGAATTGAATGACCAAAAGAAGGTAAATGTCGACACCGACTTACCATGACGATACTCGCATAGAAAGGTAGTAGTACGAAGGTGTCACAACTACGAACCCGAATATACGATCAGTTTAAAATTCTGATGATCAAAGCAACTCCAACCAAGCTTTTGAAGTCTTCAACAATAGTGGTCTTATTTTATTTTCTCTTTGTTCTTGCGCTAGTCCTTTTTGTCTAAGTGAAGAAGATGAGTTTTCCTTCACTTTGTTGCATTAAAGTAGTTAGATTAAGTTACCATTATTTAGTATAGGTTAGATTAGGTGTCACTTACAGTCATTAGGTGTCCTAGCCTAGGTGCTAAGTGTCATGTGTAGGTTTAGTTAGGTGTCCTTTAGTTAGGCTAGGTGGCATGATCCTAGGCTAGTTAGGTGTCCTTTAGTGAGCCCACGTGTCACCTTTTGGTGGCAACCTCCTTGCCACCTTCTCCTCTACGTGACACGTATCCAGTTGTGATACGTGTCACCCACACGTGTTGTCCCGTCAGCACGCTCGGGTGTTTTTGGGAGTGAGCCTCAAGGGCTAGGAGGGCCAAAATTTGTTCATTTAGGGACAAAAGAGTAAAATCACTTAGGGACCAAATTGGCATTATTTAACAAAAGGCTAAGGACATAAATGTCATAAAATCTCTAAAGCCATCATGACAATGGTGAGTCACCTGCATGACTCACCTAGATGAGTTATCTTGATATGACTTGTTATTTATCCGTTAGCGGGTCCCGACAATCCCATATTCAGCTCCGTTGTTCGCCCGATTTAATATATCGCCCGAATAATATATATTATTTCACTTTTTAGTGAAAAATTTCAAAATAATCAAAGTCGTTGGAAATTCGATATAAAACCTAACCATTTCCTTTACGAGTCAAAATTAGGTTTTCTGATTAGTACAATTTTACTGTCAGTGAAGACACAAATCGGTTTTCATATGAATTTTCGACCAAAAATTTACCGTTACTCTCTAAAATAAAGTAGAGTGTGGATATGATCTTGGTTTATTCAAAATCATTTTCTAAGTCTCGGACAAATTATAAATAAATTACCGATCTTAGAAAGAAGTGAAAATTGTAACACCCCGAAAATCCTATATATGTCAATAATTAATTTTATTTGCTTAAATTATTTTATTTATTTTATTTGGCGCGTTATCATAGTTTATACACTCTTGCAAGACAAAAATATTCTGCTATTGTTATTATTATTATTTGTTTAGAAAAATATTATTTAAGTAATATGGTTGAAAGAAATTATTTTCTAAATTTAATCTATTTGATTTTAGATTTGAAAATAAAATGGTTTGGATTTAATCAAAAATTTATTTTGGTTCATTAATTCCCTAAGTTGATAAATTCAATCATCAATCTCTATTCTATTTCAAATTTTGAAATTTTAGATTTTTCCAACCTACCACAATTATAAGAACAAAAAAAAGGGGGAGGAACTCCCCAAATTCCCTCACACACCAGCAACATGCCCACCCTTCTCTTTCTCTTTCTTCTCTTTTCTTTTGCTTTCTCTCTTCTTCTTCCCAGTGTCCCTCTTGCGCTCCCTCTCTCTCTCTCTAACTTTCTCCTCCTTCTCTCTTAATTTTCGGCCACCTCTCACAAAACCGAAACCGTAGAAATACTTCCCCACCTTCTCCTCTACAATTCTAACCAAACATTTTTCCAAACGGAGAAGGTTGACGACGGGGCCACCACCACTGTTCGGGCATTTTTCGGCCACCGTCTGCACCAAACCAACACTATAACTTTGCTCTCCTCACCTTCCTCTACATTTCTAACCCAATATTTTTGCAAACGAACAACGTTGACGGCGGAGCCACCGTAGAGCCGCCACTGTTGTTGGCTTTTCCAGCCACCGGTTGCTCTCCCCTTCCAGAAATGATCCAACCACGTGGAAGGCCGCATCTTCCTCCACGTTTTGGACCAAGCACCGCCACTGCCACCGCCGAAATCGCCGTACGCCGCCACCGTGCGCCACTGTCGGGACCACCGTTCATGCCCTTCTTCCTCCTTGGTAAGAATCCTTCATTTACTTCATTCCTTTCTCTTGGCTTCTAATTTCATGATGAACCCTAACCCTAAATCCCCAATTTGAAACCCTAGCATTTTAATTTCATGCTTTAAATGTGAAATTGCTTATGTTTTTATGCAATTGGGTATATCAATTTCAAGTTCCCTATGGCAATTATTCAAATCCCCTTTTAAATTCAGATTTCCCCAATTTCACTAAATCCCTAAATTTTTATCTTAATCTAATCATGAAATTAATTCTGTTTTAGTGCAATCAGGTTAGTTAATTAATGATTCCCTAAGCTAATTTCATATTTCCATGACCAAATTGGTTTTTCCCAAATTTTGTTAATGAACCCTATTTTCCCAAATTGATTTTATTGGAAAAGTAATTCTGTTTTTATTAAATAAAATCTTTAAATCCGTTAGGTTATGTTTTTAATGATGATTAATTAATTGATATGTTGTTTGGATGCTGAATGTGCTTGGATGTTATCTCTTGGTTTTTGGTTGTGGCTATGCTTACTTGGGGGAGCTGGATATGCATTCTTGGAGCTCTTGTGGAGTTGCTTGCACGTGTTGGGACGTTAATGTCGCCTTCAGTCACCTCTTGGATTTGATGCTTGGAGATTTCTCATCAAAGAGACTTCATTTAAGGTAAGGGGATAAACCTGAGGAATTCCAATTCCGACAGCTGTATGCTGTATCTGTGTATATGGATTGTAATTATTTGTTTGTGCTTGATTGTTGTGGAGTGATTAAAATTTACCTGCTCATAATTGCTTATGCCTGCAATTACCTGATTATGCTTGATTTTGTTGTATGGCATTTGATCATGATGTATGGATGTATACTATGCCTATTGTGATAATTATTATGTTAAAGGACCTAACATCGGTTAGAATCCAAAATCTTGAAATGTTAAAAGCTTCGATAAGCTTGGAATGTTGGATAAGAAAATAAAAGGAATTAAAGTTTCAAAGGTTTTGTTTTGAAACAAATTGGGAACTAATGCCTTTTTAGAATTGAGAAGAATAAAATCTACTTTAATAAAGGTGAGTTGACATAAAGGGTAAAATGGAGAAAAAAGATTTTAATTGAGAAAAGTAAGGTTTTGCGGTAAAAAGTACGTTTTGGAGTCATCGATAGTTTTCAAAGTAATAAAGTGAACTAGTTCAAGCAAAAGTGTTTTTAGAAATGTTGTTTCAAAAATTAAATTGTTTTATCCAAGAAAAAGGGTTTTACGAACCGTATTTCAAAGTATTGTGTTTTACCGAAATACTACGAAAGAGAAAAAGGTGGTCTTTAGACCAAGTTTTTTTTATTTTATGGAAAACCGATCCCGAAGGCTTTGTGTAACTTTCGGAGATTTGGGTTTTGGTTTTTGGGTCTCAAAAGAGAAAAAATGTGGTTTTTGGTATGAACCTAGAAACCGAGATGTCGGGGTTCTAGGATTCTGTAGAACACGTGGATCAAGGATCCGTGTTAATTTGTTGGTCTTGTAAGCTTGTGGACAATCTTTTTGGTCCTATAGGCTTGCGGACGTTTTTAAGCTTTTGAATCCAAAATCCGAGACTGGTGCATCGGTTAGGGATTTTTGGGTTAGAGCTGTTGGACTGCGTGTCCTTTTTGGGTTTTGGACTGAGTGTCCAGTTTTTGAGAAAAATGTTGTAAATGCTTAAAGAGTCTAAAACATTATGGCGGTTGATAGCGTTGATGCTTCAACAAGGAAATATTGATATGACACAGATAAACAGATGAAAACAAATGTTTTCTCATGCATATGTGTTTTTGGCAGACGTGCCATGAAATGAGGGGACCTTGATGGCAAGGAAACCTGGGATGACTTATGTCATTGTGTAACATTGTGCCTTGATGGACAATGGTGTCATACGTGCTGTGTATTCATATTGTGCCTTGAGTTGGACAATATAGTATGGCAAGATTACATTGTAAGTACCTCATATTTGCTCGCTTATGTGAGATCTCATGGGATTCATGTATTTACGTTTAGCAAGTTTGTGCTCGTCATTGTTGCCTGAGGGCCAATGAATTTTGAGCCTGATCAGCTCGTTGAAAAGTGATGAGATTTCTGAAAATTAAGAACTGAACGTTAGATGATATATGTGGAAGTGCTCATGCATACGTTTTAAAAATAACGATGACTGCTGGGCACGAGGCCTTGTGTGTTATTTATAGTATTATGATATACTGTGATGTATCTATCATGTTGATGATTATGTGAGACATGCCTATATGAATCGGTTGTTGTGTTTTGATTATATAGTTGCCATTTTTTGAATTCATACATTGGTTTCTCACCTTGCCTGTACATGTTGGACACCCTATTGTGTTTTTGGATACATGTACGGATGTTTATCAATAGTCCTTTGAGTCACACCGGGACCCTATAGCTTAAGTGCTTGAGGTTGACGACGAAGAGGTATGGATTGTTGACGACGAGACCCAATCTCATTGGTACGACTAATGTTGGGTAGTACGCTTTATTGTCCTTAGAATTCTTTTGTCAGACCAGCTCTTAAGATTTATAAATGTGTATGTCCAATCTTCCGACTGTGACTATGAGTGTTGTATATTAAAAGATTTGAAGTATGTATGCCTCGAACACAGAATGCCCCTATAGACCCAGTGATCTTAACTGGCTGAATTCTCAACTATGTGAGTTGTAGCTCGTTGGCAGAACTTGAATTATTGTCATATATATATGATGATTTTCATTTTGCTTCCTCTGATTGTTAAAACTTTTCTTTTGGTATCAGATTTCCGCAAACACTCTATAGAGTTATTTTCGAAAAAGTTTTTTTTTTTTAACAAGGGAAAAAGGATAATTTGGGTTACGAAAGTGACACCCGAAGAAGAGGGTGTTACAAAAATCGGGGTGTTACAAATTTTACAGATTTATACATCTTATATACGAACACAAAAGTTAAAAGAATTTTCTCAAATATATTAGTATGACATAAAGTGAATAGAAAGTACGTTGGAATTAATTACAATGGCATTTACAACGGATTTGAGAAATATAAAACAGAAAAAAGAGAAACCAAAACATTAATAAAATTATACAAAACATGAATTGTTTATATATTGTCAAAAATCTCTTTGAAATTTGAATACTGAATTCATTGTTGAATGACATGATTCAATCTTCATCCAAGATGAAAATTTTCAAATCTCGTACTTCTTTATCTAAATATAACAATATACAGTAGACTATGAGAGAAAACATGCCTTTGAAGGTATAGTCCAAAAAGGAGAAAGTGATTATCTTGACTAATACTTTCAAACTTCAAACTCAAAAATATTTTCAAACTTGACCTTTAATACTTTCAAACTTCAAAATCAAATCAAATAGAGGCTCACATGTAAATTGATAAACATATATTGAGTATTTCCAATGACAGAGTATCAAATACCAACTTTACTCCAATACAAAATTGACAATCCATTATACTATCAACAGTACATTTACATCAGTAGATAGACTCAGAAAAAAAATACTATAAAACTATTAAAATTACAGAAAGTAAATCTTTAAAGTTCAAATTTCTAGCAAGGATCTAAATTGTAATATCCTTTCTCAAGGGTATTCTAACTTCAACGACTTTATCTTGGGTGTTTTGAATCCATGTGTGTGTATATATATATATATATAAGTGTATAATCTATAATTGGTTGATTATTGAAGTAATAAATATATATATATATATATATGTGTGTGTGTGTGTGTGTGTGTGCGCGCGCGTGCGTGTGTGCGTGTGTGTCCATATACCAAATATATTGGGTCAATTAGTAGCACCCTAGAAATATTCTAGAGTCACATATCATCCTTCATTTTGTTAACACAAGTACCTTTTTCTATTCCTGGTGACCAAATGGACATAACAGTTCCTCTCCCTTATCTTATTTTCATTCATTTTCTTCTCACCACTAACTCAAAATTTATTCCTCTTATCTGCACAACAAAACCCACATTTTGTTTCTTCTTTTCTTCCCCTCTTCACTGCTGAATCTCCTCTCTTGTTATACTCTACAAAAAATTTTCTTTCATTCTATGCAAAATTACTTTCTATACTGTACCATCTGAAGCTTGCACACATAGAGAGTTGGTTGAAGACATTACAGTTTCAAGTTTGAGAAATTCGAAATATACATTTAAAGGGTCAAGTGAGTTTGAAGCAGCCACACTTTAGAGCAAGGAGGAGCAAAGTCAGATTAGGGAGGGAATTCTAAGAAAATTAACCTCCACCACACTATCTCCATCTTTTTCTTATGTGAGTTTCCTTAGTTTAGTGCTTGGTAATCATAAATCCAAGCTTAGGAATTTTGATTCTTGCCTTTATTGTTTGATTTCATGCCTACATGTTGATTACATGAATTAAAGTGACTGCAGATAGCTGTTATAAGTTATTTATCTTGCATGCATGTGTTCGGTTTGTGAAAAGCCCCAAATGAAGTTGCTGGCCAGAAACCCGTATAGACATATGTGCAGTATTTTACTTATAACTATTTCTATAGGGCTCTGTTTGGTACGATTTTTGTTTTTCTGGAAACTAGACTCGATTTCCTATAGTTTTGATACTGATTTTCTGTTTTTCATTGAGTATTGATGGCGAAAAACCTGTTACAAGCCAGAGGACAATTCCTGTCCTGTTTTTCGAATGCAGTGACTTTTTAATTAAAACTATACATTTTGGGCAGTTTCTTTTCAAAATGGAAATTTTATTTTCAAACTGGACATGTTAAGCTTTCGTAGAGGGGTCGTTTTCCCAAATCCGACATCGTTTGATATTTTAATAAATTCATAGAAGTTGGCTAAAAACTGGAAATTTCTGCAGGTGTTGTTGATGTTTTAATTCTTGATAAGCATTTGTTTGAAGGTTATTTGGGCTGATTTAATAATGCATAAAATTAAACTATAGCTTGGCATCCAATAATGACGACCATCCTCTATCCGATATGATTCGAGTTAGAATGGAGGTCAAAGACATTTCAGATGTCGAGTATAGAGTCCTTCCCGTTTGGAAAGCAATCACAGAAGTCCTTTCAGTTAGGAAGGCAAACAGATAAGTGCAAACAAGTGGGACGCTGCTTGTGGTCATAGACGTATGTCCTGCCTTACAAGTATAGAGTTGTTTCCTCTAATTACCATGGTGTATAAGGAGGGGACAGCGGGGTTTTTCACTGATAAAAACCCCAAGGGATGTCCAAGTATATAGAGTTTTCTCTTATTTTGTTTATTGATGTAATTGTTAATCTACTTACAAGTATTTATGAAACTGAGTCTTTGCAGGAAATTCATTGAGATTGGTTATTTCACTACTCATATTTGTTGTTTCAGATAAGAAAAAGTAGCGCATCATTGTACCCCAAGGACGGCAGGCATTGAGGACTTCGTAAAAATTCCTTGTATAAGCCAGATTTAGTATGTATTATTAATTGGTTAATGCCTTAGTTCAAAACTCAGTTTCGTTTGTTTAGATTGTTATGGACGAAATTTGTACAAACTAGAGACTATGGCTTCCGCCACTCTGTTGTTATCTGCTTATGTCTAACCATCATGTGATACTTATGTCTTACATAGTAATGTAACATAGGATATTACATTTATGGTATCAGAGCAGTTCAATCCAATTGGGCTGTGAATAATTAGTTTAGTTTCTTCTTACTTTTAGTTTCATTTTCCACAATCTTATTACTTTGATATAAAGCATAAAGCCTGATCAACTTAATGTTTTATGCAATGTATACAGACAATGGAACGTGGAGCTGGAAAAAGAGGCCGTGGTAGACCACCTTTGAATCAATCTCATGAGTATCAACCCGGACCTGGTAATACTGATTGGATGGCTATGGTAAATGCCATGAGAGAACAAGCCAATGCCACCACTCATCTTATTAAACAGTTGGCTCAAGGGGAATTGGAAATTTGGGAGCAGGCCCAGCACAACCTCCTGAAGATCCCAATCATAGTTGGAATGAGTTTAGAAAGAATCAACCGCCACCTTTTGCTAGAGGATCGGATCTTGCATAAGCACAATTTTGGTTAAGGGAAATGGAAAAGATCTTTAGTGTGGTGGTGTGCGTTGAAGAACAAAAGACTTCTTTTGCCACTCATTACTTGAAGGGAGAAGCAGAAAGTTGGTGGAGAGGTGCCAGAGAGCGAATGCTATCAACTGGAACACCCTTGACATGGGAAAACTTCCAAAATGTCTTTCTTGGGAAGTTTTTTCCTAGAAGTGTGAGGAAGCAAAAAGAGTTAGAGTTTACTCGCCTGGTGCAAGGTGATATGTCTGTTGTAGAGTAGACATCTAAGTTTGAAGAGTTGGCTAAGTACTCCCCACACTTGAGATATGCCCCAGACGAGGAGTAGAAGGTAACCCAATATGAATTGGGGTTGCGACCTGAGATCAGATGCTATGTTGGACAACTGGGAATAACTGGGTATGCCACATTGGTGGAAAAATGTCAAATTGCTGAAGCCAACCTTATAATTATGCAAGAGGACCGACAATTAAAGTGGCAGAAGAAAAAGGAGGAAGGCAAACATTCTCAACAGTTGAGGGTAAAGGGAAGTCTTGGAAAAGGAAAACAAGTGCAAGTTTCAGAGCCTCCCAAGGGAATAGGATGTGCAAAGTGTGGCACGAGTCATAGAGGAGAAAGCCGCATGGGTCAGAATGTGTGTTATCACTGTGGACAAGCTGAACATATGTCTCCAAACTGTCCAACTCGAAAACAAAAAGGGGTGGTTATTTCAGAACAACCGACTAAAGGAAGGGTCTTCACACTCAGTGGTAAGAAGGCTAAAGGTACAAACAGCTTGATTATCGGTACGTGTTTCCTTAATCAAGAATCTTTAGTTGTACTTTTCGATTCTGGTGCCACTCACTCTTTTATTTCATGTGAGTGTGCCTTGCGTTTAAATTTGTATTTATCTTCATTTTCATGTCCCTTAGTTGTGTCTATCCTAGCGGAAGGTAACATAGAAACTTCTTTAGTCTGTGAGAAGTGTCCCCTTGTGATTTTAAATAAATTATTTCATGTTGACTTAATTTGTTTACCCTTAAGTGATCTAGATGTCATCCTAGGGATGGATTGGCTCTCCGCTAATCAGATCACCCTAAATTGCCTAGACAAAACCATTACCTTTCCTTCCACCAACCTGGACTATAATGATTCAACTTCCTTTTCAGTGGTCATTGAGTCACACCCAACTCAGTGCCTAAAAAGTGGGGACCCAGGTTTTATCAGTTCACTTTCTTCAAGTTCTAAGGCAAGCAATGATGTAGCATCTATCTCCATGGTAAATGAATTCAAGGATGTATTTCCGGAAGATGTGGTTTCCTTACCACCAGAGAAGGAGATTGAGTTTTCCATAGATTTGGTTCCTGGCACGGGACCAATGTCTATAGCACCTTATAGGATGTCACCCCTAGAGTTAAAGGAACTCAAAACTCAAATAGACGACTTGTTGGCCAAGAAGTTTATCAGACCGAGTGCATCCCCATGGGGTGCACCAGTACTATTGGTTAGGAAAAAGGATGGGAGCATGAGACTTTGTGTAGATTACAGACAACTCAATAAGGTGACTATCAAAAATAAGTACCCACTCCCTAGAATAGATGATCTATTGGATCAACTTAGAGGAGCAGGAGTCTTCTCTAAAATTGATCTGAGGTCAGGATACCATCAAATAAGGATAAAGCCTAAGGATATATCGAAGACTGCATTTCGGACGCGGTATGGACATTATGAATATTTGGTTATGCCGTTTGGTCTGACTAATGCTCTAGCAGTAATTATGGATTATATGAATACGATATTCAGGCCTTTCTTAGATAAGTTTGTAGTTGTCTTCATTGATGATATCCTAATCTATTCTAATAATCCTGAAGAGCATGAAGGTCATCTTAGGATAGTGTTACAGATCTTGAGGGAGAAAAGGTTGTTTGCTAAACTAGAAAAGTGTGAATTCTGGATGACAGAGGTGAATTTCTTAGGTCATGTAATTTCACAAGAAGGAGTAGCGGTGGACCCTAGTAAAGTGGATGTTGTTCTGAATTGGGAAAGGCCCAAAACCATTACCGAAGTCAAGAGTTTCTTAGGACTAGCTGGTTACTACAGGAGGTTTATTAGGGGTTTCTCTCAGTTGGTCTTGCCCTTAACCCGTTTAAGACATAAAGATCAACCTTTTGTGTGGACTATAGAGTGTGAAAAGAGCTTTCTGGAATTGAAGATCCATTTAACTACTGCACCGGTACTAACTATACCAGATCCGGCCTTAGGATTTGAGGTTTACTGTGATGCCTCTTTAAGGGGTCTGGGATGTGTACTAATGCAAAATAGACAAGTGGTAGCCTATGCTTCCCGTCAACTAAGACCTTATGATGAAAATTATCCTACCCATGACCTAGAACTAGCTGCCATAGTATTCGCTTTAAAGATATGGAGGCATTACCTTTATGGAACTCGATTTGAAGTGTTTAGTGATCATAAGAGTTTAAAATACCTCTTTGATCAAAGAGAACTAAATATGAGGCAAAGGAGATGGATGGAGTTCCTTAAAGATTATGATTTTGAGTTAAGGTATCACCCGGGGAAGGAGAATGTGGTAGCAGATGCTCTAAGTAGGAAAGGTCTTCATATTTCTTTCATGATGGTACATGAGATGAAATTATTGGAAGATTTCCGCAATTTGAATTTAAATGTGGAAATAGGACGGGATAGCATCTTTTTGAACCACATTGAAATCTCTTGCGATTTCAGAACTCAAGTTAAGCAGGCTCAACTAGTGGATGAGAAGTTGCAATCTGAAAAATATAATCCTGGTTTCTCAGAAGCCAGAGATGGAGTCATCCTCTTCCAGGAGAGGGTGTGCATTCCCAATGATGGACAAATGAAAAGACAAGTTTTGGAGGAAGCACACAAAAGCGATTTCTCAGTACCTGGTTCCACCAAGATGTATCAAGATCTTAAATGAATGTACTAGTGGCCAGGTATGAAAAGGGATATAGCAGAGTTCGTCTCTCAATGTCTAGTGTGTCAATAGGTCAAGGTTGAACAC
Source organism: Ammopiptanthus mongolicus (assembly GCA_039655645.1). Lineage (NCBI taxonomy): Eukaryota > Viridiplantae > Streptophyta > Magnoliopsida > Fabales > Fabaceae > Ammopiptanthus > Ammopiptanthus mongolicus. Next base: position 56,030,878 of record CM077346.1, on the reverse strand, counting down.
CAAAGACCCTCGGGCATGCTTCAACCCTTACAATTGCCCGTTTGGAAATGGGAAAGCATATCCATGGATTTTGTTATGGGTTTACCTCGTACACAATCGGGTTATGACTCCATATGGGTAATTGTAGACTGTTTGACGAAGTCAGCCCATTTCCTACCAGTTAAAGCTTCCTACAACACAGCCAGATTAGCTAAGTTGTTCATAAAAGAAATAGTTAGGTTGCATGGGGTGCCAGCAAGTATTGTGTCAGATAGAGACCCTAAGTTTACTTCCAGATTTTGGAAAGCTTTTCACCTAGCCTTAGGGACGAGGCTGAATCTTAGCACTGCTTATCATTGTAACGCCCCGATTTTCACGTTTTCTAATTCTTCAGTATTTTAATGTCTTTATTTTATTCGAGGTCTTAGGAATGGAAATAAAATATTCCGAGACCATAGTCATGCTCGACGATATCGTAGGAAGCTACGATTAAGTTTTGAGTCAAAAACTCAAACGGAGTCCGGTCTGCGTTTTTACACTGACAGTATGATTTTACTGCTCAGAAGACCTCAGATGGACCCGTGAACGAGACAGTAAGTCTTAGAATTCGATTATCTATGTTTTGGTTAAATTTCGTAAAAATTTCAGAAAATAACTTCCTGACCTTCGTTCGGGCGGAATTCTCAATCCGGTGACGAACGGAGCCACATATGGACTTACCGAGACTCGCCAACAGATAATCTTGGTATCACATCATCCCATGACACTTGGGAGAGTATGCCAGAGTCGTCATGATGATCGGGAAAATCTAGACGCGAAATGATCAAAATGCCCCTAACCTTAGTCTTTTGCACTTTTACCATTTTACCCTTTTGGCAAATGACCTTTTTGCCCTTAAGTGACTTGTTTTAAGGCTGAAATCAGCCCATCCACCCTCTCATTCACGCAGCCCAGCCCCTCTTGAAGAGTCAAGAACACCATCTTCAACTTTAGAGAGAAAACACCATTGTTGTTCTTGAGAAAAGCTTGATTTCTTGTTAGAATCACTTGATTCCTTGAGCAAACTTCCATCATTTTAAGGTAAGATCACTTCTATGATCTCTTAGCTTCTTGAATATCTCTTTATTTCAAGATCAAGATCCATTTTCATGAAAATTATTTCTTAGATCCAAACCTTTGAAAATCCATAGGAAATTGTAGAAAAATCATTTTGCTGTGAGACCAATTTCTTTGAACTCACCTCATCATTCTCTATCTAAACCCTGGAGCTTATGATTCAACTCTCATCATAGATCAAAAAGCACATTAGGGCCGAACCCTTCTTGATGATGATGAATAGTGTTTTCATCAATTTTTGATTTCTAACACTTGATTTCATCCTTAGCTTTCCTAATGCCTTTGAATCCATGAAATGGGAAACCAAGATCAATTCCTAGCTTTATTCTCTTTAGGGCGGCCGAAACCCTCTTTGTGAGAATTGTTGAGTTTGGTTTGACTGTTGTTTAATGATTGATTGTTTGGTTGTTTGTAGTTGGTGATAACTATCAGGAGGTTCACAAACCGATCAACCGACTTTGATCTGGGAATCTGCTCTTCAACAGGTATGGGGAGAAGAACCTCATCACACCAAGATGGTGGTGGTGTAGATGGTTGTTTACTTTATGTGTGGGTGAAAACCCTTTAGTTTGGGTTCACTTTTAATTGTTATGTTTTGTTAAGTTCTCTTCAAGAACAAGGTTGTCTTGATGAGTGTATGTTTTAGTATGTTGTAGTGTGCTTTAGCATATGTTGATGATGATATGATTAAATAAAAATCATTTCATGTATGTTGGAAAACCTACTTTGATCACTAGATCAAGTATGGACTTTTATGCTTGGTCATGAGACTATGATGTGTGATGGACTTGTATGTTTTGGTTATGATGTAATAAGATGTAATTGTGGTTTGTCATAATTGGTGTGAGCTTTTGAGCTATATTTGCTTTGTTGGTGAAGCAAAGTCTCATGTGTTGTAGTAGGCTTTTGAGCTATATTTTCATTGGTGGCCTTAGTAAGAGGAAATATAAGAACATGTGTTGTTCTTGATCTAGCAAGGTTTTGAAGTAAGAAAAACATGATTTCATAACCTATGTTTTCAAAGAGAAACAAAAGTGATTTTGATCCAAAGATCAAATGAAGTTTTAACCTTTTAAGTGTGTCACCAAAGTGGAAAATGTCTTTTCTTTAGCCATAGGTTTGTTAATCAAACTAAGTGTTTCAAAAGAGAATTAATGAAGAAGTTAAGGAAAAGTGAAAACAGGGCACTCGCCCAGCGAACCCCGTCTCGCCTCGCGAGACAGAGGGAAGATAAGGCATTCGCCAGGCTAACATTGCCTCGCCTCGCGAGACAATGGACTAGCCGAGCAGCAAAGATGCAGCTTCTCTGCCTCGCGTAGCGAAGTAGTTCTCGCCTCGCGAACCGCCTAAGCAGTGAAGAATTGCAGCTCTGCCTCGTGACGCGAGACAATTATCGCCTCGCGATGCAGAAGGTCGGTTTGAAATACAGTTCTCTGCCTCGCGACGCGAGACAATATTCGCCTCGCGATACAGAGGATTTGTATAAGGAGCAAATATAACTCTCAGCCTCGCGACGCGAAACTTCTGTTCGCCCCGCGAGAAAGGAATCACTACCTTAATTTAGCTAAGCGAATGTACTCTCGCTAAGCGAATTTCATGTTTTAGAAAATGCTAGAAGTGAAGTAAGTAGTTCAAATGTTGTTTCAAATCAAATGAGTTTTCAATCGTAAAAGTTGTTTGGTTTACAAAGGAGTTTTCTAACTCAATCGTAAAGTTTTATGCGTGAAAAACCTAAGTTAAATAATTAACTTAGAGTTGAAGACAAGGGTTAATTAAGTATGGTATGTGGTGGAACAAGACCATGTACTATACCATTGATGACTTAGTACATCAATGAGTTCATAAGACTTAAGTAAAATCAACACTTATTTCCCTAATTGAAAGACAAGGGATTATTATCTTAGAAAGGCTTAAAGACTTATCTAAGAGGATTCTCAATCCTTATTCATATTGCTTAGGACTTGAGACATAATTCATAAGACGTAAACACAAACACGAAACGTTTTGGTTTTCGAAACAGTAGTTCGATGACGGACCGATGATTCGGATCTAGGTTAATCGTTCAATTGTTTCTGTCTTGTGATAACCGGAATGAGAGGTATCCTGAGGCTGTGCAGGTATGGGACTGTACAGTGGAAGGAATCCTGAGGCTATGCAGGTATGGAACTGTATAGCTAAGGGAAGGCATATAAGAATTGATTGGTACTACCCATATCAACAAGATTTATCTTCTTTTCGAGAGCTTAGAACATAAGTACTTTATAGTTAAGCGTGCTTGACTTAGAGTAATTATGGGATGGGTGACCTTCTGGGAAGTTTCCTAGAAAGCGTGTGAGTGAGGACAAAACACGCTGAAAAGACTTGTGTTGGTTTGTGGGGACAATCGGCGATTCTGAAAGCAGTCTGGATCATTCCAAAGGAGTCACGAGATATTTATCCGATGGATAAATGTTTTATAAAACAAAGATGTGTGTAGCTTCTAAGGAAGAGAACCTTAGTGAACCTTGAGGTCTATCCAATGGATAGACATTGCTTTATCGCATCTGCTTTGTGTAAGCATTGGCATTTCATGTGCATAGTTGTAAGGCCTTGAGCCTAGGAGTTGAGCTTACACCTTGATGCGGGTGCGAATCTTACGGTGACGATCTTCAATGGTCTTTTTGGAGGTATCAGGGTTGGAAGGGTTGACATGTGACCAGTTGGTTATTCTTCTGTGTCGTGGCGAATCCGTGCAATACACTGATATCCTCTACTAGATGCCGTACTTTTCATGTTTGGTCAAGAGTTTTACCGTAAAGCCAGATACTTGCACGTTACGAATGTTGTAGCATCTTGCTCATGGCTGGCAGAAACCGGAACATGTCCTTCCATTCACTATTTCCGAATGTTTTGTTAGCTCCATGGAGTAGGGGTCAGAGTAGTACCCAGTGACATTGACTTTGAGTCATATACATTGCATTGCATTGCATGGCTATTGATGTCTACATTTACTGTTATTCCTCGCTATATTGTTAAGAATGCCTTATATTATGCTGTTAAATGTTTAGCATGATATTATGTTGTTAACTGCTTAACATGATTTATATTGAGAACCTTTGTAAGCATGTTGGGTACGTTGTTACTTGGTGAGTCGTCCCGTTTTTACTGCTGCTGTTTTGTTGTGTTGATGAACGGGAATCTCACCCATATCTGTATGTTTTCTGCTGGTACTTGCTGTTGATGCTTGAACAGATGGACGCGACGATGGTTCGGTTCCGCAGTCCCTTTGAGTTCGGAGGTGGACTCTTTTGCTGTTTTAGTTTTGTTGTCGGCCAGACTATGTCAGTTTTTGTAGTACCTTTTGGGAGCTACGACTCCTAGTACTTATTGTATTTTCTTATGTCAGTCATACATTAGACTTATGTCTATATACAGTAATGTTGATGTTTCTGTTTTCCGTTTTCTGTTTCTGTATTTATAATACTGTATGTATGTCCTAGTAATGCATGGTGAACCTAAGTTCACTTATTAGTATTATTTATTACCTTTACTAATCCCGTTACATCTTTATGAAAAGAAAAGAAAAAGAAAAATCGTATTTTCTACATTAATAAATATTTTCGGCCTTAAAAACGTTCGGGAATGTCACACTCGGGAAAGGGTGTTGCAATCATCCTCAAACAGATGGTCAGACAGAAAGGACCATTCAAACTTTAGAGGATATGCTGAGGGCTTTTACTTTGGAAGGTGGCGGGAGTTGGGATAACCATCTACCTTTGATAGATTTTGCCTATAATAATAGCCACCACTCCAGCATAGGCATGGCATCATATGAGGCACTCTATGTTCGCAAATGTAGAACCCTCTTATGCTAGTCAGAAGTAGGAGACAAGGGAATCCTTGGATCGGAAATAATCCAAGAAACAACGGAGAAAATTCGAATAATAAGGGATAAGCTACGAATTGCTCAAACTCGGCAAAAGAATTATGCTGATCAAAGAAGAAGGCCTTTAGAATTTGAAGAGGGTGACCATTTGTTCATACGTGTAACCCCCACAATAGGCATTGGGAGGGTTGTAAAGGCTAAGAAATTAAGTCCTCGTTATATTGGACTATTTCAGATCCTTCATCGAGTCGGTCCTATAACATATCAATTAGCTTTACCTCCTTCCTTGTCTGGTGTACATGATATCTTCCACGTGTCACAACTCAAAAAGTATATTCCAAATCCATCCCAACCTTTGAGTCACGACACAATTCCCTTAAGACCCAATTTAACCTTCCAACCTATGCCGGTTCAAGTTGTTGATCGCAGCCTGAAAACACTGAGAAATAGGACCACTCCAATGGTGAAGGTTATTTGGGAAGGATCAACTCCTAAAGAGGCAACTTGGGAGCTTGAGGGGGACATGAGAAAAGAATACTCCTACCTTTTCCACAGGTAAGTTATTACTTAAATTTTGAGGACAAAATTTCTTGTAGGGGGTCAGAAATGTAATTTCCTTTCTCAAGGGTATTCTAGCTTCAAGGACTTTATCTTGGGTGTTTTGAATCCATGTATATATATATATATATTTTATAAGTGTATAATCTATAATTGGTTGATTATTGAATAAGTGTATATATATATATATATATATATATATATATATATATATATATATATATATATATATATATATTGTTAGAGTTGAATTGGAATGTTGTGTGTCTTATGTGACCACACAGGCTCTATTTATAATCAGAGAATACAATCGTATAATTAATTACAAAGGATCAAATCAAATCCCTGATTTGTATAACTATATCCCTAACTATCAGCACATATTAACTCTATAATAAGCACATGTTAAATATGCTTTCTAACACTCCCCCTCAAGCTGGATCGTATATGTTATATGAACCAAGCTTGTTACAAATATAATCAACCCGAGAGCCTTTGAGGGACTTAGTAAACATATCAGCCAATTGGTCCTCAGACTTGACAAAATCGGTGGTGATTTCTCCAGAAAGAACTTTTTCTCTTACATAGTGACAGTCTATCTCTATGTGTTTGGTCCGTTCATGGAAGACCGGATTTGATGCAATGTGAAGTGCAGCTTGATTGTCACAGATAAGTTTTGTATCCTAGAGTTCTCCTAATTTCAGCTGTTGCAGTAGATTCCTAAGCCATGCAAGTTCCTTTGTAGCTGACATCATAGCACGATATTCGGCTTCTGCACTAGATAGGGCAACTGTGTTTTGCTTCTTGCTCCTCCATGAGATCACATTTCCTCCGATGAGAGCACAATATCCAGAAGTGGATCTTCTATCTGATGGTGATCCTGCCCAGTCAGCATCTGAGTAACAAGTAATTTTGGCATTGCCTTTATCTTCATATAATAGTCCTCTACCTGGTGCATTTTTGATGTATCGAAGAATACGGATGACCGCATTCCAATGGCTATCACAAGGAGCATTCATAAACTGACTTACAATACTCACAGCAAAACTGATATCTGGTCTGGTGACCGTGAGATAATTGAGTCGGCCTACAAGACGTCGGTATCTTCCCGGGTCTTTCAATGTCTCCCACTGACCCGGAAGAAGCTTGAAATTGGGATCCATAGGAGTATTAGCTGGGCGGCAGTCAAGCATACCTGTTTCAGTAAGAATATCCAGAGCATACTTCCGTTGGTTAATTGCAATGCCTGAAGAGGACTGAGCAACTTCAATCCCCAAGAAGTATTTGAGAGGACCCAAGTCTTTTGTCTGAAAGTGTTTGAAGAGATGGGCTTTGAGCCGCTGGATACCATCTGTGTCATCACCAGTAATGACGATGTCATCAACATATACTACTAGAAAGATGCGTCGACCGGTAGGGTAATGGATGGAGAAAATAGAATGATCTGATTCACACCTGGTCATGCCAAATTGTATTAAGGCAGAGCTAAACCGACCAAACCAAGCACGAGGAGACTGTTTCAATCCATAAAGAGCCCGGCGAAGCCGACAAACAAGGCGAGAATCACCAGGAATAGTAAAACCTGTGGGCTGGTCCATATAAACTTCCTCCTGCAACTCTCCGTGCAAAAATGCATTTTTAATATCTAGTTGATGAAGTGGCCAATGATGAATAGCAGCCATGGCAAGAAATAGACGAACAGAAGTCATTTTGGCCACTAGAGAAAAGGTGTCTCCATAATCGAGACCAAAGATCTGTGTATAACCTTTAGCCACCAGACAAGCTTTGAAACGATCAATTTGACCATCTAGCCCGACCTTCACTGTATAAACCCATCGACAGCCTACTGTAGTTTTATCTGGAGGTAACGGAACAATCTCCCAAGTGTTATTTGAGTGCAATGCTGCCATCTCTTCCAACATCGCCTGACGCCAGTTCGGATCAGTCATGGCTTCACCTATAGACTTAGGAATAGACATAGAATCCAAAGCAGAAACAAAAGAAACATAGGATGTAGACAACCGGTCATAGTTTAAAACACAAGCATATTTAGGATTTGGGTTGCGAGAGGATCGAATACATTTCCTTAACGCTACAGGAAGTGCAGGTGCAGGCGACGTAGATGGAGGGGCAATTGGAGCAGGAGATGAGACTGGTGGATCAATGCCAGGGGGTACCGCTGGAGGTTGTGTTCGCCGCTGGTAGACACGCAAAGGAGGTGGAGTAGAAGTTACAATAGGTATCGGAACAGCAGGTGGGATATCCCAAAGGTCCGCTGTGAAGGTATCATCAAGTAAAACAGAAGAGGAGAAGAACGGGCAAGTCTCAAAAAATGTGACATCAGCAGCAACAATGTATCGTTGTAGTTGAGGACAAAAACAACGATAGCCTTTTTGTACACGTGAGTAGCCCAGAAAAATACATTTGAGAGATTTAGCTGAGAGTTAATTTTTACCTGGAGTGGGGTCATGGACAAAACTTGTGCAACCAAAGACACGAAGAGGAATGGGATATAGATCCTGCTTTGGGTATAGAAGAGAGTACAGAATCTGATCATGAAGGACAGAGGAAAGCATGCGATTGATAAGGTAACAGGTTGTGAGGAGCGCATCACCCCAAAAATGAAGATGAACATGATGGTGAAGGAGAAGGGTGCGTGCTGTTTCAACTAAATGGCAGTTCTTTCTTTCGGCCACACCATTCTGTTGTGGTGTGTGCGCACATGATGTTTGGTGAACAATTCCTTGGAAGACAAAAGTGATTGAAACTGGGATGACAAATATTCACGAGCATTATCAGTGCGTAACATTTTAATAGAAGTACCAAACTGGTTTTGAACTTCTGTACAAAATCCTTGAAAAATAGTAAAAACATCAGAACGATTTTTCATTAGAAATAACCAAGTACATCGGGAAAAATCGTCAATAAATGTGACAAAGTAATAATAGCCTAAAGTTGAACAGACACGACTAGGACCCCAAATATCAGAATGAACTAAAGCAAAAGGTGACACAGCATTTTTATTGACTCGCTGACTATAAGTTTGACGAGTATGCTTTCCTAACTGACATGACTGACACTCAAATGATAAAAGCTTAGAAAAACTAGGAATTGTAAGACGCATTTTATTGAGGCTAGGGTGACCCAAACGTTGATGGGTAAGGGTTTGAGAAGCAGCAGAGACACATGCCACCGGCAGTGAAAGGTGATATAATCCTCCAGACTCATGTCCTGTTCCAATCGTCCGTCCAGTACGTCGTTCCTGCACATAAACAGAATTATGAACAAAAAGGACTGAATAATCAAGGGTATGAGTGAGTTTGTTAATGGATATTAAATTAAAAGGACAACCAGGAACATAAAGTACAGAATTTAAGGAAAGGTTGGGAAGGGGATGTGCTTGACCAATGCCTTGAACTTTGATTTTAGAGCCATTTTCATGGTGACAGAGGGCAAAGAATCAGAGTAAGACAGATGAGAGAAAAAAGATTTGTTACCGGTCATATGGTCAGAAGCACCGGAGTCAAGTACCCATGGTCCAAGAGAGGAGGACTGAGAGACAAAGGCTACAGGATTACCAGACTGAGCGACGGCAGCAGAGGGTGTTGGCTGATTGGCTGCTTTGAACTGAAGGAACTCATTGTAATCAGCGGTCGAAATAGTAACATTGTCAGTGATTGCAGTGTGAGCAACATTGGCAACCTTGGACTGTTGTTGTCTTGCCTTGGTGCGACATTCAGCTTCAATATGGCCATAGCGATTGCAATAGTTACATTGAGAACCGCGGCGTTGGCCACCACGTCCTCCATTCCGTCCACCACGACCGGGATAACGGGAGATGAGAGCGGAGGAATCAGCAGAACTTGAGGAGTGGCCAAAAGCATGAGGAGTAGCTAGACGCAACAGTTGTTCATTGACTGTATCATATGAAGGAACAGTGGATCCTGATAAAATCTGGTTACGCACAAAATCAAGTTCTGGTGGTAAACCGGCTAGTGCAAGAATCATGAAAAACTTGCTGCGTTGCTCGGCATGAGCTGCTGCATCACTGGTAAAAGGCATTAGGGATTGAAAATCAGCAATCAAATGCTCAAGCTTACCAAGGTATGTCTGCACATCCATGTTGTCTAGCTTCAAAGAGATGAGGTTGAGAACGACACTATAAAGGCGGTGAATGTCGTTGGAGTAGACTTTCTTGGCCTTTTCCCAAACATCATAACACGTGGTGAATGCTTGGTATTGCGGCTGAAGCTTGGGCGCAATGGAAAACATAGGACAGTACATAAGAAAGCGTCAACCTGCTTCCATTTTGAGCGGTCTTTGGTAGCAATATCCTTGGCTTGTTTGGTCAAGTGGTCTTCACGAGCTTGACCTTGGAACCAAAGCTTGACAGCAGCAGCCCAGATGCTATAGTTGGCTGTCCCGGTCAGTTTTTCGCACGGGATCAACGGAACCTTGGTGAACGTCACAGTGTCAGAATCGGAATTATCACCCATGAGTTTTTGTAGGTGAAAAACAGTCGGACAGGGGCGCCTGGTGGTGGGGAAGGTGGTGGAAGTGGCGGCGGGTGGTGGGCCGGGCCGGAAAAGGTGAAAAAATGCGATCTGGGAGCGAGCGCGTGTGGTACACGCGCAAGAGTGTGGCGGCGCGTGGAGGCGCGTGCGGCGGCGATTGGTGAGGCGCTTTTGGCCGTAGGGTCGACTCGGGGAGGTGGTGCGACCGGTGGTGGCAGACCGGAGATACGAGTCACGGTTGCAGAGAAAAGTGGCTTCTCAGTCACGCGGCTACTGTTCACGCAGGAAGGAAAAAAAAAAAAGAGGCGGCGACTGAGGCAGGAGATCAGAACCTAAACTACTGATACCATGTTAGAGTTGTATTGGAATGTTGTGTGTCTTATGTGACCACACAGTCTCTATTTATAATCAGAGAATACAATCGTATAATTAATTACAAAGGATCAAATCAAATCCTTGATTTGTATAACTATATCCCTAACTATCAGCACATATTAACTCTATAATAAGCACATGTTAAATATGCTTTCTAACATATATATATATATATATATATATATATGTCCATATACCAAATGTATTGGGTCAATTAGCAGCACCCTAGAAATATTCTAGGGTCACATATCACCCTTCATTTTGTTAACACCAGTACCTTTTTCTATTCCTGGTGACCAAATGGACAAAACGGTTCCTCTCCCTTATCTTATTTTCATTCATTTTCTTCTCACCACTAACTCAAAATTCATTCCTCTTCTTTGCACAACAAAACCCACGTTTTGTTTCTTCTTTTCTTCTCCTCTTCACTGCTGAATCTCCTCTCTTGTTATACTCTACAAAAAATTTTCTTTCATTCTATGCAAAATTACTTTCTATCATGTTCCATCTGAAGCTTGCACATATAGAGAGTTGGTTGAAGACATTACAGTTTCAAGTTTGAGAAATTCGAAATATACATTTAAAGGGTCAAGTGAGTTTGAAGCAGCCATACTTTAGAGCAAGTAGGAGCAAAGTCTGATTAGAGAGGGAATTCTAAGAAAATCAACCTCCACCACACTATCTCCATCTTTTTCTTATGTGAGTTTCCTTAGTTTAGTGCTTGGTAATCATAAATCCAAGCTTAGGAATTTTGATTATTGCCTTTATTGTTTGATTTCATGCCTGCATGTTGATTATATGAATTAAACTGACTGCAGATAGCTGTTATAAGTTATTTATCTTGCATGCATGTGTTCTATTTGTGAAAAGCCCCAAATGAAGTTGCTGGCCAGAAACCCATATAGACAAATGTGCAGTATTTTACTTATAACTATTTCTATGGGACTCTATTTGGTACGATTTTTGTTTTTCTGGAAACTAGACTCGATTTGATACAGTTTAGATGCTGATATTTCTGTTTTTCATTGAGTATTGATGGAGAAAAACCCGTTACAAGTCAGAGGACAATTGCTGTCCTGTTTTTCGAATGCAGTGACTTTTTAATTAAAACTATACTTTTTGGGCAGTTTATTTTCAAAAGAGAAATTTTATTTATAAACTAGACATGTTAAGCTTTCCATAGAGGGGTCGTTTTTCCAAATATGACATCGTTTGATATTTTAATAAATTCATAGAAGTTGGCTGAAAACTGAAAATTTCTGCAGGTGTTGTTGATGTTTTAATTCTTGATAAGCATTTGTTTGAAGGTTATTTGAGTTGATTTAAAATGTTTTGTACTGTAACAATAATGCATAAAAGTAAACTATAGCTTGGCATCCAATAATGACGACCATCCTCTATCCGATATGATTCGAGTTAGAATGGAGATCAAAGACATTTCAGATGTCGAGTATAGAGTCCTTCTCGTTTGGAAGGCAATCACAGAAGTCCTTTCAGTTAGGAAGGCAAACAGATAAGTGCAAACAAGTGGGACGCTGCTTGTGGTCATAGACGTATGTCCTGCCTTACAAGTATAGAGCTGTTTCCTCTAATTACCATGGTGTATAAGGAGGGGACAGAGGCGTTTTTCACTAATAAAAACCCCAAGGGATGTCCAAGTATATAGAGTTTTCTCTTATTTTGTTTATTGATGTAATTGTTAATCTACTTACAAGTATTTATGAAACTGAGTCTTTGCAGGAAATTCATTGAGATTGGTTATTTCACTACTCATATTTGTTGTTTCAGATAAGAAAGAGTAGCGCATCATTGTACCCCAAGGACGGCAGGCATTGAGGACTTCGTAAAAATTCCTTGTATAAGCCAGATTTAGTATGTATTATTAATTGGTTAATGCCTTAGTTCAAAACTCAGTTTCGTTTATTTAGATTGTTATGGACGAAATTTGTACAAACTAGAGACTATGGCTTCCACCACTCTGTTGTTATCTGCTTATGTCTAACCTTCATGTGATACTTATGTCTTACATAGTAATGTAACATAGGATATTGCATAAATACAACACTTTGATAATACTTTCCCACCAAATAAAACAATAAAGGAAACTTCATTTATATGTCTTTATTGATATTGTTTTTCCTTTCATTGCACAACTTCAAGATGTTTGTCAAAAGAACCTGCATGCACACTCATAAGTTTTCAGTGGCCCTGTGAATTTCATTTGTAAGTGGTTTAACCCAAACTGATATAGCAGCAAAAATAAGTTTTCTATAGTTTTGGCATTAAAAGTTGATTCATTTAAACAATTGATAAAGTAACGGTCCTCATTTCAAGTCATTCATTCATGATATTAAGGAATCAAAATAATTTCAGACGCATAATAACTCCTGAAGTCTATGACATGTCTTGAATCAACAATGTTATTGCAACCAAGGCATGATTCTAATGCTTACATGAATAATACAACTTCCTGTTAGGGATGGCAAAGTGGGTCAACCCGTCCCGCCATTAACTCATCTAAAATGGGGCGGGGCGGGCCAACTTGTTTTAGACATATGGGTTGAACCTCCCAACCCATCCCTCCTAATGGTGGGTTAACGGGTTGACCCGCCAAACACATAAAAATATAAATTGGGTGGGCGGGTTGACCCGCTATAAAAATAAAAAAAATTAATAAAAAAATCATATAACATTTCTTTTTTTTGGACAATCTTCATATCCTTCTTAAATTATTATTAAAAAATTGGAATAATCTTATCTTATAACATACAATTTGTGTTACAAAAGTAAAAACATTATTTTTGTAGTATGAAATAATTCCAAGTAACAATTAAATTAAATTAAACAATATTAAATAATTAATCAATTAATAAAAATGTATTTTTAATATGGCGGGTTGGCGGGTCAATCCGTCCCGACCCGCCACCAACCCGTTTTCCAGTGAGTTAAGCAGGGCGGGTCAAAGTGGGTTGGTGGGTTGAGAATCCCAACCCACCCCGCCAAATTCTAGCGGGTTAGCGGGTTGACCCGCGGGTCACAACCCACTTTGCCATCCAATATCGGAAAAATGCTATTACCACCCAAATTGCCTATTCACACTCCCCACTGACAAATCATATTTTAATTTGTTTTATTTTATAAAATTATGTTAGGTCAATGAGTATGAATAGGCAATTGAGATTGCGAATAGTCTCAACCCAATACCAATATTAAAAGACCACATAAATTTTCTCTTGGAACCAACTTAAGGTACCGATAATGTCTATCAGATTCCCCCTAACCAACTGACTTCCAATAGCGCATATAGATTAACATTAAAACAGATACTTTTAGATTGAGAGTAGAAATAGTTGTTGCGCCATTATCCCCATTTTCAAAAGCTAAAGTAGAATATACATTTTTTTATGAAGCATATTAAAAACAATGAAAGCAAAGTTCTTTCCATCAATACACTTAAAGGTATCCAAGGAGGACTATTGAAACCATAATCAGGACTAAAGGGTAGAAATTAGAACTCGCAATTAACATGTCACATGTTAGAAAACAACTTATGCAGCAAACTCAAGAAACAATAACATATAGACAACTTATGCGGCAAAACTCATACTGCAGCAACTTATGAGCGTAATTACGACGAGGAGTGAATGGAAAAGATATTAAAAACAGTTTGTTTTCATACCCTATAAACATATATACACATTGCAATTCCCGCTTTACTTGTTCCATAAATCTGTACACTAAACAAACTGATACGACAGGCAACATAAATCATCACCACTTGATCTGCATAATTAAAAACAAAGAAAAATTACAGATAATAGAGTTAATTAATTGGTTAGCAATTGATCAAAATAAAATTTGGTTAGCATAATACCTTGTTTTCTTACATCTAACCCAACTTTCAAACAACAATGGATGATAATACTGCATAAAAACATAGACATAAAGTAAAGATTATTATAATTATTATAAAGAAGTAGAGAACAAAAAAAAGTAGTTTATGAAACCAACATTAGTGATATTGTACAGTGGCTGAAGTTAGGGGTGAAACTGGAGATTAAGAAGTCAAAGCAGCTTCAAAATGTTATTTCCCTTATCATCCCTTGAGGTGGAGGAGAGAGCACCATTATGGCTAAGCTTGTCTTCACCATGCTCTCAATGAAAGAACTAAAGTTACCTGAAAAACCATCACCCAGTAGAACAAACATTTTCTTTGCCTAGATAGTGAAAGGAAGAAAGCTAACCTACGGACGGATGAATCAACAAAGCTCCAAATCAATATCTTCGCATCGTGCGACTCATGATCCAGCCCAGCCCCAAATCGATAAACCTTAGATCAGAATGAAGCAAGAAATAAAAAGATCAAGCAATGAATTGGAAGTAAAGAGAGAAGGTATGAAGCAGATGAAATAGGAGCAGAGATAAGGTTCGAAACAGGACAGTGTTGAGTCTCCAAAATGTCTAATGTGCATTTATCACGTTTTAATGAAAACTAAACATTTATTCAAATGATTTTATTGAACTCGTCTGTGGTTGCTGACTTGTCTACTTAGTGTGCAGATTTATGTAATAAGCTTTTAGATACTTGTCTATACTAAGGCAAGACTTATATACACTGGAGCTTTCCTGTCTGATTTAAATTTATGAATCGTCTGACCAAGCAAGTTCACCCGCCTGATGCTAGTTAAAAATCAACTTGTTTAAATATGAAAATCTTCACTCATCTGATGACTATTATTGAAGCACACTGAAGACTCTTATTCGTGTGAGAATTTGTCTTAAAGTCTTCTCACAAAGACCAAGAAATCAGAAGCCCAGTTGTCAAAGTAACCTCGTATCTTAAAAAGAAAGTACAACAAAAGTACTTTATCCCTGAGTACAACTGCAAGTTACACACAAAGGGAAAGATTGCCTGTAAAGGACAAAAAGCATATGTAAAGAGCTTATATGACTAGAAATGTATCAGAACACTCTGTCCTTCTTGTGTTAGAGCTCAAGCAACGTTCTTCAAAGCATTAATGGCTGACCAGAACGACTCTATTTGCACTTAATGAAGATTTGCAAAAGGCCAAGCTTTCAAGGAATGTCTCTAACGGCTTTAATCCCTTGAAGCCTATTTAATGAGGAAGACGCTGAAGATTCAAAATACAAAAGAGAACTAACACAGCACTCAAAGAGCAATTACTCTGTGCATTTATATCTTCAATCTTTCATTCCTTACTCTTCAATCATTTGAAGTTAATACGCAGTCTTTCAGACCTTCACATTTAATACACTCTTTTGAGTGATTGTGAAAGACTTGCAAGTTGTAATCTATTTACATCTTCTGTTAAATCAATCTGAGTGAGCCTGAAGAAGCTAGGTGAGAAAACAATACTTGTGTTAGAGCCTGAATAGGCTAGGTGAGAAAACAATACTTGTCTGTCTTGTAACCTGATCCGTTATAGTTGAGAAAACTTGGTGCTGCCAAGGACTGGACGTTGCCTCAGTTATTAAGGGGTGAACCAGGATAAAACTACTGTGTTTAATCTCTCTATCCCTTATCTCTTTAGTTTGTTTATTTATCCCAACTAGCTTTTAACTAAGGAGGTTATAACTGTATTTATCAATTCGTTTTATCGTGCATGATTTTGTGTTTTTCACAAAAACCTTCAGACAAGTTACTTGTCTGACTGCTCTGTCTTAAAACACTCGTCTGCTCTCTATTGTGCTTGCGAAAATTTTTTTATTTCTCCTTAAATCTGGTAAACATAATTCAACCCCCTTCTAGTGTTTACATCTGTCTATTTCAGTTGGTATCAGAGCTCAGCCTCTGGGTTGAGTACCTAATAGTGTAGAGAAAAGATCCTGAAGAATAGACATACTAGAGCAAGCTCAAGTGGAAGCACCCAACCTGAAGGAGGCTCCATGACTAGACCTCCTTTCTTCAATGGTGTAAAGTACAACTATTGGAAAGAAAGATTTCACTGGTTCATTTTGTCAACAAACTCTGATCTATGGGATGTCATTACTGATAGTCCTTACACTCCTAAGAATGATGATAACTCAGATAAGCCTAAAGCTCAATGGACACCTGCAGAAAAGACAAGGTGGGATCTAAACCACAAAGCCAGATATGCTATAATTTGTGCTCTCAGTCCAGAAGAATTTGAAAAGGTATGTGCTTGTGATTCTGCCAAAGAAATGTGGGACTCTCTATCTGTCACACATGAAGGAACTGCAAAGGTAAAAGAATCTAAAATTTCTATGCTTGTAAGAAAATATGAACTATTCACTATGGATGAAGGTGAATCTATTGCTCAAATGATTGGAAGATTCCAAACTATTACTAATGGTTTGAAATTTCTTGGTAAAATATATACAAATGCTGAAAAAGTTGCCAAAAATTCTTAGAAGTCTTGCAAGGCAGTGGAGACCTCTTGTTACTGCTATATCTCGAGCCAAGGATCTTACCACCTTGGCTATGGATGAACTTCTTGGCATTCTCACTGTTCATGAGCAAGAGCTCAATGAAGATGTGTCATTCAAAAAGAGCAAGGCTATTCGTCTAAAAGCTGATCTAAAGGCATCTAAAGCCTTGAAAGCTTCAAAGGCAGACGAGTCTGCTAGTGATGCAGACAAGTCTAAAGATGAGGATTCTGATAGTGATGAAGAAACATCTCTCATGATCATAAAAATGAGAAAACTCTGGAAAAAGAAGAAGTTTCAAAAGGAGAAGCCCTTTAGAAAATTCAACAGGGAATCCACATCAATAAACAAGAATCCTATTATCTGCTACGAATGCAAGAAATTACCTGGTCACATAAAATCTGAGTGTCCTCGCTTAAAGAAAGCTCCTAAAAAGTTTTTCAAGAAGAAGAAGAAAGGTATGATGGCCACGTGGCAAGATCTTGAGTGTACATCATCTGAAGAAGAAGAGACAGAGGAGGAAGCCAATCTCTGTCTAATGGCTAATGAAGATTCAGAACCTGAAACTGAGGTACATTCTGAATTTGAGGAATTGCATGATGCTTATGAAGAGCTGGTAGAGGAATCCAAAGGCTTATCTAAGGCCTTCAAATCCCTCAAGAGAGAGTATGTTAAACTCCTTAGTGAGCATAAACAAAAATCTCAAGAGTGTGAAATGCTGGCCAAAGAGAACAGCCGGCTGAAGACTGAAAAGTCTAATGACGCTAGGATCTCAAGTGAAACATTACCTTTTGAAGAAGTTTTTGAACTTCAACAGAAAGTGAAGGAGCTCACTTTTGATCTTGCCAGATTTATTAATGGCAGAGATAATCTAACTAAATTACTTGGATGTCAGAGACACTCTCTTAACAAAGAAGGTATTGGTTATGATCATCAAGCTCACCATAAAGTATCAACAAGAATCTCAACAGTATCTGTTGAACCTGTGTCAGTTAAAACTAGATCTATCTGTAACTTCTATGGAAAAGCTGGACATGTTATGTCTAAGTGTACTCACAAGAAAAGGAAGTCTTCACAGACTCCTAGAACTAACAGAAAAGGACCCAGAAAGATATAGGTGCCTAAAGACAAAATAATTTCTGTTGCAGATATCCTTAACAGGACAAAGCAAACTCCTTTGCGGGTACCTGGACAATGTCTGCTCGCGACACATGACAGGAGAAAGGTCTATGTTCCAAGACCTCCAACCTAAAAACGGTGGATATGTTGCCTTTGGAGGCAACCAAAAAGGAAAAGTAACTGGTGTTGGTACAATAGTGGTAAACCCCCTCTTCCCTTTATCTCTAATGTACTAATGGTTGAAGGATTAAGACACAATTTACTCAGCATAAATCAATTATGTGATAGTGGATTTGATGTCTCTTTCACTAAGAATGAATCCATAGTCAAAGACAAGAGTGGCAAAACCCTCTTTTCAACTAATAGATAACAAAATCTTTATAAGATTGAGTTGACTGAACTCTCAGTTCAAACTGTAACCTATCTGATGTCTAAAGTGGATGAAAGATGGTTATGGCATAAGAAACTAGGACACGTTAGTATGAAACTTATTCCGAAATTAAAAAGGGATAACCTAGTAAGAGGATTGCCTGATATTAGTTTTAAGAAAGATGTTTTATGTTATGCATGTCAGAGAGGTAAACAAGTAAAATCAAGTTTCAAATCTAAAAACCTTGTATAAACCTCTAGACCTCTTCAGTTGTTACACATGGATCTGTTTGGACCAGTTAGTGTTGGTAGCTTAGCTGGAAGGAAATATGGATTTGTCATATTTGATGACTATTCTAGATTTACATGGGTATTGTTCTTAACTCACAAAGATGAGTCTTTTAAGACTTTCTCTGTATTCTGTAAGAAATTACAAAACGAGCAAGGTTTCTGTATTTCAACTCTTAGAAGTGATCATGGGGGAGAATTTGAAAATGAGCAATGCAGACTGTTCTGTGAAGAGAATGGAATCTCTCACAACTTCTCTGCACCAAGAACGCCACAGCAAAATGAAGTGTGGTTGAGAGAAAGAACAGATCTCTGCAAGAGATGGCTAGATCTATGCTCAATGAAAACAATCTCCTTAAGTACTTCTGGGCTGAACCAGTAAACACTACATGTTATGTACAAAACAGAATACTTATATGGCCTCTCTTAAAAAAGACTCCTTATGAATTGTGGAAAGGAGGAAAACCCAACATATCTTATTTCCATTCATTTGGATGTGAATGATTCATACTAAACACTAAGGATCAACTTGGAAAGTTTGACTCCAAAGTGGATAAAGGTATCTTCATCAGATACTCTAAAATGTCTAAAGCATATAGAGTCTACCACTCAAGAACCTCTGTGGTTGAGGAATCCATTCATGTAAAATTCAATGATGGCTTAAAGACTAATAGGGAACTATCAGATCTAGCAGATGATCTTGTAGGACTCCACTTGATCAGACATGATAGTCAACAACCAGACCTGTCTAAAAAGGAACATGTTGAAGAATGTATCAGACAAGTAGAGCAGACAAGTCAACAGTCAAAATCAACATCAACATGATGATGCAAATCTCAGGAGAGATTGAAAATTCAAAGTGTATCATCCTGAAGATCTTATCATTGGAAGTCCCTCTGAAGGTGTTAAAACCAGATCTGTCTTAAGAGAATCAAGCAATATGGCTTTTCTATATGAAATTGAACCAAAGCATATTGAAGAAGCTCTGGAAGATGAAAGCTGGATTCTTGCCATGCAAGAGGAACTGAATCAGTTCAAAAGAAATGATGTCTGGAAACTTGTCTCCAAACCAACAGACAGGTCTGTCATTGGAACAAGATGGGGTTTCAGAAACAAGTTAGATGAGGATGGCAAAGTTGTCAAAAACAAAGCAAGGTTGATAGCTCAAGGATATAACCAACAAGAAGATATTGACTATACTGAAACTTTGCACTTGTAGCTAGGATAGAAGCTATACACATACTACATACTCATGTCATATCCTGCAGAACATCAAATTACTCTAATTCAAATCGATGTAAAAAGTGCTTTCTTAAATGGTATAATTGAAGAAGAAGTATATGTTAAAAAAACCCCTGGCTTTGAAGATACTGAAAAACTAGATCATGTTTTCAAACTTAAAAAAGGCTTTATAAGGTTTGAAACAAGCACCTAGAGCATGGTATTATAGACTTAGTTCTTTTCTCATGAATAATGGTTTTATTAGAGGAAAAGTTTATACAACCTTATTTAAGAAATGCTTAAAAGATAACTTCATAGTAGTTCAGATATATGTTGATGATATTATTTTTGGAGCTACTAATGATAAGCTTTGCAAAGAATTTTCTAAGCTGATGCAAGCAGAATTTGAGATGAGCATGATGGGAGAATTAAAGTTCTTCCTTGGGCTACAAATCAAGCAGACGAGTGATGGTATCTATATCCATCAACAAAAATACACTAAGGAAATTCTAAAGAAATACAAAATGGATAGCTCAAAGGCTATGAAAACTCACATGCAACCCAACACTAATCTAAGCAAAGATGAGGAAGGTAAAAAGGTAGACCAAACTATCTACCGAGGTATGATTGGATCTCTACTGTACTTAACTTCTAGAAGACCTAATATTTAGTTTAGTGTTTGTATGTGTGCTAGATTTCAATCGGATCCTAGAGAATCCCGTCTTAAGGCTGCTAAGAGAATATTTAGATATTTTCTTGGAACCACTAATCTTGGTTTACTATATTTAAGAACACAAGAATACAGGTTAGTTGGTTTCTGTGATGCTGACTTTGCTGGAGACAAAATTGAAAGGAAAACCCCAGTGGAGGATGTCACTTCATTGGAGCAAACTTAGTCTCTTGGTCAAGCAAAAGATAGACAACTATTGCACTCTCAACTGCAGAAGCAAAATATGTCTCTGCTGCAAGTTGCTGCTCATAGCTCTTATGGGTAAAACATCAACTCGAAGATTACTCTATATTTGAGCATAATATATCTGTCTGGTGTGATAATTCAAGTGCTATTTGCTTAACTAAAAACCCCATACAACACTCTAAGGCTAAGCATATAGAAATTAAATATCACTTCATAAGGGATTATGTTCAAAAAGGTGTGTTTGATGTCAAGTTTTGTTAAAACTGAGAACCAATGTGTTGATATCTTCACGAAACCCTTAGCTGAAGATAGGTTTAATTTTATTAGAGATAATCTGAACATGCATTGCATTGTTGAGTAACCTGTCTAATGAGTATCGCATTACCTGTCTGTGCTTGCCTGTCTGACCCTGCTGAGTCATACTCCTTTTTTGAACTAAACAAGTTAAACGGTTTTTAATCCTTAATGCCATTTAATTATCTGAGGCAAAATGTGTACATGACAGTTGTTTTCCTTTTTTTTTAAAAAAACGTTTTTAGTCTTAAAAGAAATCTTTTTGTTCTTTAAAAGATAACGATCCTCCTCCCTTAAGCTTTTCAAAACCCTCTCTTCGCTACAACTCTTCATCTTCTCTCTTCTTCCCTCCAAAACTCTCTAACCCTAAACCCTATGCTATGGCACCACAGAAGAAGCTATCTTCTGCTGATATTGCTCAAAGGTACAATATGGACATAGAGGATGTTGAAAAGATCATCACTGGAAAAACTGTGGAGGTGACAGCTAGTTTTGGCATGTTGGGTGTAAGACCCCGATTTTTTTCAAGCTTTCGAGCTTTCTGTTTTAATTAAACAGTATTTATTCGTTTGCATTTTATTGGACGGTTTAGAGAGTGAAATAAAATAATCCGAGACCATAGTCACACTCTACGCTATCATAGGAAGCTATGGTTAAAATTTGGTCAAAAACGCAGACAGAGCCCGGACTGTGTTTTACACTGACAGTATGATTTTACTGCTCAGACGACCTAATTTTGACTCGTGAACGAAACAATTAGGTTTTATATTTTATTTCCAACGATATTGGTTATTTTGAAAATTTTCAAAATAAATAAGTCGTAATACTGAAATCGGTTGAAAACGGAGCTGAATACGGATTTTTCGGGACTGCTAAAGGATAAAGCTCATGTCCTTTTCAAGGACAACTCACCTAGATGTGTCATCTAGTGACTCACCAAGGTAATCATGACTTAGTGGTATAAATGACCATTATGCCCTTAAAACTTAACAAAATTACCATTTTACCCTTTAGCAAAATTACCATTCTATCCTTCCTTATTTACTAAGATTAAAACACCAATCTTCCATTCATTTTGAGCTCTCTTTCATGGAGCCCCCTCCCCCACCTTCTCCTTCTTCTCTTTTCATTTTCTCTCTAAAATCCTCCATAGATATCAACAAGTTTCCTAATTCTCAAGAAGGAAATTCAATTAAAGTGGTTAGGAGAAGCTTCAATCTTTACAAATCTCCACTAGATAAGAGGTAAGCTTCACTCTTTTCTCTAGAAATCATGAGAGTTATGACGTAGGTGGAGGTTAGGGTTTTACCTTCAAAAATTCATAACTAATTGCAAAAAAATCCTATGTTCATGAAATTAATCTCTATGAACTCATTAGGACCTCTAGATTCATTTTCTAAGACCATCACATGGCTGCCCTGTTTTTGCCTCATAGGGCCGAAACCCGAAGATGGTAGTTGGATGAGATTTTGGTTTAAGTATTGGAAAATAACCATGGATTTCACCTTTCTATTGTTTAAATGTCTTAAATTCAAGAGCTTGAAGCAAAATAAAATCCCTAGCCTATATTTCCATAGATGGCCAAAATTGTGCCCTAGAAAATTTGAATGAGTTTGTTTCAATTTTTCAACTTATGACAATTTCCTTAATTCTATAATACTCTATGATTATAAATCTAAGAGTATGTAAAATTTTGAGAACCCTAGCCAATTTTGCTAGTCATGGTCGAACCTACACCTAGGAAATTACTAGGTTCTTTTACAAGCTAAACTTATTTCATGATTTTGTAATGAAGGATCAATAGGATAGTCGTAGCTGGGCGATTCGAGGAGGACTCTTGGACCTCTTGAGTGGGAGAATTACGGACTCAGGGAACACTTAGAGACCGGAGGACACAAATCTGAGTAGACTACGAAAGGTAAGGGGGTTTGCCTGAGGGATTTTATGATAACTATGTGTTATTGGTGTGTTGTCTGAATCTATTGGTTTGAATGTATGTTGGTTGTTTAAGTCATGCTCAGATATTATTTGATATGTTGATGACTATCTGCAGTTATGTGTTCGAGTATTTTAATGCATGTGATAGACTATATTATCTGCTATATGCTTGCCTTGTTAATTGTATTGGTGTGAATTGCTGATTTGGTAAGTCTGACAGTGGTCAGTGCTCAATTAACTAACAAAGATAAAAGCTTTAAAAAGCTTTGTAGTAATACCAAAGATTGATTTGGGAAAAACGTTGGGGGTTTTCAACGATGCTAGTTTTCTAAAGGCAAAGAGAAATCCTAAAATATTTTATGAAGTTAGTAGGAAAAGTTAGTTTTTAAGAGTAAATTGATTTTTATGTGGAAAAAGTAAGTCAAGTTTTGGAACTTAGAACGTCTTAACGCTAAACAATGTTTTAATTCCGAAAAGATTTACGAAAAACGTTTTCGAAAAACAGTAACGTTGTTCTGGGACGACGTTTTTGGCCTCAGCTGTTTCCTTTCAAAAATAGTTTTTGGGAGGGACATTACCATAAAAGATAAGTCTTATCAGAAATCCACTGGTTTACAAAGCAGTTTCCAAACAGAAAAGTTTTTCTGTAAAACGAGTTTTCCCAACGATGTAAAATCTGTCAACTTGGATGAGTTGTGGAGATTTCGTTTTGGATTTGTGTTTCATAGAAAGAAAAACGGTAAAAAACGATGAAAAACGTGAACCTAGTATGTGAGATGTCGGGATACTAGTGTTCTGTAAAAATAGCACGAGAAGCCGTGCAATAATGTTATGGACTGCGTGTCCTATGGACTGTGCTATCTTCTCTTGTTATGGGGAAACGTCTTCTTGTTATGAGGAAACGTGATTAAAGGTGAATGATGTTTTCTATTACCACGAAACTTGGGCTGGTGCATCGGTCTAGAATTCTGCGATTGAGCACTCAAACGTTTTGTCCTGTGCTAACGATGAAAAGTTGTAAAACGGTGTATATTGTGAATAGTTGGGAGCTTTGAGCTACGACAACGAAAGAACGAACACAAAGAAAAGTGATAAGACTTGAAACATTTTTCTCATGCATTTGTTTTTAGGCAGATGTGCCATCTGGATTGGGGGACCTTGATGGCAGGGAACCCTGTGATGACTTTAAGTCATTGTGTAACATTGTGCCTTGATGGACAATGGTGTCATACAACTGACGAATATTGTGCCTTGAGTTGGACAATATCATATGACCATTTACAGTTTATCAAGTACTGCTGAATGTAATTCCATGTAATCGCGTAATGTCATGGTGTTCATGTACTTCCGAATAAGCACTTAGGTGTTAGTCATTGTTGCCTTGGGCCAATGTACTATGAGCCTGATTAGCTCAGTTTTATATATACAACGGTGTTGGGATTCTCCGGAGATTAAGTAAAGAATTAGATGATGAATATTGAAGTGTCATGCATTTATTTTGAAAATGACGATGACTGTCGGGTATGAGACCCTATGATATACTACTTGTTTATCCAGTAGAATCTTATACGTAATGATTATGCCCATGTGTTGTTGATGTTAATGCATGCAGTTATCGTGTTTGAATTCATATATCGGTATCTCACCCTTGCCTGTACATGTTGGACACCCTGTTGTATTTTTGGATACATGTATAGATGCATTTCAGCGGATCTCTGGGTCAGTGCAGGACCCCGAAGCTAGAGTCTCTTTACATCGACGGCCAAGATGTGTCGACTGGCGACAACGAGGCTTAGTCTCATGGGTTTGAAGTATACTAGGTAGTATACTCTATCGTCATTAGATGTCTCTTTAGACCAACTCTTAGGATTTTTGATGTACGTGTGGTATACTAAAAGATTGGGAACATGATGTACTCTAAGTTGAGCGATTATTATAAATGATGAAGGTCAAATTGTTTTATATGATTGTTCTGTTTTGATATTGGTATCAGATTTCTATAACCACTCGAGTGAGTGTTTTTCAAAATAAATAAATAAATAAATCGTTTATAGTTTCCGTAACGGGTTACCATGTGATGTCCCAAAAGGGGGTGTCACATTAGGGGATATCATTATTTCTGAACCCAATGCTTACATTGCATTTGCAGGTAAACGAGTAATTGAACAAACATTGAATAAGACAGTACCTGAAGGTTCGCAAGCGTCTGAATATTTATTCCATAAGGGCTTATTTGATTCAATCGTACCACGTAATCCTTTAAAGGAAGTTCTAAGTGAGTTATTTTAGTTCCATGCTTTCTTTCCTTTGCCTCAAAATGAAAAATCAAGCAGAGCCTAAAATTCTTTTTTTTTGTGGCGAGTGAGTAGTTATTTAGTTCTACATCCCTTATATTTCTTTATTAATTCTTTATTATTTTATTTATTAATAAATTAATTGATTCTATTAGTTATTCTTTTTTATTATTATTATATTCTATATGTGAAACCTCATAGGTTTCAATGTGTTAAGTTTTGATGATGTCAAATATTGATTGTTGAAATACCAAACATGTCACACACGTGTTTATAAAATGAAATATTATTTGATGATATGTGTTATGACATACAAGCATTGGATATGTTTCTAAGTGTTCTGTGCATTATAATAATTAATGAATGAACATTAATCATAAGCATGCAGGTCAAAAAGAAAATATATTTTACAAGCATGCACGTATTCAAAGGTTAGCAAAGCAAGAAATGAAAATGCTAGAAGTACCAAAGTTTCAAGCATCAAGACCTCAAGCAAGATTAGGTAAATATATTAGG
This sequence comes from Ammopiptanthus mongolicus, assembly GCA_039655645.1. NCBI lineage: Eukaryota > Viridiplantae > Streptophyta > Magnoliopsida > Fabales > Fabaceae > Ammopiptanthus > Ammopiptanthus mongolicus. Next base: position 56,005,108 of record CM077346.1, on the reverse strand, counting down.
TCTCAGATGTCTTGTAAGGATATGATGTTAATAACTTGCTTTGACTCAATTAATTAATTTAACTAAAACATTGTGCTATTTGAGAAAATGATTAATTAGAACTTTTGATTTGCAAAGTGTTTTTCAAATTGATTTCAAATTAAAATTTGATCTGACATGAGAGAGTTGTTTTTTTTGTCAATCGGTTTTCTATCCATATTACAAGTATTAAATCATTGTAAATCAATTTCAAAGTATTAATAGATTGCTATTTTATATTGATTTATTATATACCCAATCGTTCAAACTTTTTAATCAATGTCCACGACATTACACCTATGCAATTTCAATAGCTTACTATATCAATTGATTGCGGCTTATCTCTAATACCTATTGTAATTGTAATTAGATCTAAATCAATTTGGCTATTGACTTTTCAAATCTAATATGCAGAACGTGTTATTATCGTCAATCGATTTCCACTACTAGTCAATCGATTGCCATATTTCAACAATGTGTTTTTAATCTGCTTCAAAGAAAATCAATCGATTGTAAATATGTGCCAATCAGTTCACAACGGTAACAATCTGCAAAACGGCTATTTTTGCGAAATCAATTCTTTCCTTAATTTGAGGTGAAACGGTCCTATTTTTTTTTTTTTTTAAAAAGGCTATAAAAGTGAGTTTCTTGATTGAAAATTGGTGTGCAGAAAACACATGAAAAATACACTTTGATCTGATAATTATTTAGAGCCAAACTCTGTTAAAATCATCATACTCATAATTCATCAATTTGTATTATCTGCACTATCTAGAGTGCTTCAAATTCTTTTACTCTTGTTTCAAATCTGAAATAGGGTGAGGTATCCCTAGGTTGAGGGTGAAGTATCTCTTTGGTTATAAGGTGAGGTATCCTTCTTTTTGTAAAAGGGTGAGATATCCCTTTTGAGTGCTGCTTTAGGCTCAGAAGTGCGGGTGAGGCATCCCAGATGCGCGAAGGAGAGTGCTATAGGCCGTTGAGACTCTCACACGTGGGTGAGGCATCCCATAAGGTGTGGTTAGAGTGCTCTGTATTGTAAAGGTATTCATTAGTCGATAAAACCCGGAAACATATTCTGGGAACTGGACGTAGGTCACCAACGGTGGGTGGCTGAACCAGGATAAATCTGGTTTGCAAGCTTCTTCTTCCCTATCTCTTTTATATTGTGATTTATTGTTCATCTTATTCTTTATTGCTTCGATTATTTTCATTATATGCGCATTAAGTTTTAATAGAGAAATCGCGTTCGCGAAATAAATCTAGAAAATTTTATAAACCCAATTCACCCCCTCTTGGGTAATGGTTGCTTGGGGCAACACTATATATATATATATATATATATATATATATATATATATATATATATATATATATATATATATATATATATATATATATATATTCACTTAGCTATACTTAGTATAATTTTTTTTTTTCAAATATACTTAGTATAAGTATATATGAATTCTCGTGATTATAGACCATCTTTATAAGAATAATCATAATAAAAAATATATGAAATTACAAAAAAATTTATTTTTAATATAAGAATAAAAAAAAATACCTGGTACAAATATTAAATCGAGGTACCCATTCTATGATTAACTTGCCCTCCATTTTTGTGCCTTTAGTGAGCCTAGTATTTCCGGCAATTACAATGGCTTCTTTATTTCTTCATGTTCAAAAAAACAAGATTTTTTAGATACGCTGCGGGCAGTAGGGAAAATCTCATATATTTTTAAGCTCTGGAAGCAATTCGATGAATTAATCCTAAAGGTTTACATCAAAATAGTGCTAGTTGATGAAAGTTACTTCGGAAACAAAGAAAAGTAAAGTTAAATTCATTTTCATTTGCTTGGGTTATTTATTCTACCAATTCCAATAAAATAGAACTGCCTCTAATATGAGTTGGCGATCAAAACGTATATGGATAGAACTTATAACGGGGTCTCGAAAAACAAGTAATTTCTGTTGGGCCTTTATCCTTTTTTTAGGTTCATTAGGGTTCTTATTGGTTGGCACTTCCAGTTATCTTAGTAGGAATTTGTTATCTTTATTTCCGTCTCAGCAAATTGTTTTTTTTTCCACAAGGGATCATGATGTCTTTCTATGGAATCGCGGGTCTCTTTTTTAGTTCTTATTTGTGGTGTACAATTTCGTGGAATGTAGGTAGTGGTTATGATAGATTCGATAGAAAAAAGGGAATATTGTGTATTTTTCGTTGGGGATTTCCTGGAAAAAATCGTCATATTTTTCTCCAATTCCTTATGAAAGATATTCATTCCATCAGAATAGAAGTTAAAGAGGGTATTTATACTCGTCGTGTTCTTGACTCGTATTGACGAGAATTTGACTCACGAGAAATTGAGCAAAAAGCTGCAGAATTGGCCTATTTCTTGCGTGTACTT